>VZTB01012893.1:513551-535223 GCA_013397245.1 Thryothorus ludovicianus | reverse complement strand
GAGGCCGGCGGGCAGCTGCTGGAGCTGCTCTGGCTGGCGCTGTGCTACCGAGGTGAGCGGCGGCGGCCGGGGGGCAGCGCCCGGGGAGGCGGGGGGCATTGCCCCGGGGAGGGAGGGCCAGCATCACTCCGAGTCCCCAACAGGTGAGCATCCCCCGGGCACCCGGTGCGTCCATGAGTGAGCATTACCCAGGGCCCGGGGGGACTGGAGCGTCCCACGGGGGAGATCCCCCCTGTCCCCCTGCCACCTCTCAGCCTGTGGCACCCGGCGCATGTCACCCTGCCACCCGTGGGCAGCCAGCGAGTCCCCAGGTGGGTGCATCCCTGGGCTGGGAGTGCTGGAGTGCTGCCGTGACAGCCAAGGGGCAGGGCCTTGGTGGGGGGCCCAGAGAGGCAGCAGGGCCACTGCTGTGTCCCCATCACTGCCACTGCCCTGGGGACCCATATCTTGGCCCTGTGGCCCCACATTTTTAGGGCTGCAGCTCCGAGGCTGAGCGCAGGCAGTGTCCTCTGCCCCATGCTGTGTGCCCAGCATGTCCCCAGGGATGGAGTTCCAGGGGCTTTGGGGAGCTCGGCGCTTGCAGTCACTAAAGTGGGAGGGTGATGCAATGAGCAGGGAGAGTCAGGGAATGTGGGGACATCACCCACCCTTGTGTCCCCCAGCAGTCTGGCAGCACCAGAGCCACTGAAGCCACCATCCCAGTGATGCCTTTTTGCCCTGCAGCTGCTGGTGGTTTGGATTTGGCGTGGGAGATGGGGCTGGATGCCCAGTTGGGTTGGAGGGGGCTGCAGAGCAGTGACAAGGACTTGTTCGGGTGACACGAAGGGGCCCTGGGGGCTGGAGGGGTCTGCAAGCACCCCCCAGACCGAGCACACCACGTAGGCACCAGCTCGCCTTGCTCCATGACCATGCGGAAATGGAGCCGGCGGCAGCACCTCTGGTCTCAGCTGTGCCACCAGGCCCCGGGGACACCGAGCCTGGCAGCCTTGCCACAGCTCCGAGCAGGGGAGCAGCTTGGCCTCCCCATCGGGATTTCCCATGTCGCAGCCCAGCCGCCCCCTGCCCACCAGTGCCTTCGTGTCGGGGGTGTCCCCCGGGGTGTCCCCGGGGCTGCCACTGCCTGTCCCCCGCAGACATCATGGCTGACAAGGAGGGGGTGACGCTATCGCTGGAGGAGGAGGAGGAGGATGCCGACGTGGCCCTGGCGTACAAGACGCCGGCGAAGAAGAGCCTGCAGGAGATCCAGGAGCTGGACCCAGGGGATGAGAGCCTGCGGAAGTACAAGCAGGCACTGCTGGGTGCCATCCCTGCTGCCGTGGGTAAGGCAGTCGGGTTCGGGCACAGCCCGGGGATGCAGCGGGCACCGGGAGCTCGGGCGTGCTCGAACAGGGAGAGTCCCGTGGGGCATCCCCGGCAGGGAGGGCACATCCCGGCTGGAATCGCCCGTGGGTGTTGCCTGTGCCCCCCACCTGCGCAGAGACCCCGGCATTCCCTGCCGACAGAGTGCCGGTGCCCGGGGACCCCAGTTGCCGTGGTTACGGGATCACCGCCGCAGTTTCCATAGGAACGGCTACAGGGAACCGGGAAATTCATGGGGATGACGGAGAGGAGCGATCGGCGGGGCGGGGGGAGGAACACCGGGGTAGCACGGCTGCCGGTGGCCAGATGGTGCCCCCCGCCCCCTATGGCCCCCACAGCAGCCCCCCAGGCTGGTGCTGGCCTGCACTGGGGGTCCCCTATTGGTCCATGGGCCCAGCACCCCACTGTCCATCCATGAATGGATCTGGGAGGGTGCAAACTGGGGGGAAGGGGGGAAGCTTGCAAAGCAGTGGGGTGGATGCAGGGTTCACTGTGGCATGTGTGAAAGCTGAGGGGCGTGCAGGTCGGGCTGGTGTGGAGAATGACACCAGTGTCTGCCTCAAGGGATGTGTGCTGCATCCTCCTCCTCTGCTTCCCCTTGTTCTGCTCCTGAGCCAGGGAATGGTACACCCTGGGAAACACCTGTGTCTGAGTCCTTTAAATGTGATCTTAGCCCAAAAGGCACTGATGCCCTTTTGATGGGGTGACCTGAGATGCCCCTGCTCTCCTGTGCTGCCTCAAGGGATCTGGCACTCACTTGCTTTAACACCCCTACCATGGGCATGGTGGCCCTTCCCACCATTACAGGGCCATGGGCAGCCCCTTGGCTCGCTGGGATGGAGGTGATGGTGGACTGGGCACAGTGGGTAAGGTCTGGGTGCTGCTGCTTGTCCCTAGATGCCAGCGTGCCCAACGTGCAGGTGACAAGGCTGACACTGATGTGCGAGCAGGCGCCAGGGCCCATCACCATGGACCTGACAGGTGAGCCCTGGGGACACCTGGGGGGGGGAGGAGGAGGAAGAGGAGGAAGGAGGGGTAGGGGGCTAATGGACCATCTGACTGTGCAGGAGACCTGGAGGAGCTGAGTGGCCAGGCCTTTGTGCTGAAGGAAGGGGTGGACTACAGGGTGAAGGTGTCCTTCAAGGTGAGGCAAGTTCATGGTGCTACTGGCTGGGCATGGCCCTGCTGCCCTCACACCATGGGGTCCCTACCCCAAGGGGTCCTTGTTACCCTGGGACTGTGCCCCACGGGGTCTCTCTTGCCACCCATGGGTCCCTGCCTGCTCCAGGCTCCCTGCCTTGGGACATCTGCTTCCATCCTTTACCCCTGGGGTCTGTGCCCCTCTGAGGGTCTCTGCCCACCCTGAGTTTCCCAGCCTCCTGGGTCCCTGCCACCCTGGGAATCCTTGCTGTCTCCAACGTGACTGCCACCCCATGGTTTCTGCCACCAGAGAATCCTTGCTTCTCCCAGAGATCCCAGCAATATTGCCTATTTCAGGGTTTCCTAGAGGTCCCTGACCCTCCTGAGGGGGGATCCCTGCAATCTCTGAGTCCCTGCCCCTCTTGGATTTATCTGCCACCCTGGGGTCCCTGCCACCTTTGATGATGCTGAATTCTGACAAGGGGCTAGATCCTGGGAGAGGTGGATGTCAGGATGCCAGGGATCCCCATGCCATGGGGCAGCCCCCAATTCCCCCCCGCCTTCTGCCCGCAGGTGAACAGGGAGATCGTCTGCGGGCTGCGATGCCTGCACCTCACCTACCGCCGGGGCCGGCCTGGTGAGTGCGGCTGGGGGCTGGGGGCCGGGGCTAGCGGGTCCCCACGCTACCCTGGCCCCACTCACCCGTCCCTCCTCTCCCCTTCCCGCCCAGTGGATCGCGACGTTTTCATGGTGGGCAGCTACGCGCCGCGGGCCGAGGAGTACGAGGTGGTGACGCCGGCGGAGGAGGCGCCGCGGGGATGGCTGGCACGGGGCTCCTACCGCGTCCGCTCCCTCGTCACCGACGATGACAAGACCGAGCACCTCTCCTGGGAGTGGGGCCTGTGCATAAAGAAGGCTTGGGAGGACTGACCCCGCCCCGCGCCCCGCTCCCCCCGCCAGCTCGGGGCCGAGGTGCCGCCATCCCGGGCACTGCCCCAGTCGTGTGAAGGGTTGAGGGGGGTCCCTTAGCGAGTGAGAGCCCGTGGTCGTGGTCTTCGCAACCAAAGTTATTTTTAATTGCTCTTTTTTTTTTAAATATCGACGCCCGCCTGGTCCTCACGGCGCTGCCCATCGCTGGGGCCGGGGCTGTGACTCTGCCGCGGTGGGGCCGTGTCCGGTACCCGCCGGTAGCAGGCTGTGCTCTTCCATCGCCATTAAACCCTACAGACTGGTCTCTTACTGGTGTGTCTGTGCCCCCACCGCCTGAGCCTGTCCCTGCTCCCTGCCCCCCGCGGCCCTGTCCGCATCCCGCTGGCGGGGCCAGGTCTCCCTGCGGCGACGAGCGTCTGGAAAACAGCCACCTGGTCCCGCTGCCTTATCGGCGGGGCCGGGCAGCCAGTAGCGGAGGGCCACGAGCCCTAGGGGAGCGGCACAACCCGCCCCCAGGTCCCTTATCTTCGTCCTCCTCCCTGGACAGCATCTTCAGCGCCGGCACCATGCGCGGCTGCGGATCCCGGCTGGTTTGGCTGCTGGTGCTGTCGCTGGCCTGGCTGGGCCCGGCTTTGGGGGGCGAGGAGAAGGATGAAGAGGTAATAGAAGAGGAGGAAAAGGAGAAGAAAGAGGATGAAGTGCTCTCAGATGAGATCAAGGAGGAGGACAATGTCCTGGTGCTCCATGAGCACAACTTTGCCCGTGCCCTGAGTGAGCACCAGCTGCTGCTGGTGGAGTTCTGTGAGTGCCCCCACTGCGGGCAGGGGTATGGGCAGGGGCAAATGTGGGATAGGGAATATTGGCAGGGGGGAGCAGCTGTGGCTGAGGGTGGGTAGAACACATGTAGACGGACACAGGTACAGGAGGCAGGGTAGGTGGGGTGGGCAGGGGCAAGACTGGGACAGAGGGGCAAGAGCACAGGCCATGTGACAGAGCATGGGATGGGGCCAGACACAAGGAGCAGGGACATAAGCACAACATGGGACAGGGACAGTGGGGTGGGTGTGGGACAGGGGCACAAAATGGGGCCCGATGGGCTCACACAGCCATCAGGCTGTCCCCACACCTGTCCCCATTATCAACGCTGTCCCCTACCCACAGACGCGCCGTGGTGTGGGCACTGCCAGCGGCTGGCCCCCGCCTTTGCCCAGGCAGCCACTGAGCTGAGGAATGAGTCCAGCCCAGCCCGGCTGGGCAAGGTGGATGCCACAGCACAGACAGCCCTGGCCACTGAGTTTGGCATCACCTCCTACCCCACGCTCAAGCTCTTCCGTGATGGCAACCGCACCCATCCCCTGGCATACACCGGTAGGGCTGGGCACCACGCAGCGTCCCTGGCACCCATCGAGGGGGACACTGCCATGGGGCTGGGGTGGGTGACAGGGGCTGATCGTCAAGGGTGACACTGTCCTTGTGGGGGTCACAGGGTGATGAGAGGGGTGGCGATGTCCTGGTGGTGACGGTATGATGTATGAGGTGATGATGGGGGACAGTGCCATGGTTTTGGGGGTGGGTGGCTGAGGTTTGTGGCACAGGGAGGGGTGGCAGCCTGCAGAGGGGTGTCAGGTGACCTCGGGGCTCTGCTCTGTGTGCCAGGCCGCATGGACAGCCAGGGCATCGTGCGCTGGGTGCAGCGCCGGGCCGGCCCCAGTGCCACACTGCTGCAGGACACTGACACCATCGCTGCCTTCATCAACTCCCAGGACTTGGTGGTCATTGGCTTCTTCAAGGTGGGCGGGGGCGGTCGGGGCTGGACCGTGGCCGTGGCTGAGGCTGTGGCACTGATGGGTGGCTGTGCAGGACCTGAGGGGTGAGGCAGCCCAGGAGTTCTTCGAGATGGCTGCTGAGATGGTGGACATGACGTTCGGCGTGGCAGAGGCAGCTGAGCTCTTCCAGGTGTACGGGCTGTCAGCTGACACCGTCTGCCTGTTCAAGAAGGTGAGGGGGTGCCAGCGGAGTGGTGGGGCCATCCTGTCCTCCCCTCAGCCCTCACAGGCCCTTGCCCTGGCAGTTTGATGAGAGACAGACAAACTTCCCTGTGGACCTGGAACGGGGTCTGGACACGACTGAGCTCAGTCGGCTGCTCCGCATCCACAGCCTGCCGCTGGTGATGGAGTTCACCAACGAGGTACAGCCCATCCCCAGCCCTGTCACTGACCATGGGTCATGGCTGCCCTGCCCTCATCCTCCTCCTCCTCTCCAGACATCCAACAAGATCTTCGGTGCCAAGATCCCCCATCACATGCTGCTCTTCCTCAACGAATCTTCACCGGAGCAGCTGTCGCTGCGGGACAGCTTCAGGGCAGCTGCCAGTGGCTTTCGGGGTGAGGTGAGGTGGCCCCGCCATAGGGACATGGAGCATGGCTTTGGGACTCCCCAGCCTCAGTGTCCCCTGTTCCCTGCCCAGGTGCTCTTCGTGGTGGTGGATGTCACTGGGCATGGCGCTGACGTCCTGCCCTTCTTTGGCATGACCGCTGCTGATGCCCCCACCCTGCGCCTGGTCAAGATGGAGAACAATCGCAAGTACCAGATGGAGCAGGATGACTTCTCGGACTTGGCCATCCGCTCCTTCATCCAGGCAGTGCTGGATGGCAAGGTCAAGGTGAGGGGTGCAGCACGGTGCCAGCCAGAACTGATGGATTCTGCCTGTGGTGAGATGTGGGCTGTTGGCTCAGAAGCCTAAGGGTGATGATTGTGCTGAACACCAGGGAACACTGTTTGCTGATAATCCTTCTGTCAGGCTTGAGGATTTGGGGATTTGTTATGGGCAAGGGGGGCAGGAGGCTGGTACTGTGGAGACACACAGAGCTGGGATGGCAACAGAGGGGAAGATGGGGTCCAAAAGGCAGCACAGGAACATAACCCTGCCCAAGGCTGCACTGTGCCCCATGGGCCTCTGGAACCACTCAGCCAGGCTGTGGCTGTCCCTGTCCTGACTGTCCCCACAGCCTCACCTGCTGAGTGCAGAGCCCCCTGAGGACTGGGACACGCGGCCCGTTAAAGTCCTGGTGGGGAAGACCTTTGAGCAGGTGGCATTCGATGAGACCAAGAATGTCTTTGTCAAGTTCTGTAAGTGCCAGGGCCACCCGTGGCCCTCCCTGAGCTCTGCCACGGGGCTCAGCCCCGCCACGACAGTCGCAGCCCTGTCACAGACCCTTGTCACTTGCCCGCCCCGCAGATGCGCCGTGGTGCCCCCACTGCCAGGCCATGGCAGCTGCCTGGGAGGAGCTGGCCGAGCGCTACAAGGACCGCGAGGACATTGTCATCGCCGAGATGGACTCCACGGCCAACGAGCTGGAGAACATCACCATCCACGGCTACCCCACCCTGCACTACTTCCCTGCAGGGCCGGGCAGGAAGGTAGGTGTGGGCACTTGGGGGGTCACCAGCACCTGGGGGACGGTGGCACCCTCAGCACCCTCTGCTCCCATGGCTCCAGATGGTTGAGTATAAGAGCACCCGAGACGTGGAGACCTTCTCCAAGTTCCTGGAAAATGGGGGGACGCTGCCTGAGGAGCCTCCGGTGAGTGAGGTCAGGGTGCAGCGCCCCTGCCCAGGGCTGTCCCCAGCCCCTGCTGGGCAAGGGGATGGATCCTGGAGGATGGGGACAGGGACAGGGTCAGGCAGGGAGTATGTGTCCATCCATGCCTCACTGCTGCTTTCTCCAGGTGACCAAGACCCCTGGGAACAACACGGGCAAGGAGGATCCCAGTGTGCCACGGACAGATGAATCCCGGGATGAGCTGTGAACCCTGTTCTGCTCAGGCTATGTGCTATAAACCACCTGGAAAGAATGTGGGCTCTGGTCTGTGTCTGTGTCTCCGTGTGCTGGGAGCACCCACCTGTTTTGGGGACACAGCGGGGCCTCTGTCGCCCTGGGCAGCTGTGCCACAGCATTGATCCTGGCAACCCTGCAATGGCACCAGGTGCCCAAGGAGCTCTCCATGCTGGCCCTCGTGCTGCACTGGTGGGGTTCAGATGATGGGGGATCAGCTGGGGCCTCTCCTTCATGACATACCAGACTCAGAATCCCCAGGAGCTGCTGTCACAGCCAAGGCAGGCAACACGGGGCTCTACAGGCACGTAAGCCTCTGGCAACTCCAGCAATGTCCCCTCTCTGCTGAGCCATTCCTTCAGGGTATGTTGCTCCTCTGGGGTCAGGACATGCTCAGCCATCCCTCCAGGGAGCCCAGGGCAGCCCCAGCCCCACGCCCAGACCCTTTGCCAGACCTGTCCCATCCTCTGTCCATCCCAGAGGCTGCTGAGGGCCTGGGTCTGCTTCACGGGGAAGGAAAAAAAGCAGCAGGCAGTGGGATGTGGGGTTTTATTTCATTTTATCCAAGTACCTTTGAAAAGATCATTGTACAAGTCAGCACAAAAGAATGCGGAGGAAATGCCGGGGCTGCACGGCCGCTGTACATATTTACAGGGACCCCCCGAAAAAAAAAGAGGGAGACGGAAATCCCGGGCACGCCAACAACCTCACCAGACACACCACCATCAGAACTTCAAAAACCAAGGAGTAAAACCCCTTGTAACACTGTTCCCGGGCTGAAAACATTTGCAGATTTTGCTGGACTTCATGTAGTGGATTAGGCAAGTCCAGAACTGTTTTAAAGGCACTCGGTGACAGGAACAGGCGGAGCTGATCCCAGCGTGGTGCAATGGGGTCCCGGCAGCTCCACCACTGCTGGGGCTGGGGATGGCTCTGAGCAGGGCCAGCGCCACCGTGGATGCCCCAGGCCTTGGGGCCACCCCTGCTTCTGTGGGTGGGCAAGGGCTCTCTAAAGGAGCTGGCACAGAGCTGTGCTGGAGCTGGGCAAGGACAGGATGGGGGGAGCACCAGCACAGCCCCAGCTTCCTTGCGGCCGAGTAAGCCCAGGAGGCTTCCCAGGGCAGCCTGTTGGCCCTGTGTGAGCCACAAACTGGCATCAATGACTCTCCTAGTGCAGTGCCCTCCTGCTGCCTCCCCTGAGACACAGAAGCTGATAAAAGATGCAGGACTCATAAAAAGAAATACTTTGTCTGCAGCTTTAATGTCTCCCTCCTCCCCATTATGGCTCTCCTGAAGAGAGCCCTGCCCGAAGCTGGAGCTTGGCCCAGGGGTCAGGGTGTATCTGCACCAGGCACACAGGACCAGCACTCTGCAGAACTGCAGTACCCTCCTGGGAAGCAATCCCTTCTCCACAGGGACACAGGGGACACACAGGAGTGTGCAGGCTGTGGCATGCCAGCACCCAGCCTGCCACCCTGGCTCTGAGCTGGTCCTCACACTGTGGGAAGCCCCCAGTCCCGACAGGCTCTGACCCTTCTAATCCCTCAGGGATTTACTTGGTTGCAAGGAAGCTCAGGGGGAGAAAAATGCACCCATCCTACCATGTCCAGCAGCTGAGCCTGCCAAGGAGGCCACAGATGACTCCTTCCAAGTGGCTCAAATGATCTTCACAGCCCCTTTGGAGCTGGGTTGCCCCTTCCACGCTGGTGGGGTGAGGGCAGCTCTATCCCATGGCACTCCAGAGCCATCCATGCCGGGAGGACCGGGCAGGGTGCCGGGAAAGCGCGGAGCAGCCGGAGTCTGATGGATGGCTGTACACTTTGGGTGAGTTCTGCAGTACCTGTATGTTTTACATTTACATAAGAGCACTGTGACATTGGAAATATTTTCCTTTTATTACAATATATCAAAAATATGCAGCTTTAGTAAACAAGGTCATATTACACTTTCTAATGCACTGTACAATGCTACATTACACTTATATTCGGTATGGAGAGGGAGCCCAGGCTCCCACTGGCAGGTTTGTGGGGTGAAAGGGCATCCACCAGCATCCTGGAGCTTGCCCAGATCCGTGCAGGAAAGCGGAGCCGCCGCCCTCTGCCCTGGGCTCGCCTGGTGCCCGTGGTGGCAGCACCGCCAGTGTCTGCCCCAGGCCTTCTCCTCCGGTCCCAGAGTCCTTCACAGTCCTGTCCTCACCGCCCTGGAGCCTAATCAATCTTCTCCACCTTCCCGATGATCTTCTCTTCGAAGATGGGCAGGATGGTGTCATCCTCCCGCACCTCCTCGAACACCACACCACAGTCGAACTCATCGCTCACTTTCTTAAAGTAATACCTGAAAAAAACAGAAACGTGGAGGGGGGAGAGGGAAATAAAAGCAGGTGAATGGTCACAGGGCGTCATGGTCCCCAAACCTGGGCATAGCCCTTTCATGGCTCTGAGCTCGGGGAGCACAGGAAACTTCTCCCCTAGACATGGAGAGAACTGAGGCCACACTCCTGCCCCTGCCCTCAGCAGTGACCACAGAAAGTGGTCAGGATCCATGTTAGCATGGTCAGGAGCTCCAGCCCAGAATCCAAGCCCATACACAGCTCTCCCAAAAGCAGTGGTTGAGGCACCTGTGCTGGTGGAGCATTTCTAGGCAGGCTTTCCCATGGCACTCCTACTTGGAAGCAGGAACTTGGAGAGCTCCACGCCCCATGTCTGACTGCTTTGGGATTCTAGCAGGACCCAACCTCCTTGTCCTCACCAAAGGGAACTTTGAGAGGAGCAAAACCAGCTCTAAATTCAGAAGGGTCCCCACAGCATCACTGAGCACTGACTGCACTGGCCCAGGAACCCACAGGGCAGGTCAGCAGCTCCTTTGGAGGATGCAGGACATTTCTGCTACAAAACTCAACCTCCCTCACCCCTGCTAACCAGCCTCTTCACCAGCCAAGGTGCCCTGGCCATGCTGCCACATCCCCACCACAGCATGCCGTGAAGAAGCCCTCCTGACCCACCTCCACCAACTCTCCCCTTTGTGGGGGCAATGCTGCTGCGTCCTGGCAGTGGCATCTGCCAGGGGTCACCAACAGCTGCTGGCAGCTTCCTACAGGTGGGGAGCAGCCCTTACCTGTAGTTCCCTTTCTTGGTCAGCAGCTCCTTGAACTGTCCCAGCGTCACCACGCGCCCCTTGACCAGGGTGCGGTAGGGGATGGGCTCCCCGCAGAAGTAATAGGCGACCACGATGTTCTCACAGGGCTGGGATGTGCCACTGCCTGGCCTCTTCTGGGGCTTCAACCTACTGTGCACAGACACAAGGGACCTGCTCAGTGGGGGCTCAGAACCATCGCAGGGCTCGGGGCTGCTGGGTGGGAGGAGCTCAGGGCCCCCCGGGTGGGCTGGTGGAAATGCAGACCAGCCCCTGAGTGTCCCCTGCCCCCAGCAGCAGCTCTCCTGGCACGCAGGCACACACCAGGAGTGGTCAAGGAGCACTTGGAAAAGCTGAACGAGGCCAGGACACAGCTACAAGGAGAGTGCAGGTTCTAACTCAGCCTCTTTGTGCTGCCTCCAGGCTTTGAGAGGGCACGGCCCTCCTCTCCTCACAGCATGGTTTGGGGAGTGACTGGCAGTGCACCCCAGGACAATGTGGCACAGCCAGGTCCCCATTGTCACCATCAGCACTGCAGCATGCTCCCAGTGCACACCAGCACACAGGGCTGGAGCACCATCCCACAGGGCATGATCATGCAGACATTGCCCAGACTGCTCAGGATTATTGCCATGGCCACAAGAGCCCAGCACGACTTTCCAGTGGCCCATATCTGCAGGCAGGATGTTCCTGAACTCCACAGCTCCCCTGGGCACCTCTCCCAGAGTATGTGGAGCTCTGAGGGGATGGAGCTCCCAGCGTGGCATACCCTGGAGCCTCTGCTGCCTGTCCTGTCCCTGCGGGGTGCCAAGGCAGCTGCCATCCCCAAAACCTCAGTGACTTTATATCTCCTGTGTTTTCCCAGCTCTCAGAATCCTGGTCTGATCTTTGCTTTCAGCCCACACACCAGGTTCAGCTATGTCGTGCCATCACTAGACTGAAACTGTCAGCCCAGCCCTCACCCCATTTTCAAAGACAGACAAAAGCAACAATAATTCAGCTCAGGGTATTTTGCCCTTCTGTAGAGTCTTTCATCTGGGATGCTGAAAATGCTGCACAAACATTGGAGCAGCCTACACAAATTGCTACCTTGGCATGCGTGGTCTGAGCCAGAGGCAGCCTTCCCTTTCAAAGTCACATAAAACACATTTGGTAGCTTTAAAAAAAAATATTTTAAAAGCACACTGGATAAAAAAAGATGATTTTGTATTTACATGACTGGAAAGTTGCTGTAAAAACCTTAGAATCTGCCAAGCACATGAGGTAATCGCAGTTTTGGAAATGACTCTGACCTTAGCCTTTAAACAGTGGCTGGCGGGCAGAGCACCTTTTCATGGTCTGCCCACATAAACACTGGCACTGCAAACCAACACCAGACAGCCTTTCCACCTCTTCCTACAGGCATGAGAGGTCTAAAGTTCAACTGAACAATCTTCCGGGTGCCTGCTCTGCCTGGGAGACCTTCGGAGAAGATGCAGCATTCTGAGAGGGAAGGGTCTGCTCCTGGTGCCAGCAGAGCTCAGAGCCTCTCCCATCCCTGTACCAAAATACAGGATGCCCTTTAGCTAGAAAAACATTAAGGAATTGAGTCATCCTTGGAAAAAAAAGTATGAGGTATTTAAAGGAAAAATGGGTCATAAATTCAGGCAAATTCTGTGAATCTTGTGAGCCAGAAGTTAATTGAAGGGGTTTGGAAAACCTCAAAGTCCCTAAGCTTCTCTTAATCCTGCTAGAGACAAGTCATGACTAAGAGAGGGCTGCTGAGTGCCTGGGGACGTGGGGACACAGTGATGAACCTGGCACAGGAGCAGAGCTGCTTCCTCAGGGCTGCTGTTCTCTGCCTGGGGAGATGGAGAGGACAGGACATCCCTGAGCTCTGCTGTGGCAGGAGCAAGAGGGGGACTGTGCCAGTGGCTGGGAGTGTCCTTCCTCCTGCTGTGCACTTCACACCTGAAAGGCCATTGCTGAGTGTACTCAGCCTGGGTCCAGTGAAATATCCCCTGAGAATGATGCCTGAAGCAATGCCCAAAAATGATCTTGACAGGCAAAGAGGGGAGACTAATTGCCTTTAGCTCCCTAAGCCTTCCTTTCCTCCCTTTTTGAAAATGGGGGCTATGCTTTCTCTTTTCCTGTCAGTGGGAACTTGTCCAGAGTGCCATCACTTCTCAAATGTGATGGATAGTGGTCGAGACACTTCATCCACCAGTGCCCTCAGACCCTGGGGATGGATTTCATCAGGTCCCACAGACTTGTGCACCTTCAGGTTCTTTAGATGGTCCCAAACCTCATCTTCTCCTGCTGTGGGTGGTTCTTTTTACTCCCAGTCCCTGCCTCTGCCTGTGACTCGGGTGCTGTGGTTGGAGCACTCACTGGTGAACACCAAAGCAAAAAAGCTATTGAATATCTCAGCCTTCTGCATGCCCCAGGTAACCAGCTCTCCCTTTTCCTCCCAGACAGGGTCCACATTTTCCCCAGTCTTCCTTTTATCACCAATGTACCAAGAGAAGATTTTCCTGTTGCTTGAATTCTATCAGCAGACACACACCCCAAACTGCAGCCATAGACCTTAGCAGGCTGAAGCAGAGGTGATGAATATGGAATCACTGAAAATGTAATTTTCCAAGAGCTCCTCCCAGGAGAATGAAACAACACAATTGTCTCCACTTTCGTCATTGCCAAGAGATCTCCTGAGACCTTGGCTTGCACACAAAGGCCATCAGACCGACTCTAAACCCTGCCTCATTAAATCTGCCACCTGCACCCATCTCCTGGGTGTCAGTGTGACCCAGAAACACTGCCAGGTACCACGCCCTGCCCCTTCTCAGGTCACCTTCCACTGCTGTGTTTGTCACAAGCCCAAAACACCATCCAGCAGGGGAACAGCAGCACTCATCCTCCTCACTGATCTGCATCCCACTCCTGGCCTGCAGCTGTGCATCCCACCAGCACTGACACAGGGAATCCAAGTCTGGGCTGCAGCACCAGAACAACCTTGCTGTGATGCAGAGGTGTCCAGTTTGCTCCAACTTAACCCTGAGGCTGGAGAGCTTTGGAAAGCTCAATGCACCAGCAGATGTTACCTCAGCAGGTATCCAGCCACCAGCTCTGCTCCTCTTCCAATCCTGGGCCAACTCAATTAATTCCAAAGTGATCTCACGCTAAATGTTCTCCCTGCTTGCAAAAAATCCTTCCTCAGAGGAGCTGAGGTATTAATTACTTCAATCCAGCTGTGAAATGTGAGACTGAGCTACAGGAAATGGCTCAAAACTTGTCTGTCCATGGAAAAACGTGATGGTCATTGGGACCAGTGCTGGGATTGGATCTGCAGGTCAATAGCACTGGATAGTCAATCCTGAATTGCTTGCCAGCAGCAGCCAGGTCACTATCTCAGAGATCAGGATCATTCCAAATGCTGTGAAATAGGGAGAGAAATGCTTTTTTCTGGAATTCTCAGCAGAGACACCGCAGGTGCCTCATTGATTTACAGTGAGGCAGTGCTGGGGTGAGAGCAGGGCTGTTGGCAGTGGGCAGTTTGGTGGGGAAGGCCACTGCTGGGGGGACTGTGCCAAGGGGAGTGGCTGGAGGGCTGGATAACCATGCTGGCAAGGCCAGTCTGGCTGTAGAAAGTTGGCACAGTGTGCTCTCCACCCACAGCCAGTTCAACTGGAGCCTCAAGGACACCTCTGGGCTCACCTCCACCTCTCTGGGCCTCCCCAAGGCTATTGACAAACCTGGGACACTGGCTCCAATTTTCCAGAGCTCTTCACAAAGCTCCTGACTGAAATAAATGGTGTTTTCATGGCAGCTCATCTCTCAATTTCAACTTATTTTTCATTGAGCTGTGGGATCTGTTTCCAGGCAGGCTCCTGGGCTAACCAGAGCAGAAGCTTTTTAAAAACTGCTAGCTCAGGTGTGCTTCACCTGTAGCATTCAATCCTACCAAAATCCAGCAGAGAGATTTCAACATCCAGAAATCTTTGGCTCCCTGAGGACCACTGCACCCATTTTTTGCCTGCTACTGGACACAGACACATCTACTTTTCATAAGCATTTCCCCATTGGTGAATGCCTCTCTGGTTTTCCAGGGTGATCCCTGAATCCCTGGGAGAGGAACCACACCTCATGGAGAGGCAGTGGAAGCAGAGCAGCCCAGCACTGGGACAGCTCAGCCCATCCTGCTGCTGGCATGCCTGGCATTTACCATACACCATGGGCTTCCTCTGTAAGCCACTCTTAAAACACAGGCCAAATTATTGTCAGAATATTAACTGTACAGAGTCCAGGCTGCTGTTTTCAACGTGTGCACAGACATTTCTGGGGAAGGTGCATGAATTTAGTACAACTGTAAATGAGTCCACTAATAAACCCTATCCAATTACACATGCTGAAAGGTAGATCACATAAACTTGGCTTTACCTGGCTTGGGAAAGTCCTCTAATTACCTGGCTTTGAATCAATGCTTGGATATGAATACACAGAAATCTGCTACGTGGTCACTGCAAGCAAAAATAACTGAAGCCTCTCAATTAAGAGCTTCTTTTTAAATTACATTTGTGTTTCTATGATTCCAATTGCAGTGTCAAGTTTTCAGAGGACAGCTGGAGAGCTGTGAAAGGTTTTTAATGGACAAAGTGCTTTTAGCTGTTAACAGTAATTATCTGGCACTTCCAAAATGCTTTTCAACAGAGAGCTCCATGTGCCCTGCAAATTATGTCCCCTGAAAGATAACACAGAGCAGGAAAATGAGCTCTGCAACAGCCATTAAGCTGAGTCACAGAAAGATGCAGTGACTTGGATATGGCCATGCAGAGTCAGAGCTGCTGCAGGAGGGCTCCAGCACTGAGCTCCCATCCAGAGGCCAGCAGCGGCCTTTGCTGGAAGCTTGTGTGAAATGGAGGTAAAGAGCAAAGACAGATTTGTCTTCTACACTTAATTCTGCTGCATCCTGATGAATTCTGCTCTTGCACCAAGCTCTGAAGTCATTGTGTGACCATGAATGGATGGAGAACCAGGGAGCACCAGGGGAGAGAGCTCTTCCAGCCATGTCCCTTCTAGATGTGCTCCCTCTGCCCAGCCCCTACCCACCCTGCCAGGAGCATTTCCACCCTCTCCATCCACAGAGCACAAGCCTCAACGTGGGTTTTGCCATTTGCACCACCATGTTAGAGGGACTGAGGCAGATTTCTCTGACCTGTCTGCAAGCTGGAGACCACAGCAGAAGCCACGGCCATCCCTCAGAGCAGTCTCTCCCAGCCCTCCCACACACAATCAGACCATATCATCATACCTTTGCTTAACGGGGAGTTTTCCAGCCCTTTTTTCCTCCTCTTCCAACCTCCTGCGAGCTTCCTCCAGCTGGGTGAGAGGGTTGGGGGCTGGGTTGGGTGGCATGGTAGGATCTTGGATGAAGGGGTGAGAAGGCTGGACGACATTTCGGAGCTGGGCGCTGACCCACGGGTGCACGGTCACAGGTCGCTCGACGGAGAGGGGCCGGATCACGTCGTGGGACAGCTGCTTCTTAGCACCTGAAGAGCTGCACACAAACACCCAGGTTTTACACAGCCCACTGAGATGCTCTGCACAGACACACAGCCATTCCCAGAAGGACTTGCTGCTGGGCACAGGCCCCACTGGGAAGTGTCTCACAGCACGGCTTTGAAGGCATCAAAATCTAAACATGATTCTGAGCAAGTCCTGAGACATCAGAGTGACCAGCCCAACCCTGAAACAAACCCCACAGATAATTGTGAGGGTTCCCATCAACCTCATACATAAAAATAAACTCAGGAAAAGGCAGCTCAATCTTTTGTGCCATTCTCCCACAGGATGCCCTCCCATGCCTAACACGTGCCATCCACTCTGGAACCACAGCAGCAATTCCTAAGCTTCCCTGGGGCTGCAATTTCCAGCCATGGCTACGAGTTATCCTTCAGAAACAACAGCCCTCATAGCCCTCCAGCAAGGGTCTAAACCCTTGAGTGGTGGGTTTAGATGTCCCAAGATGTCTGGGAGGGAGGCAGCCTGCTGACATATCTCCCCTGCACAGAGGATGCAATACAAGAGTGTGGTTACCCCTTGCTCTGCCAGCCCTTACCCATGGTTTGTTTTCTTATGCCTGCTTATCTCCTTCTCTCCTTCTATGATCCACTGAAGGATCTTCTGGTTTTTCTCCACGTCTTCAGGAGATCCAGGCATCTCATAGTTGGCACCATCACTTTTCCCTGAATCAGTCTTCTTAACATTCCTTTTTGAGAGCAGACTTGCTTTCCCACTGCAAGAACAAAGCTTGGGACATTAGTGCTTTGCTTATGCCAACCACCAGAGGGGCAGAGGATGGACACATCTATCTCCAGACATTTTCCACAGCTCCCTGCTCTACCAAAGCTCAAACCACCCATGCCACAGTTCAGGCTAAGAGTAAGACTACCTAGACCTGGGCACAGCAGCTTCTCTGCCCAACAGCCTGTGGGAAGAGGGAGGTTCTCCTTTGGCCAAATGAGCCATGGCAAGATCTCCTGCCTGGGGAAGGGTTGTGTAAAATCCTCAGCTCTTTGCTCAGAGCAGGAGGTTATCCATTGTCTCTTCATGCCTGACCACTGCTTGAAACCCTAGGGTCCTTCCTATCACCCTCAGATTCACTGATACCCCAAACTCTGACTTGCCATGCCCAGAGTTTGGCCTTCACCCTCAACTGGATGAAGCTTCACCTCATGGTGGAAGATCAATCCTAGCAGGGGGAGCTGCCTTCCAGGGGGAAGCCCAGTCACCTCAACCACCATAGCCTGAGGGATGCCAGGCAGTAGCCAACACTGGCTACACCTGTGGCAAAAGCTCCTGCAGGAACATGGCCATGTGCCCAGCAAAGCAGCCCCATGCTCAGGAGGCCATGCAGAATTCCCTCATGCTGGCCTGTCATTCCATGAGACTCCCACTGTCCTAATCATCCACCTGCTGTACTGCACAGGACCTTGCTCCTGCACGTTCACTAACACACAGAGCAAAAACAACCTGAACACCACGGAGGAGCAGCAGTCCCTTGGAGAGCTTTGCTGATTTTTCTGGAAAAATCCTGGAGAGGAATTGCTGCAATCTACAAAGGTAGGGCAAGCTGACAACTTCTCTGCTTCTCCCAACATGAAGACTACTGGGTACCAAATGTAACTCTGCAGCATCAGGTTCAGTGGAAACAAAATAATGCTGTTTTCTGCAGGTTGTCATTGACCCACAGACACAGTCACGGGGGCTGGGGGAACAGCACACCAGCTGGGTTCCACAAAGAGCCAGAGAAGCCACCACAAGAGACTGCTGGCTGCCAAACAAGACCACTTGGATGCAAACCCTTGTCTTGTGAAGCTTCTAATTCAGGACCTGCCAGGAACTGGGAGTTTGTGCCAGAGGAAGGACAGCTCTGAGTGTGCCCTTTAAAAATCTCATTAAATATATGCTGTAGCTGCTAGAAGGAAGTCTTGTGTCTAGATGAGGCTTTGGGTTAAGCCAGCATGGCCATACTCATCTCTATGGAAGCAACAACCCTTTCCCTATACAAACATGGTGGATTTAAGTGCCTCTCCCTCCTGAAGAGCAGGTTGCTTTGGCTGCCTCTGCACTCTGCCTCCCTCCTGCCACCCCAGAAAGCTGATCCTGACTGCTGCAGACCCAGCCAACCTGCCTTCATTAACTGTTCCACTCCTGGTACACTGCAAAGAAACATTCCAAAGCCTCCATCCTGGGGAACCAGACACACTCAGGGTGAGCACAGATTTCCCCTATGGCTGCTCCATCCCCATCCTTCAATGTGGTCAGTCCTGAGCTGCACTCCCACCTTTGCAGTCACCCAGTAACAAGACCAGCAACCCCCCCCACAGAAAAGGAGCTCTCCCCTCTCCCTGCAGCACGGAAGGGATGGAGGAATTCGAATGGCCAAGGAAAGATTGACAACAGACTGTAATGCAGCCTTTAAATGTAATAAAGCCTGTAAATGGCTTTTCTAGGCAGAGAGTGCCCAACCCTGGAGAACATCCCCTTGGGACTGGCTGCAAGGGCAGCACTGCAGTGTCCATTGCTTTGTTAGGAAGAGAAAGGAGCCCTTCTCATGAATGGGTTCAGCCTTGCAACAAATAAGGTTGGGGGTTTTTTGTTCTCTCATAAAAACCTTAAGAGATCTGTTTCTATTAACCAGACCTAGAGACACAGCCCCAACATCCAACTTCTGGTGCATGGAGAAGTACACTAGCATCTGCAATTTCTAAGCATCTCCACTGCTTTAAGGAGCAGAAAATCTGTTTTATAAACAAGGCCAATAAAAATCCTGATTAGAGGGTGTCTTTCAGCAGCAGATCACAGAGATAAACAGGACTCTATACAGGTTATTAGGGCATATCCAGTTCTGAAGGGGAAGAGCCCTCAAATGACATCTCAGCATAAGCTCTCACAAAAAAAAGCCCAGCTGCTGTTTCCCTGACATGCTACAGCCTGTTTATGGAAGAGCTTCCCAGAGAAGCCAGGGCTTTGGGAATCCCACTGGGTGTTCCTTGACTCACCTGTAGCCTAAAGAGTCCATGGGGACAGGGGCCATCCCCAAGTTTTCACTGTAGTTTCGTGACTTTGTTGCATAGTTATGTGAATCTACATTCCAAGCAAAGCTGTTTTGCACTCGCTGTGTGGCCTCAGCCTCGATCTGTTCTTTTGGTTTCATCATGCTGTGGTGATGGATGTGGTGGTAGACATGTTTATGGTGGTATAAGTTAGCTGCATCCAGTTTCATTCCTGATTTTATTGCGTGCTTGCCGTGCCCTGGAGGAATTGTTCCCAGTGTCCCTGACAGCTTTCCTAAGTGGCCGCTTTCTGGGGACCGTGGCTTAGGAGAGTGACGGCCAGGTCCTGGAGATTGGCAGCCTGGAGTTTTCATCACACGCTGCACGTGTTCATCCAGGATGCTCTCGGGGTTCTCTTCATGGGCATCTCTCATCTGCATCCCAGCACAACCCATCTCAGCGTAACGAGGAGCAAAGTGATGGAAGGCTTGGGCGGAAGGCATCTTGTGGCTCATGACCGAGGGACCAGAAGAGATATCTGCATCCTCACCTTCTTCTTCCTGCAAGAAACACAGGGACAATCAGAGAATGACAGCAGAGTGGTGGAAAGATCCCCTAGTCCCACCTTCTGCTTGCAGCAGGACTGCTGCTAAGCCTTAGGTCAGGCCTGGTTTAGTCCAGTCAGATCTTGAAAACCTTTATGATGGAGATTCACCACCCCTCTGGAGACCTGTCCCAGACTGACAGGAAATTCCTAATGCTCAAGCCAAGCCTGTGCAATCTGTGTGCCAATGAGCAGAGCAGCTCAGGTCTCTGTATCTGCTTCTTGAGCCACCATTAGCAATGTTCTCCACACACCACCCAAGGAGCTCTGCCAGGCAGCCCACACATCACAACCACGCTTACAAACAGAGCTGACAAGCCTAATGACTCAACTGGAGCAGGCACAGCCTTACTCCAAGTACCTTGAAGGTGGTTCTGCAACAACCAGTAGCAGAAACATAACTTACCACAGAGTACCTACAGCTTCCTATGTGCCTTTGGTAAGGCACTGCTTCAAAGCTCATCAGATAAAGCCCAGAACTACAGGATATGCAGCAAATCAGCTCTGAGTCAGGTGAGACCAGAGGGGTTTTCTCACCCAAATCACTATTTCACAAGGCAAAGCCAAGAGAAGGCTTGAAACAGGAGCAAGTGAAGGTCGACAGCTGCATGAATGGTTTTGGAAATCAGACATTGATTTCTCCCGGGCATGCTAAGGCTGGAGTGAAACACTTCGTGCAGATAAAGAAATGGGTTGGAACTAACTGCTTGTTCTTGCAGTTCACACTGGTCTAGGACACGCTGTTAGTGACTCTTAAGTCCTTGCCAGGAAGAATTAAACTCATCCATGCTGACAGCCACAGTTTTGATGCTGACGAACTACTTTACGCTCCAACATAAACTCAGGTATTTATGAAGTTTCTTTATTGGAAGTCAGGATTCCTATTTGTTTTAATTACATAAGCAGGATTCCAGTGAGTCCTTTAATCCTGCTCTTTTCCTCCTTTGGCACAGTAAAGAAATCAGTTGCAGCACAGGGTATCTCTGCCCTGCCAGATAAATGCATCTACTGGAAAACAGACTCCCATCAGCTTTGCCTGTCAGATGCCATCATCCATCACTTATTAACCAGCTTCAAAGTCTCAGCTGCCAACCACACAGCAAGAAAGCAAATAGCAGACTTCCTCCCAGTGTCACACCTGGAGGGTTCAGGCCTGAAGCAAGGACAATGCCAGGCTTTCAAAGTGCCAAAGGCATGGGTGCTGTAAGCCTAGGGGTGTGACACAGTGCTGGTGTCTGGAGGGGACACAGCACTTTGTAACAGAACACTCTGAAGAGCTTCAGAGGCACTTTCCATCCACAGCCACGTGCCACAGCTCGCCAGCCACCAGCCTTGGGCACCAAGCTTAGGGGTAAGGCATGGTGAGGATGTGCTGATTACACCCCTGCCACTGAGGAGAGCATTTATTAGCAGTTTGTGATACCCAATGATACCCTTAACACTTGAGAGGCTTTAGGAGCTGGTACCTCCCAGGTTTAAACACCATCTGAGGTGCTGAGCAGGATCTGACCCTGGCACAGGTCCCTGAGGAATGCCAGCATGTCCTTTCTGCTCAGCCCAGAACTCTGGCAGTGCTGCCATACCTAAACAGGGTGGCATGAGAGTGAGAACCTAAGGAGGTCCACCCAAATGGGTGCCTGGGGCTTGGGAAATCCTCTGGCTGCCTAGGACTCCATTTTGCAGGTAATGTGGACTTTTGCTTCAAGACTGAGATCAGGATGGGCTAAGGGGAGAAAAGGCTCTCTCAGTTCATATTGACTCACTTCATCTGTGTCACTGAGCAGATCTGGACCCCAAGCAGGACCACAGGCAGGAAGAGTTGCTCCTGGGGTGGGTCTATGGGGACCTACCTCATGGCCCCTAGCACTGGCCTCAGCCTCACATCAAGCAGGAACACCCTAACAGTGAGACAACAGCTGAAAATGAACAGTGAATGAAGGAATTGGGGTGCTTATCCTAAGCTGTTGTCTTTTCCTCGAGCAGGGCAGACGTTTGAGTCCAGGTTGCAGGAACCAATTTTGCTGAATCTTTTCACTGTGCTCAGTATACAGCAGAAAAAACAACATAAATGTTGTGTGCTCTGGAGCTGTGTTTTGGGACCTCTCCGTGGTGACTGGGGCAAGGCCTGGCAACGAGCT
>VZTB01012893.1:456376-513191 GCA_013397245.1 Thryothorus ludovicianus | reverse complement strand
GATGTTGGCACAGCCTGGTAGTGCTGCTGGCACAGCTTGGCAGTGGTGTTGGCACAGCCTGGCAGTGGTGTTAGCACAGCCAGGCAGTGATGGCACAGCCTGGTAGTGATGTTGCACAGCCTGGCAGTGATCTGGGCAGGCTGGTGACACTCTGGGCAGGCAGGGAGCCCCGCTGCCATCACCACTAGATGGTGCTTTGTTGACATAATATTGTCAAAGCTCCTCCACCAGCTCCCACAGGCAGCAGCAGCCAGAGATGCAGCTCCAGCTTTGCTGACTGCTGAGCTATTTTTACTCCCCAGCAAGGCTGGAGGTGCCCTTCCCTTTGAATTAGGAGCTGAGAGCTGCACTGATGAGCCACAGGCAGTCGATACCTTGCTGGAAACCTCCTCCTCAGTCCCACCCATCAGGCTGCTGCTGGTTGGGAAGGGAAGGCAGCTCTGCTAAGCACGAGAGCCTTTTCCATCATCATGCAAATGACTGCCCTCTCCAGTCAGCCAATGTTTCATATTCAGCTACTGAGAATCTCAGTAGTGGGTGGATTTGCTTCTTCCTGGCTTATTTTCCTTTTGTTCAGCTCAGAGTGATCTGTATGATCCAATATTGATCTCTGTGACAGCCGATTCCATGTGTGGACAAAAGGCTGAAGTGTTTCAAAAACTAATATGGGAACATGCATATCCTCTAAACCTCTGCCACGTTTCTCAGAATAATTAATGAATTCAGCATCTGCTTTTTTGTAAAGCAGAAACTTGACAGTCTTTTCAGTAAAAGGCATTTGGCTTCAAATCAGATGCCTCCTCTTGATGTTACTGCATGATGTGGCTTTGAAAGGGAACCTGCAGGCTGCTCGTTAGGGGGGAGAAAAATTCTTTTCCCCTGGTTTTTGCAAAAGATTTCCAGCTTTCCTGTTAGGCTGGTAACTGCCCAGTGTGACTAACGATCCTGGTTTTCCCTGTGCTGCTGTGCAGTGAGCCATGCAGACCTGGGAAGAGGTTACCCTGCAGTCCTGGTGTTCAGGTCATAGAAAAAAGCCATGTAATCTATCAGGATTCCAGTTCTCCCTCTTGCTGATACCAGCAGCTCCTGCACCTTAAGTGCTGACCTAAAAAAGCTACAATTGCTTACTCTGAGTTTTTCCTGAATGGCTAATGCCAGATGCCAGACAGTCAATGAAATACATTCTGGAGACAGTAAAAATAATAATAATATATGGCATTAGTGGGAGTCCTGGGCTTAAAAATAGATTAAGTCACACAAAAATGTGTTTAAACAGACTTAAATATATTCTCTGGCACATAGGTATTTGCTGATTTTATGGTATTGCTACTGGCAGCTTCTTCAAGGAGGTAGAGTGCTGGGATAATGTAATTTAGTAGAGGTGGGGGCTGCAACGGAGACATGGGAGAGGAAGAAAAGTGTTCTAGGACTGTATTAGCAGAAAATGCTGCTGATTACACTGTCTTTGTCTAGAAAGCAATAGACACCAGACAGAACAGTGTGATTCCAGAAGAACAGGAATCTAATCCCAAAATAGCACCTGGCTGGCCTTTTCTGGCTGGATGCAGAGGTGGAGGGAGTTTGCTGGAAAACACCTGGAGCTGGACGGGACCTTACAGATCCTTCTCCCTTCCTCTGTTCTCTGCATTTGAAATGCAGATGCAGTTTAAAGCCAACACTACAACCTACAGCTATTTTCCTGTTCAAAGAGCTACTAGATGAGCATTTTAAAAGGAGGCTGAAGGTTCTTCCCTGGAGCCCCAGAAGCTCAACCTCCCTAAAAGCACAGAGCCAGCTGAGCCAGGCACCAACACCTCTGCTTTAAGGGAGGCCTGCAGGTTACAGAGCCCAGAGCCTTCACCTCGGGGCCATGGCAGCTAGTACCTGCAGAACTCCAAAACTCTGGCACACAGGACTGCAGCTACACTGAACTAGTGATGTTCAGGAACATCATGGTGTCCTCCAGGATCTCTCTATCCACACCACAAGATGGGCAGGTACCCATGAGATGCAGTGTCTCAGAAGAAAAGCTTTGGTGTGAACATTACTGAAGAGGGGTGTCTTGCACAGGGAATACCAGATGACCAGGACCTCACTCTCTCCCTTTTGGAGCTTGTTGTGGAGCTAAAGGCCTTGCAAATTTCCCATGGTTCATCTGACAAATCCTCAGGCTCTGGGGCCCCAGCAGTACCTGGGCTCACAGCACTCAGTGCCACTGGTTAGGTACCCCAGTGGTGTCACTATGTTTATCTGCTCAGGAGAGGTTTTTACAGTGCCACATCTGACCACTTCCAAAATTTCTAGGGTGCACTAGGCACTGATGGGCAGAATCCTTTTGTTTGTGGTGGAAATGGCCTGATAGGAGACACAAACACACCTAAGCATAACATCACCTGTCATCTGTTACAGTTTGTGGGGGACAGGGATCCTATAAAACCTCCTATGGGAAGGTGAACCCCTCTTACACAGTCCCTTGAGGTTGCTCACAAACTCAGGAGAGGCAGGGTACCAAAGAAGGTAATGGAGAACACCCACAGCCCCTGAGTGATGGCAGAAGTGCTATGGCTGGTATTTTACACAGGGAGGGAGCACTGGAGCACACAGAGCCCTGCATGGATGGGGGAACAGCACTGTGGAAGCTGTGGGGGCTGCAGAAGCCTCCAGCAGCCCCGTGCCAGTGATGACCACGGCAGTGGAGCAGGGAACTGGCCACCCCAGCTGCTTGCACAGCAGGTGAAAGCCCCCTGTGGCACAGGGTAAGCAGAGAGCCAGGCTGGCAGAGGAGATAAGAAGGTCACTGACCGCTCGAACGCGTTTAAGGCGCTCCTCTAACTTCTCCTCTGCTTCACGTTCCTTCTGTACTTCCTCCAAACGGTTGATCAGCTCTGCAGCAAACTTCTCTGGTTCCACGTGGATATCCTTTGGCATTCGGTAGGTACGCTGCAGGGAGAACACAGCATGGCTTAGAAAGGATGAGTGAAAAACCCCACGTTCCTTCGGGAGCCTTTGATAACTGGAAATGCCGGTCGCTCCGGTGGGAGCTGGGGGAGGACAGGCTGGCAGGCACTCAGGTGCAGCTCAGGACCTGGGGGCTGGAAGCTGAGCCACCACCTCTGTGAGTTCCTCAGCTGGCACCAGCTCCACGCACCACCCCATCTAAGGGAAAGGTTTTCTGGAGCTGTAACTCAAAAAGCTCTTTTGGCACCAAATTCCACTCCAGGATGGAAGTCCTTGCTTTTCTCCCAGTGGATACATGGTCAACAGGAATATCCTGGTCTCAAAGGGTGGCAAAAAGATGTACAGACCTTTCAACCTCTCAAACCTCCTGTTTATAGCAGTTGTGCTTTCAGTTTGGTAGAAGGGAGGACTCTGGTGAACACTTACTCAGCTTATCCCAGGAGGATCAGTGTGTGCCAGTCAATCTCTGCAAATACAGCCCACAGCCCAAGGTCCCAATTCCCACAAAACATCCTCTCTTGCTGGAGGGTCCTACAGGATTGCATCTCAGCTTTCCAGAGCTGTGCAATGATTCCCTGCTTGCTTTATCAATACTGCACTCTTACAAGCACAGAGGTGCCATTTTTCTGCCTTCTCTGGGTGAATAAATTAATATTTATGGTAGTTCAAGGACATTCTTGATTCCTTATGCTGAGTTACTTCATCCCAAAATTCCTGGGTTCTGGGATAAGAAGTTGGTGAAGTATGAAGCTATCAGCTGCTGCATTTCCCTCCTCGTTTTTATCCTTTCTGTATTATTTTTTTTTTAAATAGTAGAAAAAGTAAAATGACGCAGCCAAGATAAAAATTTAATTTGGAGGAAAAACAGTTGGCAATTCAGCAGCATAAAACTCTGCATTCAAATATTTCAATATTAACATGAGAGAAATATACACTCTATAGGACCAGAGACAAAATTAAATGTGAAGATGTGAGATAATTCATAGCAAAAGAACAAATGCAGCATCAGAAGCAGACACTGAGCTTGAAAACTTTAAAGGAGGATGAGAGACCACCCGAATTTATCCCAGGCCAGCCAGAAGATCAAAGCAGAACACTAAAATGCTGCTTTGCCTCAAAACCTGACAAAAGTATGCAAATTGCATTGGCTTTTCTGTGTCTGCCAGCTGGAAGGCAGGGAAGAAAACCAGAGGCAGTGAGAACCCACTGATGGCACCACGGAGCTTAAGACTCTTTCATGACACCCCAGTTGGGTTGCAGAGGTCCCAGTTAAAGCACTGCTTGTTTTATTTGCCAGGAGGGATGGGTCTTCCTGAGCCTGCCAGCAAATCTCAATCACAGTGACCCATCCGAGCTGGGAACAGCCCCAACCAATCATTCCCTTCATCCTTGCAGCCACTGCAGAGGGCACAACATGTGGGAGGCAATGTCACCACCCTGGGATGACGTCTTTAGGTCCTGGTGGCATCAGGATGAGGTCCTGATGCCACCAGGACCTCCAGCCTTGAAAATTAATGGCCTGTATCACAAAAAGCTGAACTGCAAAAAAAGATTTTTATCAACAAAAATGATGTTCAGTCTTGAAAAAGAGGCAGAGGGGCCAAAGTAGCATGTTTCACCTTTGTGGAATCCAGAAATGGGCTCCAGATGTGCTCCAGCACAGGGGAAGATGTGGCAGAGCTGGTTTCTGCTCTGTTAGTCCCTGAGGAGCTTCTCAGGATGTCTCCCTGTTCCCTGGCATAGCCCTGGGAAGCACTTCTGGCAAACCTGCTTCCTTCAGAAACCCCAACCCTGTGACCACCACCACCATCCCTCCTTGTGAGGTCACGCCAGCGATTCCCAAGGAGGGAATTCTCTCCCTTGCCTGACATGTCCCAACCTGCTGGGTGACGTGTTCCCTCCCTCCTGCCACCTCAGGATGCCAACTCTCCCTGCGGTTGTTTACAGACAGCAGCACCAAGCCCTGCTCCGTTAGACACTTAATGAGCCTCAGGAGAGGCAGCTTGGAGCTCAGCACTTATGCTCTTGGGTCTCCCTTGTGCAGCTACCACACAAAAGCACAACTGGGGAAGAATTACCCTTGTTTTTCTCCTAGTCTTTGAGGCAGGGCAGCATCTCAAACCAAAGTCTCTCCTGAACCTGTGGTAGCAGTTGGTGCGAGGGCTGAAGTTTGATAACCTGAGTGTCTGAGTCCTGTCACTATGAGGTGGTTCCTTGCAGGCCCAGCAATGTTGAGGATCCAAAGGTATTTGGAATCACTGCTGTATCCAGGGAACTCAAAATAAGATGATTCTGGGTCTTTTACAACTAATACCTCAGCATGTTTATCCACAGTCTCTCAAAGTCTGGAGGGGACTGAAGCTCAACTACAGAATTACAATAACTGAACCCAAGAATCTTCAGGATGAACTTGTTTCCTTCTCTCTTTGATTTATAACTGTTGCATCTGCAAAACCCACTGCCCTGTCCTTGGAGCTCCCCACTCAGCACAACAGCTTGCAGAGGGCCTCAGTAGCCTGTTTGAGGTGCAAGATGCAGCTCCCTCTCCAAGGGTCTCCCTGAGCATCTGAGATCAGTGCAACTGAAATACACCTCACTCCATCCCATGGATACCAGTTGCACATGCCCTGGGCTGTCCTGGTGGGTACCAGTATGTGTAACTCAGAGAGCTGGTGAGCAGAATAATGTTCTCAACTTCACCATGGGTCTGGCTTTATTCCTAGCTCAAAAGATGAGCTACACAGACTTCCCCAAAACTAATAGTATTGCAGAATAATGAATGCAAATTCCCTGTGCTGAAACAATACAGACAACTGCTGAGGGCTCTCTCTGCCTCCCTAGGCAGCAAACATGGATTGCACTGACCTGGTTGTAAAGGCTTAAGACAACAAAGTGTTTGAAGCCTTTATCAAATGATGGGTCTGACTTCAGAAGGGAGAGAGCAGAAATACGCTCCATCAAAGACCAAATAGGCTGAGCCTGCACCCGGAGCAGGATCCTTCAGGGCTTCAGGATTTTGAACCTGCCCCCAGCTTCCCATGGGCATTCAGAGGAGCCAAGGGAGTTGTAAATAAGCTGCTTATTGTTCTGAAATCAGAAGGGCTCCAAATGCTTTTGTTCCAAGTAAAGAATGCAGTGCCGTCCAAGAGCTGGCTGGTTTTTGAGGATCCAGCCCCAGTCTGGACCAGAATGAGGTCTCTCAACATTCTACATCAACAATTCAGAAAGGAAGTGCTTCATTTCAAAGTACAGTTTAATCTAATATTTTATTTAATTACCTATCTACTTTTATTTAAAGGCACTAGTTAGGTCTGTGCAGAATCAAATCATGAGGAGTTGGGGAGGCTGCAGAGGACAACAGACAGGAGGCTGAATGTCAGGTGAACTGGAAATAAAAAATAGAAATTGCTTGAACTGGTCTAGATGGAGCAATCTTTCCTTGTGACAGCTCTGAAAAAGGATTTCTTGGGGTACCTATTACTAGAGCATTGTCCTTGACACATGAAGTGTCTGAAGGTCTGGTACCTTTGAGAAGAAGTAGCCTGCTAAAGAACATGTGAGACACACAAGCTCTCCAGTAGTTCCACTAGGCAACTGCTGTCACATTTTCCCTGTCTTTTATTGGAGCTGATGGAGCAGGAATTCCAAGAATTTTGCTCCATGAGGCAGATGCAGCTCTTGGGTTTTCATGGATTTCACCTTCCCTGAGAAACAGAGGTTTAAGGATCAAGCTGCACATCAGAACACGCAAGCATCCGAAATGTGAAAATGCTGAAAGGGAAGAATCTCACTGCAGTTTGCAGGTTCCCCTTGGGAAGCATCAGCCTCAACTGCTTGAAGATGAAACAGGAAGCTTTTCAACATTACACTGGGTAGAGGTTCCCTAAGCAGCTCCAGAGATTTGTGGTTTGGGCTGAACCATTTCTGACAGATGTGACTGGGCCAAAGAATTCTGTGCTGGTAAATCTCCCTCTTCTACAAGAGGTTTGATGCCTCCATGATGCCTGAGGGGCTGTTGTTAGATCACAAGTCAGTCTTGGAAATTAAAGGAAGATGACAGGCTAGAGAAGCCAAGAGAAAAGAACTTCTGAACTTCCATGTTTCTTAGATTAATGCATTCCTTCGTGACATAATTTTTTAACAGCTAAATGGTGTTTCCATACCAGAAACACTTGTGGCAGAGCTCACAGATAGCTGGATTTCAGCATCCAGTTTAGCAGCACTCAGGGATTAGCAAGGAGTCCTGCTGCAGCAAGGTGTTTGAGGAAAACATTTAACAGCTGATGGGAATTCTGAGCAGGTTCCCAACTCACAGAAGCAAAAAAGCTCATTTAACTGCAGTTATCCAGGCAGCACAAGACCAGGCTCCTCCTGTGCATTCCTCACTTGTACAGCACAGCACAGTGGTCACTCCCAATCTTCTGTTTCACTCAGGAACACCATGGAAGCCACCTTGCAGCATCATTGATTGTGGGGCAGGACAGGAGAGCTCCCGCCCGACGATCAAGCTACAGCAAGAACATCACAAAATGGCTTCTTTATGCAGTTAAACAAACCAACCAAACAGCAGGTTTTAATGCTTGAGGTTGGATTTTTCTGAATTTGCTGTGGAAAAGGAGGATCTGCCATCCTCTCCTGGGAACAGATGAATGGCAGAGCCAGGTACAGCCCTGCATGCTTTGGGTTTTCTCCCTTTATTTGGGAATTTGCTTACTCTTTCCCTCCTTGGTGCTCCAAGACTTCTCAAATCCAAGAGAGAGATGGAAAACCACATGAAAGCAACAGTCGCTCTCTGTGTAATGCGTTCCTGCCAGAGGCACAAACCAGAGGTCTCCCTGCTTGCTGGAGATCCTCCCCCACTGCATTCCTGGGCAGAGCGCCACTTCACAGAACACAACTTTTCCAAACTTAGAGCACTGGTGACTGGCTAAGTGTGGAAGATGTGAGCTGCTAAGTGTGGAAGATGCAGATCAGGGCCATTCACACATGTCCTGCTGCTGAGGAGTGTGTTCCACATAGCTAACACTCGCCGTCACTACTTGGAGGCAGCAGGGCTGCTGGGACCAGCGGGCAGCCTCCTCTGAACATATAATCACTGCAGTTTATAGCTTCTGGACTTAACTACAAGTGCTGCTATTAAAAGCAATATAAGTCCTCTCAGAATTTTGCATAATAGCCCCATAACTCATTTGTCATGGAACGGGAAGGTCTGTAAAGGACTTCTGAAATGACTTTCGGAAGTAGGAGGTTCCCTATTATCAGCAGGAAAACATGCTGTGCATTCTGCAGGCACTATCAGCGTGGACTCTGGCTATGCTGGAGATAGGAGTCCATAAAGACCTTCACTCAAAGGTTGTGATTTCATCACTGCCACACGTTTGGAAGCAGCTAACCCCAGGTCCAGGCTGATTTAGCCACAGGCTGTGGGATAGCCCAACCACTGGCTTCGGAAAGGAACACTTGAAGAAACATTTGCATGGCTCCGTGCTAATTTGGGCTGTTTAATTCAAAGAGTGTGCAGTTAGAGCTGAATTTTAAAGAGTAACTTTATAACATTTCACACTGGTGTTGTCAAAACACATTGTTTAATTACCTTCTCCTTTCTTGGCTGATTGATAAGCGAGGGCAGAGCAGTGCCTCTCTGAAGTCGATGCCAATTCTGTGTCAGTAATTGGCTGGCAGGAGGTGCCAGAGTGTCTGAACTAAACTTTTATTCCCTGGAGAAAGACTAGAACTAACTCAACTTCTCAGTCCCCGATTCCCATATAAATATGTGTTAAGATGCCTTTTCCCCTAGGACTTAAAATTACAGTGAAGAACCTAACGGGAACAGTGGATGTTTCACTAAAAAATCCTTGTGAAGCGTCTGTGTGTAGTTTAGGAGGAATATGTAATTCTAAAAGACTGTGTAGATAAGTAAGATAATATAAAAATTTATAAGCAGCAGGTGGGCAATTTAAACCTTGTTTTTTACCCCATTTTTAAAGCAGGTTTCCAAAAAGGTTGATAAAATTTAATGCTAAGTAAAACTAATTAGCCTGCAAGGAACTGCTGCTGGAATGACACTTATTCAGTTCAACAAAAGAAATGTTTGGCAGATGGAAGTTCGTTAAAGTAGAGCTCACTATACATATTTAATGCTCCATACTCTGAGTTTATAACCTGCAGTTCATTGAGGCTTTGCCAGTGCACACCATCAACAGAAAGCCACTATTATTTTTATCCAAAAGGTAAAGCCACTGACAAGCTTTGAAGTCGGAGAATATTCAGTCAGTAGTTCCCACTGTTGGGGAACAGCAACAACAATAACAACAAAAAATGAAGGCCAAGCTTTCAAACTTCAACTCTAACAAAGCCATGCTTACAGTAAAAACGGCATCAAGTGAAATAAAAAGGCACCCAGCCAGCCTTTTCAACAGCAACCACACTGTGAAAGCAACTGTGTGAAAAGAGAGGTGACTGAGCTAGGATGGCTATGAGCGTCCACAGTCAGGGCTTTTATTGTCAACCCAGTGATCAAAGCACAGGAGACCCTCTTAAATCTAAGGAAAATAATCTAATTTAAAAGGCAAAACAAAGAGTGGTGGTTTTGGTGTGGGTTTTTTTTTTTTTTCTTTTAAATCAGATTAAAACAAGGGTGTATTTCTGCTGGTATTGTGCTGCTTTGAGCAGGCAGGATGGGAACAGCTGCGTCAAGTTTGAAGGCACTTCTGGAAAAAACAGATGGAGGCTTTTTCTCTCCCTATTTGATTTGTGCTGGAGTCCAGCTGTCCAAAGGGGAAAGAAGCACCTTTATTCCCTACGAGATATTAAATGTCACCTGTAACTTCTCAGAAAAAGAAAACAATAATAAGCAGAGCTGCAGATGGTGATGCAGAGCCCTAGCAGTTGCGCTCATCTTCCAAAGACTGTTTGATTACCTGGAGCAGCCAGAGAGACAGTGTCAGATAAATCAAATGCTTACTCCTGCACCCTTATTTTTTGCTCCTGCCTTGTGTGCCCAGGTGAGCCTTGCTGAGTCCTTGAGAACAAGTTACAGCTCCTTTGGCTGCTCAGTGCAGAAATACTGCTGGGGACCACCATTTCACTTCTCCCCAGCTGACCTTGGCCGAGAGCTGCATCAGCCTCCATGTCCAACAGCCTCCTACACCTTCCATGAACACCTCCAGCTCACCCGAGGGCATGGAACTGATGGCAGATAAATGCTAGCCAGTGCTTCCATTCTCATCCAGGAGAAACAACCAGCTACTGACTGAATGGTTAAGAAACATTCTGTGTTTTGGGCAGCCCTGAACGATGAGTTTGGCAGAAGGCTACAAGCCTTTTCTTAGCACAACGTATGTCATCTTAAAGCACCCCCAAGCAAATACAGCACTAAGGGGGATTAAACTCAAGCACAAGCAGAGCAACTGCCTGCTGGAAATCTCACATATTTACCCCTGGGAAGGAGATGGTGCTACTTACAGGAATGTGAGGTAGTGGCACGCGTCCATTTGCTTTGGCACTTTCTTGCATCTCTCTGCGATGCTGCTTTCGGAGTCTGTATGGTGGGATCCCATCTCTGCCGGAATAAAGCAACAACATCCCTGCTTTAGTGCCTTTCTCTGACACCTTATGTACATCCAAGCCTTGCTGACACAGAGTGGCCAGTAGGAAGGCCCTTCACGTTTGCATGCCCAGACTAAGAGGGACCCATGCAGGGAACGATGCCCATGGAGGTCCGTGAACCAAAAAAGCTCTGGCATGGGGGGGCAGGAGGACTCACAGCATCCACTGGGAGCAGAGTGAGGCAGGGCTCCTGCAACTGCTGCTTAAGGCAGAGGGCAGAAAGAAGGACTTGGACTGCATCCTGGTACCTTTTATAGTTGGTTGCTTTCTGTAAAGAGCCTGTAATGTACACATTAAACCACAGGGCAAGCTAAGAGAGGGGGGAGAAGGAGGAGTGGGAGCTCAGTGAGCATCTACTCCAAGGGGAACTCAGTCAGGGAACAAGGTATATATTTTTTAGAGAGTGTGACAGCTGCTCAAATGGCTTATCAAAGCAAGAGGGTATAGGCTCCACTGCTCCCAAGGCGAACTCTAGCTCAGTCTGAAATTATGGGCTTGATATTGCTGGAGGGAAGAACCAGTCCCATCCCCAGAGGAGGCTGCACGAGGTTAGGAAGGGATGTCATGGGCAGTCACATCCAAGTGAACCAGCTCTGCTTGGCTTTGTGCCTGTGCTGAAAGAGGTGGTGACAGAGGTCTCTGCAGAGCAAGGAGACAGGGGTGGCCACAGTCCTTGGTACACAGGGGTCAGTGGGTCAGAGGCATCAGGCTTTGCTAAGCACCCCAAATGGCAAAGCATCACTGCCTAAGTGTGACTTCAGGCAGAGAAAGGAAATGCATTTTTGTTTTCACCATTGCCACCACCCTGCTCACACCCTGGGACCAGGGGAAGATGAGTGAGTGGAGCCCCATTACGAAAGGACACAGACCCACCCACCTCCTGGTGATCTAATGTTATTTGGGGAAAATCAACGAATGAAAACAAATGCCAGCCTGGAGCTTGGCAATTTGGAGCTTTTTCATTTTACACATTTCCCTGATTCAGTAGAGGTAACTGCTTGGGAGGGCCATGCAATGCCACAGAGGTGGGTGGAAATGAATGGAAGGATTTGATTTGTCCCAGTACCACATAATTTCATCTTCTACCAACCCTGCACCCCTCTGAGCTGTGAAAACGAACCAGTCCTGACACATCTCACAACACAAGATGTTTGCACAGGCCAAATGTCCTTAACACCTATCACCCTCCCCAGCTGCTTCTCCAGAACATGAACCAAACAGTTTCACCCACAGATTTTTGAAGTCAAGGCGCCATTTGGCAAGTGAAACACAATTTACTGTGGTGTTTTGCCTGCAAACCTCCCAAGTTTCAAGCACCAGCCTTTGTGAAGATGGCCACCATCAACTTTCATTCCCATTCCCATCACGCTGGCTGCCCTGTTGGCTCCCTGGAAATGCGGGTGCGGGCAGAATTGCCACCAACCTACATCAGAAGAACCTAATTTCATGCAGTAACCCAGGCATTCAAAATGAAACACCATTAAAATAAAATAAAACAAACCCCATGATTAATGACAAGTGCTTTTCAGCAGGAAGACAAACGAGGGAACTGAAAATGAGCCAGGCTAATTAGAGCTCTGGCGAGTGGCTGCAGGTAATGCAGGAGGAGGAAGAGTGTGTTGGGAGCATCATCTCTGCTATGCCTGCAGTGACATGGCTTGGGAGCAACTTGCTCCCACGTTGCTGTACAGTGTTCATTAGGTGGCTTAATTTTCTTTAATGATGAGAATCACAATGGTTAAAGAGCTTTACTGCATTGTGACGCAGCCTTTTCTAGACCGGATGGTAACAAAACAACTGCAAGTTTTCAGAGGGAAAAATAAAAAATCTGGGGGATTATTTTAGCCATCGCTGGTCGGCATCAATAGTCAACATTTCAGCCAAACCAGAGCACAAAACCCGGTTGCCAGAACACAACTCGTGCACTAAAGCCACACGGCCATTCGCAGGGAACACGGCATTATGTTAGAAAGTGCAATTTTTCTTTCTCTCTCTCTCTCTCTCTTTTTTTTTAATTCTCCCCAGCAGCAGTCCCAGCGGAAAGAGCGACTTTTGTTCCCAGCACAGTAGCGAAAGGCTGATAATGGCCTCTAATCTATCCGGCTTCAAACACATGTTCAGCCCCGCTGTGCTGCCTTTGATGTCATTTTAACTAGATTCCCCAATGCCACCTCTGAACTTGGAACATTCCTTCGTTCAATGTACTGTGCCAACTCAACCAGAGGAAGTAAATTCAAAGATAAGCACTTTAATTTTATCCCAACAAAACCTTATTCAATAGATGGGGGGAAAGCAAGGAAAACCAATACCGTACTTTTGTTTTCCTTTTGTCAGGTAGCTTGCTTTGAGATATTTTCAATAGATAGAGAAATAATANTTACAGCACATCTACTTTTAAAATAAAACTTTCCCAAACTGTTTTATCTTGTTTCATCACGTGATTTTCCTTAGCACCACAAAGCTCAGTGCTGACATGCAATGAGGGAAGAAGAATATTTCTATGGTTTATTTAATGATAATGCAGTGAGTTTTCTGTTGGGGAAATGTGAAGGTTTCCTCCCCTCTCCAAACTGACCTGCAGGAGCCTCTGGTGAGCAGTGGTTTGGCTGTGGCTCTGCAGTTGGACTCTTGTGACAAGAAGTGTCTTTGCTCCTCTGTAGACAGGTTTCAAACCCAGCCATTATGCCTAACATATTGGAAATCATAATTTGGGATCTTTTACATTAAAAAGCTGATAAACTTGTTTAAATATAGGAAAACTTGAGGTAATTCTGGATCATTCTCCTCAGGAAAGACAGGAAACGAATACACAGCCTAACTGGTATTTTCTACCCCTCACTCTTATCAAAGCACCTCTGTCACAAGAGACTTTTCTCTCATAAAGAAGCATGAAAGGAAGATCACCAGGCATTTTGGTTAAAGGCCACTCATCTAAGGTATAGCATTTAATCTGCAAGACTTTTTGAAGGAATAACCACTGTCCTAAACTCCTCTGTTCGAGGGACTGGCCATCCCTACTCTGGAGCAGGTTTGACTGGAATTGGGGAAGAAGGAGCATCCCTCTGGCCAAGCCCACAGCATCAAGGCTTCCCAAGTGCCTGGGGGAAGACAAAGCTGTCTCCCAACTAAGATAAGCCAGGACACCTGATAAGATGCAGAGGAAGGAGTATTGTTCATCTGGAGCACAATACTGGTCTAAAGAGGAGACATTACCTCCTCTTTACCATGTAAGCTCTTGAAGAAATCAAGATAGACAGAAATCCAGATAGAGACAAGTTTCTGCATCTGAATTGGAATGTCACATGGAGATTTAATAGTCAGCTGCTGCCTGCTGCCTTCCTACCTACAGTTGCCTTAGCCTGCCTCAAGCATCTCTGTTGTGACAACCCCTCCCACCTACAGACTCACCTCCTCCACTTGGGAAAATGCTGTCCCCAAGAAGGGTTATCTGAGACAGCAAGAGCAGTTTAGGACCGTGATGGAAATGCTGCTGCAAGTCCGGGGCAGGCTCTGAGCAGCCCACGGGGCAGGCAGAACCCCAAATCCCTGATTTACACTGACCCTGCAACGAACATCGGCGGTGAGCGACCTGTGGCCGCGGCATTGCCGGGCCAGCACTCACCAGAGCCTCTCACTGTGTCCTCCCCAGACCTTGCCTCCACACAAACCAGCTAAAAAAACACAGCTGCCCTGCTGATTATAAAAACAGGTTTCAGCAGAGACGATCAGAGCTGTTTTGCCTACAAGGGTAGAGGAATTCCTATGACACAGGAAGAGTGAAAAATAATCAGCGGAGCACAGGCATTTAAGAGAAATGTTTTTTAAGCCACTCAAAAATCAAACTACTCCAACAACAGGGACTGATAACATGCTTGTTATATAAATTCAATCCATTACAATAATTAACAGTGCTTGTAAAGACATCCTGTTGAAAGCTGGCCTTTTAGGTAAGTGCACTTGAAACATCACAGTTTAACAATCTGTTTGGTGAGCTGGCTGCTCCCAAAAAATCACCCCAGCTCAGGAGCTGAGACAGGCAGAGCATTGCTCAGGTCTCTGCTAGAGGCTTTGCATGCATCCACTTCCAAACCTCACGTTGCTGGGATCCAGCATTAAAGCTTGGAAGGGAACTAGTGCAGCAAATGCTCTGCCTTCTCCACTTGGCCTGAGCTGGCCCACACTGAAGATCATGCTTTGCTCTCCTGGTTTATTAGCATCTCTCAGTTAGCCAATGTTTGCATCCTAATTGTCCAGACACATTTTCCTCTGATGGAGGGTCTGATGGAGGTTTGTGCCTTGGATCACACCTCGTTCATGTGCTGCCTTGGAGCAGAAGCCAGATTTCTTCATTATTGAGCATGACTGCTGTGTGTAAACAGCACACTGAGGGAAGAACCTTGCTCATCAGCAAATGAGGCTTTTATTGCCATTTTCCTCAGAGGAGGCCTAAATTCAAAGCACTGAGATATGTAAGCCTTGTCAAGCAGCAGGAGTCCCTTCTTTAACTTCATCTGGTTGTTCTTCATTTTTGCTGCCTTGAGCAATTCTGCAAAAATTCCTTTGAAACTCAGGAGGCAGATAGGTTCAGCAGTGCCATGTAAAATCCGAGTAAAATCTGGTGCTGGAGTTTTAAAGCATGTAATGAAGAGCAAGTGCTGAAAACAGACAGAGTCTGTGTAAGCCAAAGGTCAAGATTGTACATCCAGAATCCCAGTTTTGGATTCTGCATGCATCCAATTTGAGATGCATAGAAAGAAAAGTTCATCCTTATGAAGTTCAAAACTTACTTAAAATCAGCCACTAGGATTGGGTTAGTTATTAACAGAAGGCAGTGCACATATTGGTGGTAATTAAAGTCCTAGAAGCAGCCTATGGTGGGCATTGGAGGGATAAAATGCCTAAAGGAAAAAGAAGCCAAGGATGGCCAGTATGAAATTATGCTGCCTGTGAAAAAAACAAACTGTGGCTAGTGAAATAATAATTAGGAGGATGAAGAACTCCTGCATAAATGATCACAACTTATCACAGGTATCAGTGCAGCCCCATGAGCCCACTGGACCAGTGGGAGAGGAAGTGCTAAAAGCTAATTAATTTTGAAGAGTTCTTACATCTGTCTCTCCTGATAACAAGAAGTTACATGACTCCAGCTAGCTTCAGAGCACTCTGCCATATAAATTGATGAATATGAAGAATTGAAGAAGGACGTGGCAGAGCAGCTGGATTTGTATCAAATGGAGCCTTTAATTAGGGGTTGTCTACAGGGCTCTGTCCTGGGGGCATCCTCCTCTCCCCAGACCACTTTGGCCAAGTGTTTTACAATGGGAGGTGGATAATGTGCAAGGAGCTGGTGTCAGGGTGCAGAATAAACTCACAGCTGCTCCTACATGGCCCCAAGCCTCTTGGGAGCCAGAGATGAGCAAGCTACTGGCTCAGGCAGGACAATCACCACAGGCACAGAAACTACCTGGCCTCGTGGCATACTCTCTGTGTCTCTGCAAGAACTGAGGCAGCATCCTTTACCAGCATCCATGGCACAGGCTGGAAAGTTTCTCCAACAAGGTCTGACAGCTCCTGACACTCACAGTGACACTAAATGAGCCTCTGGGAGGACTTTGTGTTTACAGGCCTGCCATTAATAAAATCTTCTCCTAATTCTGTAAACCTGTCATCTCTTGCTTGAAGAATCAAAGGGTTTCTCTACAGAAAGACACTTTGCATTTGCACTACTAAAAACCAGACCAAACAGTGAATATTTTTCTCCAAATCCTTTTTTCTTCTTTCATAAAGATGCAGTCACAACAAAATCTCATAGCCCCTTTTTAGTTTCTTTGTAGACCATCTTCAAGGAAGGCATCAGGTGGATAAGATACAGGGTGCTGTCAATGAGAGACAGAAAGGGAAAATATATTTGGCTGGGGCTTATCAGCACAAGTTGTGTTAAAGTGCAGTGGTCACCAGACAAACTAGAACTGGTCAGTCACCAATCCTACTGCAGAGTCATCACAGACTGAGCTGTTACTCCACCTGCTGTGCTGTGTCCAGCTCTGAGCTCCTCAGCACAAGAGAGACACAGAGCTCCTGCAGGGAGCCCAGTGGAGGGCAACAAAGGGACTGGAGCATCTCTTATGAGGACAGGCTGAGAGAACTGGGCCTGTTTAGCCTCAAGAAGAGATGGCTGAGAAGGGACCTCATCAATGGCCATCATCTGCAAGGAGGTCTCAAGAGGATGGACCAGTCCTGCTCTGTGGTGCCCAGCAACAGGACAAGAGGAAATGGGCAGAAACTGATGCTCAGGAAGTTTCACCTGAATGTGAGGAAGAGCTTCTTCCCTCTGCAGTGACCAAGCACCAGAACAGATTGTCCTGTGCAGTCTCCCTCACTGGAGATATTTCAGAACCATCTGGACACAATTCTTTGAAATCTGCTCTAGGGTGACCCTTGATTGACCCAGCAAGGAGGGTGGACCAGATAACCCACAGCCGTCTCTTCCAACCTGATCCATTCTGTGATTCTGAGAATCTGGCAGCATAAAATCTCAAGAGAAATATCCAGGTAAGTAGAAGGCTCGGTCTAACATTCAGAAGATAATGTATCTCAAATCAGTTACTACAAAGTCATCCAACATTACCAATTCTCACACCTGGCTTAAGAAATATTGCAGAAACTCTGACTAAGCATCATTTATTTTAGATCACTCAAAAGTATTTTATGCTGCAAATGTTCACAAGACTGAAAAGGCTGAATAGCCTGCACAGTGACAAAGTAACTGCAAAGAAAGTGAGAATGATCTTGACCGTGGTCTATTCAGACATTCACCCTAGCCCCAGCTGTCCCCAAACAACCCAAGAGCAGCCCTGCTGAAGGCACACGTGCTGTCCCCAGGCTGGAGTTACTTACACACTGCTGTCTGTCAGTGACATGGTGTCGGCGTCACTGGACATGCTCTGCTGCTCGCTGTCGTTGGCACTGGTGGCTGGTGCCAAGGCATAGCCCGTGTTGACATAGTAGGGGTTAACAGGCTCTCTCCACGACCCATGCCTGTGAGAGAAAAATGAGAGTCAATTAGAAGGACACAAGCTTGACCATGCTCTGCATCACCAAGCAGAAAGACTCTGCCTGGAGCCCCAGCCATGGGCTACAGAATAAACTGTGTTCATACTAAGTTGCACTAATGGAGCCGTGAACAATCTGACTCCTAAGTGGAAGAAAGAGGGAATTTATGGAGTAATGAAGGTGATACTGTTAGAGATAAGGGAGGGAATGAGACTCTATGGAAGAAGTCCTGTTTCCATCAGGGTTTATGGAGTGCATGGGCTAGCTGCTTAGCCCTGTCATTCTAAGAGCAGCAAAAAGCAATACCTAGGCAGTATGACAGCATTTTTCTTAGTCAAAATAGGCTTCTGCACTTCCAACAGGAAGAGTTCACCCATTCTATGCTTATTTTAACATCACTCTTTACTCCATCATGTTTGTAGAGGGAGGGAGATGAAACAAGAAAGAGCTGCTGCTCATAGCATAGTACCTAAAACTAACCTTCAGTGTTGCACCGAGGTTACATTGGACACTTGCAAATTCCACCAGGAAGAACCACCAATCACATCAGCCTTTCCAATGGACAATCTACTCAGGGATCTATGAAGGCTGATATGTACACAACCCATGCCTTGTTATTCAAGTACACATGCAGGCCAGCCTCCTTCTCTCCAGCAAAAGGTCAGAAAGGGAGGCTGCCTGCATGAGTTAACCTGGGAATGAGTTCCTTGCTCAGGAAGAGACCTGATGGTGAAGCAGCCTGTGAACCAAGCATGAATTCCTTCATGCTGACTCTGCCACCAGCAGAGAAAAGCCATTGCTGCCAATGTGCCTCCAGCTCTTGCCACTCTGCAGGACAGATAGGCCATGCAGGCATCTTGTTCTCCTGCAAGTCATTTTATAAAGTGCCAGAAGAAGGAACAAGCCGAAATGTTCACATAAACTAAAGAGCACTTAATTCTCTGCTCTCCCTGCCTGCCCCTGCACATGAAGAACAGTATTTTTAAGATATCTTGAAGTTGATGAATTCCTGGGTTTTCTAAGCTCTGAAAATCAGAGTCCTGTTTCAGTTCAGATCACAAAGCTCACCAGCATCATCTTTTATTTAGTAACTCAGTAATCGGCACCTGATGTGATTTGCAATGGGCCCTGTGCAAACATTTCCACGGAGGGCACATCATGCAATGTGTGCTTCCCTGCTCTGCCAAGAAAAGTGATTCTGGTTCTACTGCAGTGGTTAAAGTCCTACAAACAACAGAAAACAGCCCCTGTCCCAATGAGTTTACATTTAGACAAGACAAGGAAACCCATGAGAAACACACAGAGGATGGGAGCAGAGGTGAGGAAGACACCAGCAAAGGGCAAAGCTGGCAGTTTGTGTATATCTGTATGGAATATAAATGTAGGACAGGCACTGCATGGACTGGCAGAGAGCCCATGTAAAGCAGAGGTTTTCAGATGCTGTTATGTAAAATATGGCACACGGTGTATCAGGATGGAAGAATTACCAAAGTATTTTAAAACCTGAACAGGACAGGGTTACAGCCTTCAGCTAACACATTCCTCACCCAGCTCCTATTCACCTGCCTTGTGGCTCCCTAGCACACAACCTATTTTCCTTGCAATTCAAGGGGTCATGGATATTCACTGGTCCCTAGGAAAAGTCATATTGTTTTGGGTCCATTATGGGGTCAGTTAGAAACAAGTTACTCTCCTACTCTGTGAAAGAGAAAACTATTCTGTGCGCCACAAACCAACCAAAACTCCAAGATACTTCTCCTTGGATGATGAAGCTTAGCATAGTTGCAGAATGGTTCAAAGGGCATTCAAAACTGAGGCTTTTCATGGCTGTTTGGCAGAAAGGAACCCCGTGAGGTTTCTCAGTCAGCTGCCAACGAGATGAGCACAGGGATGCCTTGGGATGGTGAATCACCACAGACATCTTCTAGCATGTAAACTTTCTATCAGTCACTGCAGATGTGCACGGGAGCAAACTCATTTCTATATTCCATCAGATTTCAGAATAGCTTTCTAGGGCAAGTACTGGGAATAATTTGAACAAGTTCACCCTAAAAAGCAAGGGATAATAAGTGAAAACCTTACCAGCCCCCTTCAGCTGTTCTTCCTGTGCAGAATGGTCAGTTCAGAACATTAAAGGAACTCTGTGCAGTGCAACCCTCCTGTCAAATCCAACATGACAGTGGTGTGATGGAGGCTGAGACAACCTCTTAAATTGAGGCAGGAATGATGGACAGCTCAGGCCTTCCCTGAGGGCAAAGAGTAGGATGATTTTTGGACAACCCAATTAAAATATAGCCCCAACTTCTAGTGGACTTTTGCCAGGACTCCCTGTAAGAGGCATGGATTATTCTAGCAATATACTAGGAAGGCACTCAGACACACAGAATAAAATGCACAGGGCAATCCATTTCTCCTTTGTATCTGTGATATAAAGACAGAGCAGCAGAGAGCACCTGAAGAAGTTGTTGGGTGTGGAACTGTGATGGCTGAAGGAACCAAGAGTGAACAGATGGGTCTTGGGAGGTCCCTGGCACCTCTGGAGGAGCTGGGATTGGCTGGGTTCTGCCACAACACTCCCCAGCTCTGGCTGTCTCACTGAGGATACAGGTTTGGTCACAACTGTTGTATTTAGCTAAAATTACACACTTAAGCTTGTATACAACAGGGATTACTTCCATTTTAGCTCTGCCTCTAATACATCAATGCAAATGTAAACTTTTGGTAAGCGTAAGGAGATGGAAAGGGTATAGGATTTCAAAGCAATCATAACAGGTTACATTACTTTTGAGGAATCCATCTGTATTCAATCCTTCTTCTAATGTTCTCTCTCCCTGACAACTCTCTTCAGCTGGCTCATATCACTATTTGAATGTTTTGTGCCGTGCCTCTGAAGAACCCTTTCAACATCTATTAGGAGGAAAACATTAAAGGAACATGGAGTCTAACAAAAAAACCTGGTCACTTCTGATCTGGGAGGGGAGGCTGCTTTAAAAGGGATTCAGGCACCCTCAGAGTGATTTGAAATGTCAGCTAAAAACCTCACATACTGAGCTCTATGCACTGATAAGGGCGATAAAAGGAAAGGTGAGCATTTAAAGTTAGACTTCACAAAAATTCCTGCAGCCTTCCAGAATTTTATTTCATTTTCTAAGAGAGAAAGAGCAATGAGCGTTTTTGAAAGGAACACAGAACATTTCATACATTGCAGAAATAAAGCTGCATGTCTCTTCTGCAGCTCTCAGTTGTTCAACCCTCAAAATAATCACACAGGGAACAATTATAGCCGAGATCACAGCGACCCGAGTAAGTCAGCCTGACCAGCTGCCTTTTCTTTGCATAAAGCCCTCTGCTGATCACTGCACATTCTGGTAATGCTGACAAGGGCCTAAACTGCTGTAGAAAACCAGCAAGAATTTCCTTAAGGCTTCCTTCTACCTATTCTAGGTTTATTTTGCATGTTGTCTTGGCTGCATCCCATCCATCCCCAGATCTCTCACTCTGCTGACCAAGCACCCAGCACTTGGGACATCAGCACCATCAGAATCTCAACGTAAGTGAGCAGAGAGGTGAGATCCTTTTCAGCACTCTTGGTCTATGTGGAGTTCCCACTGCATCCTGAGTCCCTCAGGGCATCCTTTTCCTTCCAGCCTGGGAACCCCCAGTCTTCCTCAAACAAGTTCCCCCGATGGCTATTTCAATTTTAAATCAAAGATGCAAAGTCCCCAACCTTTGCCAAACATGTTACTCTGCTCTATGCAAAGATCCCAGGGTTGGTGTGCTCTGGGGAAGAATTGCATCACCTTCAGCATCCACACTGGGAGGAAGAGCTCACCAATCCTGCCTCCAAAGCCAAATCCGAGTGGCACTCCCTTTGGTTCTCACCAGTTATGTACCTCCTTCACTGATGTTCTTCATTAAGCATGGGAAAAAATCACACTAAGGCAAGAAGAAAACTTCCTTGAAGATGAAAGGCCTCTAGGCAACTAATTTCTGTAGAATTTAAATTTCCACTGGAGGGAATAAGTTGCACAACTCTCTGCTGGCAGGTCTGAGAGACATGGTCTTCCCAAACCTGCTAGCAGCTCCAGCATGGCTGGAACAGCTACCAGTTTAACAGGGAAGCTGATCAATCCGCCAGTTTTCACTGTTACCACCTTCTCCAGCTCCAGCACTGAATTTTTATGACACTGACATTTTCTGGAAGAACAATTTTCCTCTAAAGAATTGAAGCTGTAATAGAATCCAGGCAGTCCTCCTCTTGCAAAGGTGTCCCACTTTCCTGAGCTGGACACCTCCAGAATCCCTGGTGGCATGGGAAGCTCCTCCAAACCTCTGCACTACCAAGGAAGCAGCTGTTTGAGACACAGAATTGGCAAATCAAAGAGATAAAAGACTCATGAAGCTGACAACCACAAAACTCTAATGCCTTCTCCCTAAACAGCTCTTGAAGAAGTTTTCCTCCCATGCCATAGTCTGAACCTTTGGTCATCACAGTTTTGGTGAGCAGCTCATTTTTAACATGGGAGAAATCCCATTTTCCAGATACCATGATGCAGCTGATAACCACCTGAACTCCATGAGTCACCTTGGAAAGTTCTGAGCTGCTGGAGTTCTGCGGATGTTGGCAAGTCCCACAGAAGGACACCCCAAAATGGGCTCTGCAGAAACCCCAGATGTCACACCACAGCCGATGGCAGGTGGAGGAGCTCAGATGCCCTCCCTCCTGCATGGCAGTGAGCAAACTTGCAGCAGGATACAATTCCTCCTTTCCTCTTCTGGTGGGTGGTGTTTGGGCTGAGGGATGATGCCCCGACACCACAGATCAGGGCTGCAACTCAGTGGGACTCAACTACTCATTCTGTGCTCCCACCCTGCTTTCTCACATCAACTTCTGAAAAATTAGTTCAAACTTTCGCAGTCCTGTGTTACTGAAGATGATTATTTCTAGGAAAACAGCACAAAGCATTATTCTTATTTGGGGTCTCTGGTCGTTTTGCATTCATGATTGGGAGGATGCTGTCCAATGCTGAGACATCCTTTCAGCTCATTATTTTGATATGTTCCATTTATTCAGTGTGGAAAAAAAAAATTAAAAATTTACTTACTTTCATCCAAGAAACAAAAACTCCTTCCAGAATCAGAGATTGCTGTGTCTCCAGCTGGCCACTTACTTCCAAAACTTATATCTACCAACAAGCAGGTGACTGTCATACCCTTCATGCAGTTCCACATTTCATTATCACAACCAGTCCATCAAATTAAAAGCTGCTCATGTTGGTTTATGATGTACGAGCCGAAGCAAATCCCTTCAGAATGTCTAAATAGCTCGTGCTGACAAGAATGTCCCAGCAGCAGGGTCACCTTTAAACAAGGGATTACAACAGCATCCACCACGGAGTCTGACTTATAAGATTACATTAATCCACCACCTGAACATAAAAAAGTCTGTTTCCAATCTCTGGTACCAACAACTATCACAGAAGTTGCATCATACAGCTTTTCCCAAACCATCATCACGGGAACGTTTTGCAGCTAAGAACAAAAAGTCTATGAAGATGCAAAGCTGAAAACTTTCACTCATGACTGGATTTGATCTGTGCTAAAGATTCAAAGTTGGCACAAGAAGTTTAAATTGGGGATTTTCCTGATAATCTGATTGCAGATTGTTGGGGTTGCTCCTCTTAACACTCTTCCCAATTACTCTGGGTACTCAGATGCTGCTGTGCATCTCATCTTTATCACTGCCAATGTCAGGCTAATCACATGTGTTCCAGGCAAGGGCAACTTCTTCAAAGATCACATCAATTCTGGACAAGTTAATCTGTTCTTTGAGGTCTTCAGATGGCTCTTGCCAAGAAAGTTCACTTCCAGCTCTGCAGCCGGCGAGCGCAGCGGCCCCAGCGCTCTGCAGAGCATTACAAAGGAACCAGATCAAAGTTGTGTCTTACAAAAAAATGAAATCTGAAGTTTGAAAAGCAACAGCAGCCTGTCACTTGTAGGCTTAAAGACGACTTCTGCATGCTCCAGCTATCAGGGAATTTATGATTACAGTCTGGCTTTTAAAAGCTGATGAAAAAAATGACACTCTTTAGCACTCCTTGCCTTTGCAAATCTTCTTCCCTGCGTATTCATCCTCCCACGCCAGAGGAAGAAGGGAAATAAATAAAAATTTAACTAAAAGTACAGATAAGGGTTCTTCTCCTCTTTTCTTCTAAGGCATTCAATTCCATTTTCGGACTACATGGAGATTATTTTATGGGGAGTTTCAGCAATTATTGTTAAGCATTAGAACAGTTACGAAAGCTAAATCCAAGATTTACCAGAATGAGTTTCCAGTTTCTAACTCCTTTGCATTTACCAAGGACATGCTACTTCTCAGCCAGGACTAATGTACAGAGGATGCATTAATTGCAACCAGTAATTTAGATCATAGGATACAGCAAGGTGGGGGAGAGAATCTAGGAAGGAAGTTGAAATACAGGAAATAAAATGTTTGCCTTAGGAGGCAAATAAGGACTAGATAGGCTAAATATTGTGGCTGTACTGCCCTATCACCACCCTAACCTTCTTAGGAAAGGCTTTCAGACAACAGGATGAAACCACTGTGTTCCAAGGAAACTGCAGAACAAGTCCCTCAAGATTTCATCTGACTCTGCATCTCCAAACCAGCCCTCCCAGCTCCTCCTTCCCAATGGAGGCGAGGCTGTGCTCACTCATCACCCCAGTGTAATACTGGATTTTGTCCTTTAGTTACAGATTTAAAATCAAAACTGCAAAAATCTCAGTCTGACAAACAATAAAAGCAAGTCCTTCCTAAAAACAATGCATGTCTTCCCTAGAATAAGACCACAAACCTCTTTTATTTAATAGCTCAAAGCATAAGATATTCATTAAAATTGAAAAAAAAAAGAAAAAGAAGGCAACACAATGTCTGCACAATAATTAACAGGACAATTGGATAATCTTCCTGAAATAAAGCAAATGTTGCAGAACATTCTGTTCCATATCTAGCAATAACAGGTATCTGCCTAGATTAATTTCAATATATTAGTCTGAGTTTATACCATAACATAGTAGTTTTGTTTGGTTTTTTTAAAAGATTACATGATTCATATGAATCCTTATCTGTCATGAAAGTCTGACAGTATTAGGGACATTTTCTATAAAACATCCAGGATTCAGTTGCATTAATTGCAACTGAACAAGAACCTCACTGCTTTGGAGAAGCCAGGCTGCTTCAGCCATCCAAAAGCTGCTGTACTGACTTAAGAAGCTATAAAAGAAGGACAAACCCAGCAGTGTGTGTGCATTTTGGATATCCAAGGTACACTGCTGCCACCCATGAGCCACACTCACCTCCATGTCCTGGCCTCTGCCAGACAATACATCACAGCAGACCTGTTTTTAATGTTTTATTGGAAGGGACAGAATTGGGCTTGTGCAGGGATGTGCATAACATCCAAGCATGTTAACCCCTGAAACGAGTGGGGTCTGAGTCCTCATCCCTGATTTTTTGACCCTGGGGCACCAGGATCGCTGGCATGGACACAGGTAGAGAGGGCTGATAATGAAGTCTCCTTTCCCCTGCTTAAACTGAGAGCTGGGGAAAATTCAGTAAGAGGCTGATTGGCAAGAGCTCTCCACTCTGCTAATTGGCATCTCAGACTGAAATGACATTTATGTTTAATACAAGTGATTTCATATATATACTTATATATGTGTGGCTAAGTGGATGAACACACAGAGCAGGCATTTCAGACAGCACTTCAGTGCCAGCTCCCTGCTTTCCTTGGTGACAGTCCCAGGTAAATTGGGGCTGGTGGAGAGGGGAAACACTTTGGAAAGTGCTCTGGGGGTCTTTGCGTTGGCCTCTCCGCTTTCAGCCTCGCGGTTTCGCTTCAGCCGGGAGATGTAAAGGAGGTCCAGAGGAAACAGTCCTTCCCAGGCGGTGTCACCATGTCACAGATGGACTAACAGCGGCGAAGCTCCCGCCGGCTCAGAGCCTGCCGTGCCATGCCAGGGCGCTGCTCCCTCGGCACACGGGGCGGGCTCCGGCAGCGCCCCCGGCATTCCAGCCCGACAGCCACGCACGGCGCGCCCGGCCCGGGGCAGCCCCCGCGCCCGCACCGACAGCGCCTTCGCGGAACAAATTACTTCCAAATGCCTGGCTCTGAGGCACAGGGAAAGAGGGAAGCCCAGGTTTGTACCTGGGTCTGCTCGCAACAGAAAGAAGGCAGCAGCTCCACTTAAAAACACCACTGCCTGCAAACTATCAAATTAATCCCAGGATTTCAACAGCTTTTCTTCATTATTTTTTGTCTCAACCAAACCACAAATTTACTTAATGACTAAGCCAGGCGAGCGAGTACTTTGTTTTCCAGACAGCAGGAACGTTTCTAACGGGATCCAGGTTTTCAGAACGCACACTTAACCCAGCATCAGGCAAGGAGGGAGAGGTTCCATGGCTGAGATGCGTTTGATGCTTTTTTTAACTCCCCCAAACCTGCCAGCACCGTGGTTGGGGCATCTCCGAGCCCTGAGCCCGGGGAGAGGCACTGAGCGGGGTGAGGAGGAATACAATAAGAACACTGTGTTCCAGGAATGACTGAATAAAGGCAAGAGCATGCTTTTGGCCAGCAGGATTCAGCACTGTAACTTCGTCTGCCACTTTTCTTCTCTGTCTGAAGCAATGCTGTTTGTCCACGCTTCTCTGAAATGGAAAGTATTTCCTCTTGCCTGCTTGTTCCAAGGAAAGATCTGACGAGGCCTGGTATAACCAGGCAGAACTGGGGATTCTCCAGTGACTTGACTCTTCTTTGCCAAAATTTCTGCTCAACAAGAAAGGGCTTACAAGAAAGAAATTATGAGCAGATTTCTCTGCAAGTTCAGTAACTTAAGACCAAGGTCTGCAGAATAAGTTTTTGGATGGAAACAAAACATCCAAGCTTTGGCCAATGACTCCAGATCATTCCCTGCCTTCCTACATACCTACAGAGCCTCTGGAGTGTTCAAAAACGTAGGATAGGGCAGGGACATCCACAGGTCCATGAACCACACATTGGGAGCCACTGGAATCCAAGGGCTAAATAAGACCATGGGCTCTCATTCCTTCCTTAGACCACCAAAGTTTTTCAGGAGGGCATCAACCCCTGCACTGCAATCCATTGTTGTATTGCTTTCAGGGATAAATTTCCCAATACTTCAATCACATCAGTGGTATTGCAGATGGCTGAAATGAAAGGGGAAGATATGCAGCTCTGTTTTTCAAAGACTACTTGCAGCTTTGACATTAAACTGCTTGCCTGTACCACTGGGCTGTGTAACATAAGCTGAGCTGCATGACCACAGACTTGCTAGCCTCACTTGAATTCCCCTCAAAACAATGGTATGAAACTCAATACTCGTTACCAATTCATTGCCAACAAACTTGGAATTTTAATGAAATTACAGATTTGGATGGCAGAAGAAACCAGTTGAGGTAATACTTTGAATGCCCATGAGGCACCTAACTTAGCACCTCAGCTTTGCTCATGAAGACCTTTGACAAAGCCCTACTAATGATGAGGTGGGCAGAATTAGCAGTAATCCTGCCCAAAATAAAAGACTTTATTTCACTGATTAAGGTCTGGCTCACAAGGCACATGAAGAGAAGGGGTCTGCCTCCAAGCAGAGTTGCTCACTGGTGTCTTAACTCCTACAGAAACGATACAAGAAACTTCCCCCATTGAACAAGAACCTTTGAGGTGAATGAACTCTGACCTCAGCTGTTAACAAAACCAAAACCATGGAGGGCTGGCAAGACCTGGCAGAGATAAAGCTGAGAGTCAAGATTTAATAGTGCTCCCAGAGGGGAGATTCAGCTGATTAGAAACATCCTAATCTTCTCTCTCAGTGTATATTAAAGGTCAAGAAGTGGGATCAGATATTGGCAGCACATGAAAAAACAACTCAGTCAAGCAAAAGACCTTCACAAAGACGTTTCATACCTTAGCATTAAAAATTCCTGCAGTCTTATTTAACTTTACTTCCCTCTAGAGAACACATTCAAGTTTCAAGTCAAGAGACCATTAAATGGGACAGAAAAGAAGTACCCCTGCAGAAGGCTTCTGCCTCCAATCAGTACTTGATAATGAGCAAGAGTTCATAAGCATCATGACTGCAGCCATGACAGATGAGTAGGTCTCAGAAGTACAGGACGGTGAAACAGAGCTTCTCTAGCAGTGCTCTGGAGTCTCACAGGCTCCCCATATGGGGTCATTAAAGGATACTTGTTGGATCATGTTAACAAACTGTATCAACAACAACATACTGGCAAGCTGCAAAAAGCTTTTAAACTTGCTCTATTATTTATTGCTCAGCTCCGAAGAGATGTCAGAATCACAACAAAAATGTAAATCCTAACTCAGTCTCCTGGTCTCTACTGGGATCTCATAATCTGACTTTCCCTTCACAGCTCAAGCTGAGCTGGCCAATATAATGCAGGGGCTGGGGCAAGAGGAGGGTGGACTGAGTCATGTTGTCCTTCTGATAAGGTCTATTAGAAGCTGACAGCAATGACAAATCCTCAGAAGAACTGCAATAACAACCACCAGAAAGAATGCAAAACACACAGGGAGACAGATGCTGTTAAATAAGGTATTTCCTTTTCTAGAGATACTTATTTTATTTCTTTTTTAAGAGTTTAGCAGACTAGCAGGAAACAACTTGCTGTTGTCCCTGGAAAATAGGCATACAGAAGGAACACAGGCTTGTGAAGCTGCTACAAACAGCCCTCCTTTAAAACACAGATTAAAGTAACTTTTCCTTAGATGGTGAGCATGAAATATTCTTTCACAGTCCTAGTTTTGGGACAGTCACCAAACCTTGCATCTCCAGCCAGACCTGGAAGCCAAACCATCAATCGCTGCATCGAGGTCTCACAAAGTCATATTTAAAAAGGAAGAATGAAGTCAGTGGATTCAGTTTTCCATTTCTCATGGCTGTTCTTTTACAAATGGATCTAAATTTGGTGTCTGACTGGCAAACAAAGAGCAAAGAATTTCTGAGCAGTGAGAAAGATGGAGACCAGAATCCCAAGGGAGCCAGGCAGGTGGGTCTGGGATCCCTGTTTACTGGGAATTCCTTGACTTGTAACTCTAAGGTTGTGTGCTGGGCTTGCTCTGCTGCTGAGGGTGACACATCTCCAGAGGCACTCCAAATAATCCAAGCTCCAAGAACCAATTCACCTCATTGAAACATGTATTAAAATGTAGAGAAAATCAGCTGAAGGAGGTGGGTGAGGAGGGTGGTGGAATTAAAAATAAAAGAGCTGCTCATAGGCAAATTGCACAGGAGCTCACAAGGTCATTCCTGGGACACAGCAATACCAAAAGGTCCAGCTAAACTCCAGACCTGGGGGGAGGTGAAACATCTTCAACTGTTTGGAAGGTTGATACTTGGTTGGTCCATCCCTTTATGAGGTTTGGCCACTGCTTGGGCAAATCCTGTGCTTGTTTTTCCTGGGGGCACTTCACAGCAAGTGAAACTTGACTTCAAGAACTGTGCTGGGGTTTGTTGTTATTTTTGCCTTCAAGATTTTTTTCTGTTTTGGTTCTCATCCATTGGAACAGGCAGATATATGGGCTTTTACCTTTATTGCACAAATTCCACAGTATCTTTTCATCTGGTATGCATTATTGTGGAATATATATGAAGTACCATGTCCACTCCAAGCTGTAAAAGAGCTGTTTGAAGCCTTGTCCCATCCCTATTTATCTTTATACAATTAAAACCAGTTGACAGCTCCACATAGGAAGAATAAGTGACAATGCAAGCAATGTGCTTTTTGTTCTAAACAAATTAACCACTGTTCAGATAAAAGATGACTGTATTTGGTTTTTATCTCAGTTCCTTAAAGACACAAGTCTGGATGAGCAAACTCTGTTTGTTCCATTGGTGCCTTTTTTAAACCCTCCAGAAATTCTGAGTACAAGGTACTTGCTGACACCCAACCAAATTCAACAGGGAAGGGAGGCCCCAGAGACACTGTGATAATTAGTGAAAATGGGGAAGTGTAGAGAGACTCAAGTGCTCTGAATAACTGATCTCAGCAGAAAATCTACATGAAAAGAAGATCTTACAATCACTTCAAATGCTCCAGCTGCAGCTGACAACTCCCCACACAATGAATACAGCACAGGACCATTGCAAAAGCCACATTTTGTAGCTCCAGAAGTGAGACCTGGTTTAATTCTGCATTTTGGATGGGAGTGGGCGGGTCCACAATCACCCCAGTTGACACGATGTGCTACTGACACAGCATTTCCTTCTTCTATAGCAGGAGCAGAGCACTGGAGCTCGTCTGTGACATTGCAATCATCTCATGTGCCATAAGCAGAAATGAAATTCCACAGATGAAGGGAAAGGCTGTTTTCCCTGTATGGCCTGGAGCACAAGAGCTGTGAAACACTGGAGCCCATCTGTGTGACACAAAGCCACCATCTGTCACAGAGTGGATATGGGCCACACCATACAGACAGAATTTCACTGACCAGGTAGGTACTACAGGAATGCCTCACTGCTCTAGATGTTTTCTCCTTAAGACAACAGGGGAAAGCAATCTATAAGTAGGAAAAAATGCATCTTCTGCTCAAAACATATCTCTTTTTCTCATATATCACTTATCATCTCCTCCCTGCAGAACTTCACCTGCTCAGGGCACAGGATAAATGGATTCATATCCTGATTTTCCCCCCCTCTTTGGACTTCCACATCATCCAAATCTTATGTTGAGTGCAGCATTACTCACTTGACCAGAGATTCCTCTTGGCAATTTCCACAAGTGTATCTTGTACTTATTTGTGCTGCTTTTCTGGAGAAAGGAAAAGCCATTATTCCTGTATGCACAAAAAGCCCATTGCAATGCTGAAATTGTCACAATTTTCTCAAGACATGTGTGCTCAATTTGAAATGCTCTGTGCCTAACACTCAGAGTTTTTAAAGACTTCTGCCTTGATGCATGCTCAGCACATCAGCAAGTCTGATCTGGGTCTCAAACAGCAGACAGAAAGCTGAGGAACACACGATGACTCTCCCTGGGGGAAGAGGGGTCTTCCAGCATTGCTCTGGTAAAAGCCAGCACAGAAGGATCTCTGTTTTCCTGCCTGCATCTTCTGTCTTTTCTACTACAGGGCCTTTCAATGACACAAGAGGCAATGCAGATGGCCTGTGCACTTTCCTTCCTACCTGCTCTGTTGGCTCCTCTGGCTTAACTCACCCCATGCATGGAAAAAGCAAAAAGGCTGAAGGACAGGCAGTTTAAGCTACAGCTTACAAGCTCTGGAAGGCATTGGAAAACCCCTTTCCAGTTCCAATACCCCGTACACTTTGTCTCTTGTAGCTCCCAACACCACCTGCTCACCGTTGGAGGAAGTCCCCTTCTTTACCTCCTCCCCATCACTGCACAAAAAGCTTTTTTTTTTGTGAGTTTCTTTTCTGGAGGCTGTGAAAAGAGAGCTGGCTCACCTAACAATGAGCACTGAAGGCTCCATGATCAGCAGCAGCAGGAGTTGCAGTTTCCTGACTCTGAAGTCTTAGCCATGAGCACCATCACAGCAAATACACTTTTTAGATACTCTGACTGCCAAAGTTTTAAACCCTCTTCTATAGAGCTTGTGCCATTTCACAAGCTTATAATTCAGTCATATTGAATAGATTCTCACATGGATGGCAAAATACACGTTCAAGCTGCCAGCATCCCTCCCACCTCCAGCAACCTACTTGCCAAACCTCTGCTTCAAAGTGGGAAAACTGGAAGGTTATCAATGTAAATTATAAGACTCTGACATGAACAAAACAACGTAATTTCCTCCCCCTTTGTTTTTACTAAAATTTGCCAAAATAATTCAGCCTGAGGCAGAATCTCAGCATGGAAGAACACCAAACAACACAGTCTGATAAAGATATGAGCAACTACAACAAACTTTTATATAATGGGGAACGTTGGGCAACCATGGCTACAGCCACTGCTGCCAGCTTTGCCTATAGCATAAAGGAGCAATATTATAACATCCCCATTAATCCCCTCTCCAAAACTACGAGTGAGTCTGGAATATGACTCATAATATCCTTGGCACACATTTTGATCACAAAGTTGATGAAAGCACCCGTCCCTGAACCCATGTATGAAAACTGTAGATGAACTAATCAAAACATGCAGGAGCTTGTGACACCAATGTCTGTCTCAGCCTGCACACCTGCAGCTGCAGCAGTGGGACTCGTGTGACACGATGTGACAGCAAAGTGACACTGCTGCCATCTTTGCTACTGGTACCTTGTCACATCCAGGGAAGAGAGGACACTGTTTGCCAGTGGTTTTTATTTCTATTCTAGGAGTGACCTTCCTGGGCTATGTGTACATGCACAGGGTGATGTAAAACTCACACTGCAAATAAGGCAGTGAAGAGGCTCCTCTGTTGTGTGTGTGCATTTTGTTAACACTCAATGGCATCATCTCCTTGCTTGAGAAGAGAACAGATGTGTGTGTATTCTGCAGATGCATTTACAGCTTTTAGAAAATAATGAAGGGATTTATGAATTCCACTGCTGGTGACTTGGTGACATGGATCCTCCATGTGCAGGATCACTTTCTTCCTTTCCTGCAAGCAGTGGGGTGACTGCCTGGTGGGATTGCCTATCTCAGTCCAGCTGAGCAGTCAGAGTAATTTATCACATGCTTTATTCAGAAGTAAGGAAGAGGACTTCCCCAAGCAGCTATTTCCTTACACTAACCTTGCAAACCCTCCCTCTCCCTGCAGGCTCTATTATCTGGGGAAAGTTAGGGAACTTTGGAGCAAAGAAATATCTGCACAATTCCTTGACTGAGGCCAAGCCCAGGAGATGAGAAGTCCATGCATGTCTGCAAGAAGCTGACCCAGGAATGTGCAAGAATAATCCTCTTCTACTATTGTAAATGCAGTTGAACTCAAAGAAAATGTTTTGTGGATTTTGTTTTCTGCTGCAAACAGAGGAGAAACAGGACCACAACAGCTCTCAATGACTTGGGCTTCATTTCTGTGGAGAATGCCATAGCTGAGGAAGACTTTTGTCCTGCTGGTACTTTTAGGGCAAGTTCATAAACTGACAAAACTGTCCTTCAGTGAAAACATGGTAAGAATCCAGGAGACTGGATATACCTCTAGAACTGTGCCTGCTCAGCTCCTCCTCTTAGAGAGAAGACATTTCTATCAGCCCTAAAGAGGAACCAAGAACCATGATTCTATCAGCAGGAGAGGATGTGCTGGAGATCATCAGACCCCAGAAAATCTGATCCTGATCAACAGCACTTTCCCAAGTGACAAGAACTAGTAGGCCAAGGTCACCTGTCTGGCTGAAACTCAGCCCAGGAGCGCTGGCTGAACAGCAGTAAGAGAAAGGGCTCTTCAAACAGAACTCTGAAACGTGTGGAACTTCTAGTTCTAGAGCAAGAAAAGATTTTGACCCAGTTTCAGATTTTAAGTCCATCTCCTAAACAAAAGCAGCTGAGGTTTAAATGAGCCAATTCTGCAGATCATTATGTTGCTATTACACAATTCCTTCTAATCCCTGAAGTGTGGAAGATGTGCCAACGCCAGCCCAGGCACATCTTTGTCATTTCAGCTGGACTTCCATCCTTTCCACTAAAGATTTTGTTCTGCTAAACCATTCTTGATGAATGCCAAACACTAAAATCTCCCAAATATTTATTGTAATTTCTTTGGCCACACTATCACAAGTGCCTGAATTTCCCTTCTCAGTTGGAGAGCTATCTAGACCAGAGGTCTCCAAATCTTTCAGCCAAATAAACATCACAAAGGCTCACAAGCCGTATGAGTAGTAAGGAAGAGATTGTTTGTGCTACAAAAGGAACAAAAATGACCAGCCATCCCCTGCTGGCTATTCTCCTCCCCTAAGAACTTGGTCTAATCCCCTCTACCCTAGAGTCCTTAAAAAACAATGTGCCAAGGAAAGGGAGTAACTGCTCTGCATACTGATTCCCTGCAGCTTGGACATGGCTTGTGGAGGACCACTGCCAGCCAACTGCTGAGAGCAGCCCCCTCTGAGATACTGTGCTAAGGCAGAGGTTGCTTTTCATCCCTCTGTCTTAGGGACTGTCCAAAGAAACTGTCAGGATGGCTGCAGCTCTCCAGGGATCATGCAACAGCAGAGCACTTCCCACATTGTCCATGTGCCTCCTAAGGCCAGCAGGTAAAAGGGCTGTGGAGCCCACAGCCACTATGACACAAGAATGACCTGGCCTCATCCAAACTTTCTGGGGAGAGGAGGATGCAGTTGAAGGGGAAGACTCCTATTTCTCTTCCAGTGGCTGTTGACACAGCACCCTTTAGGAGAGGAGGTGCACATGATGAGCCGTGCAGGGAGCAAATGCCTCAGGTGCCAGGGGAAAGGGGGGAGATGAGCCAGAAACATGGGCTTATGGCCACCCCTGTGTGCTCCAGTGTGCCAAGGGCAAACCTGGAAGCACTGCTGTATCTAAAAGAAGCCACAGTTGAGAAGGTAACTTTATAAACCTATAAAAATAAAGTTTTACTGCTGCTGACTAGTTGGGACATGCAGAACATGTGTTGCAGGGAACATAGCATGATTTTATTAGCAAACACAAAGCCATTCATGCCGAGTGGCCCAAACAGGGTGGGTTGAATTAAGAGAACAATAGCAGTTCATCAGATGGGCCCTTTCTTTCACATATGTGTTCAACTTACTGCACTAGCAAATACTTAAAGTGACTTGGAAATATATTTTCATTCAAAAGGAATCACACTATTAACACATTAGACTGAAATCAAAATAATTGAGAATGAAATCTTCTCCTGATGCATTAAAAGACTAAATGTAAACCATCAGCACTCAGGCAACCTCCTCCTTTTGGAAACTCACTTTGTAATCAAGGGACTATTTGCCTGATTTAGCCCGAGCTAGCACTTTGTAGCTCTCCTGAGAATGAGATGGGATGGTATTTCAGCAGTGAGGACAGTGAGTGCTGCATCACTGCCTGAGTGTGTGGGTCACAGGAGAGCTGTGCAGCCCCTGAGTCATCCAGGGGAAGATGTGCTCAGGCTCGGACCAATCTGAAAGGAAAAAACCCACCCCGTTGCGTCAGAGGCTGATGCTAACCAAATTTCCAATTTGATCATGGATTCCAGTTCCCAAAATAAGAAAACAATAGGCACCAAAGAGGAAAAGTGGAAACTGCTGCTTGGGGAAGTTTGCCATGGCATGCTGGCTGGAAATGTGCTGGGACCAAATGCTGCTGTAGCTGGGCTGGGGCTGAGCACACCAAGGGGCCTGCAGGGAAAGCAAGGCTGGCCTTCCCACTCGGAGCTGCTCCCATCTGCCTCCCTCCCTGCTTCCTCTCCAGCTCTCCTCCAATGCACAGTATTTGAGCTGCTCACTCATCCCAAGGTGGGAGGGATGAGAAGGCCTGGGAGAAGCCTGAAGATGAGCTTGGGAAGGACAGACTTCAGAAGTGACAGCGGGCTCTGGCTCTGACTGTCCTGTGACGGGCACTCCTGCAGTGACAAGCATCTAGAGTTGCCTCAGTCTTGTTTTATGCCCATTTTTAAGACTTGTGTTTTGTAAAAAAACGAGGTAGGTGACTAGAGATGCTGCTGGTTTAGGAACAACCTGCCCACTTAAATTACAGATCTGCCACCAGTACAAATGATAAGGCAGCATCGCCCTGGCTCAGCCTTTGTCAAAGAATTCCTAATCTTCTCCAAGATTAGATTTTTGTTCTTCTTAACTGCCAGCTAGACTGCAGGGGACCAGGCCCATGAGCACAAATTCATTACATCAGCTGTAGTTCACACCTCTGGATGTGTTTGTTAAGTGCTTTTTCATAAGGCAGTTGTGGGGTAAAAATCTAGCAGTGTATCACACTGAACTATAGATTTCTGTTGTGGAAGGAGCACAACATGGGTTAGGGTTTATACCCCAACAGGTGAATTCAAGCAGACACAGTTTATTTCAGTGCAGGACTGTGTCCATCAGCTTGCAGAGTCCAGCCAGACATTTCTGAGATCTGCAACAGCAGCAGTAAAACAGCCATAAAGAGAGCTCAGCTCATCACCACCAGTGTGTAGCCCAGAATTCAGTCCCTGTCACACACAAGGGCTCAGAGACACAGGAGCTTTCCAGCCACTGCTGAGGGATGTCCCTGCCCATCATCCAACCACACCAAAGGAAAGCTGAAATGTTACCAAGGAAGATGCTGTTCCTCAAGGGCTGGAAAACCCCCCAACCTAACACAAGTCCTAGCATTTCCCCTCTTCAGCTGAATGAGCAGGGGCCTCCAAACACCAGCACTGTCCAAACAAGAAGTGCAAGACAGAAGTGTTTTGGCTGTGGTAACCTTTGCAGTATGACCCTGAGGTGAGGAGCACAGGGCTGCTGGTGAGTCTGCAGAGAGCCAGCTCCGTGTCCTGCTGCACCCAGAGGTGACAGAGCTGTGTGCAGGGCAGCCAGGTGACTGCAGCATTGTTCCTACTGCCCAGCACCCCACAGGGACACTGGGGAACTCTTGGTCACTCTTACTTTAGTGCAAGGGCAACGTCGTTTCCCTATAATTCACTAGAAAGAAACTGCAGAGCAGCTTGGTTTGCTCAGAGAAGGAGAATTCCCCACTGCACAGGGTGACAGCTGAGCAAGGAGGAGGAGACCCAGCCATGCCCGAGTCCAGGTTAGTCCTGCCTAACCCACACTGTGACAACATCCAAAGGGAAAACTCCATCCTCTCCCTGATTCCTTCCTGCTCCTCGAACCTGGGGACTACAGACAGGGAAAACCAGCAGCAGCCCAGTGATGGATGGGCAAAACTTTGATGAGCATCAGATGACCAGCACCCGGAGGCTGATGGGGAGATAGTGGCCCCCAGCTCATCCTGCTGGAATGGCACCTCAGAAATATCCGTGGCTTTCTGCTTCCCAGCACACAGGGTGGCAGGGGCAGCATGGGGTAGGGCAGTACAGGTTTCAGGCATTTTTTTAATGCAGCATTCCTACGGCGACCACACACTGAACAAGAACAACTTCCAATCCAATTAGAAAATGAAAAAAACCAACCAAACGCTAAGGACTAATTGCTTAAGATAAAAACACCTTATCTCCCAAATGATTTCCCTGACCTTTTGATGCATGGCAGTTCTCCTCTGAATAAAAACATGAACTATTTACTCAGGGTGGGATTTTCATGAGGGCCTGTAGGTGTGTCAAGGCAAGGTCAGTAAGGAGAGAGGATTACTTTTTTATTTTAATTTTTTTTTTAAGGCAAAGAGCTACTGCTTGGACAAGGTAGCAAGGAAGTGTCCAGGCCCTCAGATTACCCTCTCAGTCTACAAGTGAAGTAAGAAACTGAAAGTCAAACACAGGCTGAGAGCAAAGGTTCCAAGTTAAATACATTAATCAATTAGATAATTGGAGTGAAAATGCTGTTCCGTGCCCCCGAAAAGGCCAGGAGACATTAGCAAGGGGAGACATAGCAAAGCTGCAAAGAGGACAGCTGTCCTCCATGGACATAACTGAGGTTATGTGCTGGTGAAGCACTAGGACATGTCAGAAAAGAAATATTCTTTCTTCAATTTAGCATTTTTACAATCAAGCAGAGAAGTGCAGCTTCCAGGCTTAACACCAAAGGCATCTCCTGGGCCTCCATGAGAATCAGAGCTGCTCCTTGGTGCTTTATCCCCCAGAAATGCACAGTTTGCAACAGCCAGGTGGGTCCCTCTGCCTCCAGACCTTCCAAATGCGAGCTGCTTTCCACAGAGGGGTTTCTTTGGGATGGCAAAGCCCTCCACGTGTGCAGGGATCCTGCAGCCCCAAGCCTGAGCAAGGATGGCAACCACCTCTGCCAAGAGATCCTGCCCGTGGACCATTGCAGCTACAACACCACCATGGTGCTGATGCAAAGCCAAACTCTTTCTCTGCACAGTCTGGAAAGAATCCCAGCAATTCCAATGACAGGGCAGTCTCCCTGCCTGCCATCTCCTGTGGATTTTCAGCACAGCTCCTTGAGGCTGCTAAATGCCAGCTCCATACGCTGCATGAGTGAGTTATTCCAAACATTTTCAGCCCATGTTGTTGTGTGCTGAGGTAGAGCTGGGCGTGAAGAAAGCATTCATTGAGTTAACTCTGTTTTACTCGGCAAGTGGAACAAATTTCATCACCCCCTACAAGTCCATTCTGTTTTCTATTTATACCACAGCCATTTGGTGCAGGACTCAGGAGCAGCAGGAACAGGTGATGTAATGCACTGTACAAACAGCATTCTGTTCATACAGTGGGAAAATAAAGTGCATTCTCTTGGTTTCTTTGATCACACTTAAAACAATCAGATTAGAAGGCACAGATAACCCAATACATACTGGAGATGAAAGGACTCTGGAGAAATAAATCACCCAAAGTTAGATATTAAGCAAGATTTCTCTCTCAACAATCAACTTATCAGCAGAGAGAGGAGGAATGACCATGTGGTTTCAAAATCCTGCCAGGCATTTTATTTATTTTTATAATACCATAAAGCTACTCCACCCACTTTTTCAGAATGAACGTTGCATTACTCAACACATCAAAGGGACTTTATAGCCTAAATTAAGCAATAAAATATTTGAGATTGTGCGTTATGCTGAAAATTGGCCTGCTCCTGGTGCCTGGGAGATGGGAGGCGAACACCACATGTTCAGAGCACCTGAAGAAAGCCTGGGGCAGTATGGCCTGAGGTACTGAAGTGTGTGGCACTTGCATTTAATAGCCAAAAGTGAGGTTTGAGGCTGTAGGTGCCTGCTGGAATGCTCAAGGGACAGTACCAACTCAAGGAATGGCATAGGACAGCAGTGCCAGCATGAAGAGCTGGGAGATTTACAGGATATAGTCCTTTACATCCATAACCTTTAAAGTTTGGTTTATAGTCAAAGTTCTCTTAGAAGCTGTGGGCTTCATGGATGTGGTGCCTCACAATTGACAGGAAGCCATGCCTTGGGAAAGGAGATGGGAAAACCCAGGTGAAAGTTGTTGGTTGGGCTGAAGCACAGCTACACATCTTACCATCTGGCTACCTCCTGCCTCTCCCACCTTGCTCAAAATGACAAAAAAAAAAGAAGAAACAATTAAAGCTTCTCTTAAAACATTTTCTGGCTCATGTGCATTTTGAATTGAAAAATAACCAGAAGCTGGGATACATAAAAGTGGTGTGTTAGTGCTAAGTGTTTATTTTCCAGGTCTGCCTCAATGCCCTTACAAAGAGAGGTGAGAAGTGAGAGGATATCAAGAGAGGAGAAAGTTGGCAGATCACATCACTCCAGAGCAGAGAAGGCAGAGTTTCCATTAGAACAGCTTGGGAGGCACAAGAAAAGTCAACTTGCAAGGACACATGAGCTGGCAGGTCCCACACACCCCAGTGCCTGTGTGTCCTTTCCTTCCCACTCCCAAAACAGGGGGGAAAAAAAAAAGAAAAAAGGAAAAAAAAAAAGTTTAATTAGTTTGGGCCCTATCATGATTTTCTGTGGCCTGACTCACAGCGTTTGATCTCCCAAGGCTGGGGAGAGGTGTTTGAGCCTGCCCTCAGAGCCCCTGGCACTCCAGCCAAGCACCAACAATGACTAGACAGACTTGAGGGCCACTCCTTCCATCTATCAATAGAGTCACTGTTGGGCAAGCTGACTCACTGCTTTCCCTGAGAACTGTTCGGCACCAGGTCGCCATCAAAAGAGCAAAACTAAAATTAAATAATTCTGTCTTTGCAGACAGTTATTTAGCAAGAAGATGGTTTTTATTTTAAGGTTTTGTTTTTAGGAGGCTCCTCCAAAGAAAGCTTGTGCTGCTGCTTTTGCGTGACAGAATTGGCCAGGAGCTGCTGGAGGACACACTCAAGGGGGGAAAAAAAATCAGTCGTGCTCTAAAGGCACAGTGAGGAGGACACTGAAACCCAAAGACTGCATGTAAGGAAAACACACATATGCAAAGCTCTGGGAACCCCAGGTAGAAAAGCAGAGCTGTTCATAAACCAGCCTGCCTTGGCACAGCACCTCCTAGGCCTGCAGTAGGCAATGAGAAGACTTTTAATTTCCTGTTATGTCTCTGCAACCCCTTACACAGAACGCAGAGCCCCACTCTGGATGTGTCAGTCCGTGTTACATCTCCCTGCACCGCTCCCCAGCGCTGCGCTGGGTGGGGAAAAGGAGGGGTGAACACGTCTGGTCTGATGGTTCTATTCCTGCTGTAAAACACAAAACCCATCCGGAACTTCAAAGAATTTCCCAGTCAATTCCCAGCCTCATATAAGTTCAGTTAAGTAATAACGTTTAATGTCCCTGCCAGGACAGATGCAGCTTGGGAACATGACGACAGCAAAAGCTTTAGCATGACTGTGCATGACACAGATCCAGTGAGACAAGAGTTTAGACCTTGGTCACGTAACATACCCCCCAGCCAGGTCACCCTGGGATCCAAGACATTCCCACACATGCCCTGGTCCTAGAGGAATGCTGGCACACTTGGGTCAAGGGCAGCCAAGCAGCAGATGGGACACAAGGACCAACTCCCTGAGCAGAGATGTCCAACTGGGATCACACATGCTTTTAGTCTGCAGCAGATCAAGCTTCAGTACAACCCTATTCTCTGTATCCAGGTACCATCACACACCAACAAGGACTGGGATTCCCTGTCTCTATCAGATTCCTTCAGGCGGCTAAGCTTTAATTAAATGACTTCTCTAAGGTATTCATGAACATCAGCAAGCTCTGCAACGTCCTCTGATTAACTGCATTTAAGAAATTAATTCTAAATCAGCTTATTCCTCCTGAAACTTCATGCAATATGACTGAATAAAGAGATGCTTCTACCTTGCTAAGAAGACAGCAGCTCTCTGAAGACAGTTTTAGGAAAGTACAAGCCAGACTTCTGCACAATACACAAAGATGGTATTTAAGGTTTCCAGGTTCTTTGAAGGCCTCCAGGACTTCACAGGAGAGACCAGTCCCATTGCAAACAGGTCATCTGATGCAATTACAAGCTGTGGTGGAGTCCCCAAACTTATCACAATCAGACACTCTTGATTTCCTGTTTGCGGCATTGACAAATAAAAAGCTCTACGTTACAGGTAATTACACTTCACAGAGGACAACAATTAAGAAATAGCCAATTACATTTTACAAGCGCAGGATAATCAAAAGCTTCCTCAAATATCTAGAGTTGCAATAAGTACTTAGAAATGGCAACTCCCAACAAATTGCAGGTAATTTAGAGCAATTTACACAGATGACATATTTCCCTATCTGTGCTCAAAACCTACAAACTTCGTCTGAAAAATACTGCAGGAATTCCCGGAACGCAGCACTGCTGATTTCTAAAAATAGTTCATTATCTATTTCCACCTTCACAGGCCTTGAAGGTGAGATGCAGGACTCTGGCCACCACAGTGTAAAGATAAATTAACTACCAGAACATATTTTAGCTCATTTATAGAATGGGAGGATCATAACATGTATACCAAGTCAAAACTACAATAAAAAATATCTATTATTTTTATTTATCTTATTTGAAAAATATGCTTGATTTTAATAGTGAGTAACTTGATTTAAGCCTTATAGTTTTTAAAGGAACTGTCATGTCCTCTATTTGTAACCCAATACTGTGGCTTGCACATAGTCAAGGTAGGAGAATCAGGATCAAACAGCAAATTAAAAACAATTAAATGATGGAGAGGAAAGGAAACATGCCTTTTTCATTTACAACTTTTTAGTCAGGAGATCTAAAAGCATCCCAAGAGGAACAGAGGAGAGACAGATTAAGGATGCAACCCAATGTAGATAGGTTGATATACATCAGAGATTTCATCCTTCACTTTCAGTGCTCATTTCTTGAGGGGAGGGGAAATAGTTTTCCTTCCTCGTATGGGTTCTTAGAACTGGAGTTTTACCTCAGAGTAAAGCTCTCATATTGTATTTCAAGATTCTCTGCAGTGATGGCTCCGTGTCTCCTGGCCACCAATTCAGCTGTTACTGACTGCCATTACTTAACCACAGGAGAATATGAATTTCTGTAGGGCTCATTGCTGCATAAAAACTGTTGAAGCCTCTCAGGATTTCCTTGGCAGTCAATTAAGGACTAAAATAACAGAGGTATTCATTGGAAAGGAGCTTTGGAGGAGCAGAGTAGTCTAACCTCCAGCCTGAAGTGGGACTACTGTCTGTATCAGGTAAGGTGACCACTGCTGATGTTCTTACTGAGAACATGAGTATTTTGAGAAATCTGGAGAGAGGCAAAATCTTGATTAGCTATGGCCAGATACTGAAAAAGCCCTTTGTGATCTTGCATCATAGAGCCCATTGGAAGGGCAAGGAGGAAAGATTAACTCAAGGAAAGCCATCAATGTGTTTGAAAGAGCCTGAGACAGGCAGCAGCCTGAAGAATATAAACCATGGCTGCAGTGCTGGCTGGAGAGGAGGCTTGGTGCAGAAGGGTGCCCTGTATCAAAGGGAGACCTCATGAACACCTTGTGAGGGCAGGAAGGGGGTTGACAGCTTAAAACAAAGTTTAGATCTGCAACACTAACAGAAGACCTAAAGGAAGGAAAAAGTTACTCTATCTCCACCATAACTGCATTGGTAACAATGTGGTTAGAAAGAGATCCCTCGGCTGTTCTGCAGGACTGCTTTCCCTGTCCCCTGTGCCAAAGGCAGAGTAACCTGATGTTCTATATCCTGTTCATACCCAGCTATTGCTCAGGACTGAATACACTTCGATTTGACAAACCTGCCTGTTTTATTGAGTCGGTAACTACACTGGTTAGATAATGTCAGCTGCTTGCTCTTACAACACCAATTTTGTCTACTTGGCATATCAATGTGCATTCACTCAATTTAAAAAGAATAACTATTTTTAAAATTCAGATTTTAAAAGAACCTCATTTTTCTTCCCTGCTAATTGCCTCCTGTGGCTTGGCAACATTTTTGTGGACAACAGGTGTTCTTGCCACTACTGTCCCATCTGGAACGAGAGGTTTGGCTCCAGTCCCACCCTCTTTCTTCAGCTCAAGCTTCCAGGATGATTTCAAAAGCTGGGACTTGAGAGGATGATGCCACTCCGTACCACCCGAGGCAACATACTACACCCAAGTCCACAGCCCAAGATGGGCTACCTGGGAGGGTTTCTGACACTGCTGGTGCCAAGCCACAGGCAGCAATTAACAAAGGAAAAGAGCTGCTTGTAGCTTGACTGCTGGCAGTGTGGTTGATGGCTCTGGACAGAACCTACACGAGGTGAGAAACACAGCAATCCATGTGGAGCTGACTCAGGGCGTCACCACCAGGGACCAAAACTCAGGTGACCTTGCTGAGGCCAAGCAACTGCTGCCTCTCAAACATATCCCACCGCTGGGGAGGCAAATCCAGTGAACTGCAGGATGCATCTACCCTTCTCAGCATGTGTAATAGCTGTGGGCAGGAGTGGAGGATTGCAATACTGGAGGACTGCAGGGCCAGCACCCTCACTACAAAGCCAGAGGGATATCAGCTCACTCTCCAAAGCTCCAACAAGCACTGAAGCGCTCGGGTGAGGAGCGTCCAAGTCAATGATACTTGGAAAAGATAGTCAGGTCTTGAGGAAAGGAGCTCCAGCACTGCCTCTAGAAACGAAAATGGACCAAGGTGGAGCCAGTTGACCTTTCTTCCTAGGCTGCTGCAGGAACCTTAAGGCCTCCTTGAGCTCTTGACTAAAGCTGAAACTGCTGGCAGCAGGTTTGGCTGGAGAAGGACTAGAACAAGCACTGGTGTCTCTGCCTTCCTCAAATTTGCTCACCTATTCCAGCCACGCAGCACGATGGGAGCAGTGGAGCTTGACTGGTGATCTGTCACAGGGATGGGTGGAGTGTCCCAGGGACCAGGGTGCCCTGCTGATCTCTGGAGCAGAGACACAACTCGAGATGCTCATCTTGGAGACCCTTCCCCTCCTCTCCCAGCTCTGCTGCGGTGGAGCAGCACCTGAGCCGCGCCTCTGGCTGGAGGAAAACGCACCCTGAACCTGATGAAACTGCAAGGCGTTGGCTGCTCGGCAGTGCCACCCACTGTGGTGCCAGCTGCCCTCCCGGCCACGCGGGCACGGGCCCTGCCCTGGTGGATGTTATCTGGGCTGGTGAGCCGGGCAGAGTGCTGGGTTAGCACAAAAACAACAACAACAACCCCCAGCTGCTTTCAGTTCACTGCAGCCTATTTCCGACTTCTTGGCAATCACAGAGAGAGAAGCATATGACAAATACCCCTCTACTCAATAGCACAAGGCTGAAAATAAATATACTCAGTTTTGCCCAGCTGGGCAGAAAACACTGGCACCTGCAATGACACAATCAGAGGAAAAGTGCTGTGACTTCCAGCATCTCTAAAACCAAACTGCTGCATCTGAGAGGGATCATCCAAAGGAACTTCCTGCCCCTCTTCCCCAGACCCCTATAATCCGACAACAGGTACTGTTGGAGGAATGTAGAAAGGGGAAAGCACACACAGCTTGGCTGTCGTGGCTGTGGGCACACAAAGCTGCTCTCCCCACCTCTCCACTAGTTCCATCAGCGTGTTTGTGCCATCCAGCCTTTGCCATGTCCTAAACCTACAGAGAACAAATCCACAACAAATACTAAATGGTGTGAGCCTTGTCTCTGCCCATCCTAGTGCCAGCCACTGCTACAACAGATTCCACCTCACCAGTGAAAAGCATGGAGACAGCAAGGCCAGTGGAGACAAAGGTGTGCTGGGTTTACCTTTGAAGGGATTTAGATCTGGAGCACTCAACATGGACAAACTGCTGAGACAGGCATTTACTCAGGTGTATAAACATCACGGGCAGCAAACGCCAGCCTTGCAAGAATTCTCCTCCAAAGCTTAAGAATAAATTCAACATGTTTTTAAATAATTACGGATGAATCACTTGAAAAAACTTCCTACATTTTATCTTCAGTTGCTGACACTGATCATGCAGCTATTTTGTTTATAACATAATTACACATTCCCACCTACTTGCACTCTCAGTGTGCAGAGTACCTCAGGTAGCAGAAAACCTAAAGGCTGACATTTCCTTCTGGCCTTTGGAGGTGACAGAACAGTTAGCACAAAACTCAGTTTATTTGAGGTGGGGGGAAAAGAGGCCGCAAGTTAATTTCCCTTAGAAGCCCGATGGTCCCCACCCAGAAACCTGCGCACAGAAGAATACTGCCTTTAAACTGGTAGGTTAGGTCTGAGACCAGAGCGAAGGTTTGTCAACCATGACAAGCTCCAGCTTGTCTAACAGTCGACCGGAGGGTTGAAAAGTCTAATAAAACCAAAAGGCCTTCCATAACAAAGCTGCTGCCACTTAAGGAGAACATTCACACCCATTCAGCAGGGCTTTTTACGTGCAGAGGTTGCTGGAGCCTCCAAAGAGAGCAGAGAACACCAAAACGGAGCAGCTAGAAACTGAAGCTGGAAAAAAACTGAAGTGAGCAATAAGGAACACACTGGGAACAGTGAGTAACTAACCATGGCAAGAGATAACAAAAATGCTGCATGACCTCCCTCCCATCACTTGGATGCCTTTCTAAAATAGACACTTCAGCCTGACCACAAGTTATTGAGCAAGGATCACTGGGTGAAGCTGCATGACCTGTTATCTCCAGGATTACCAAAGGAAAGTTTTTCCCATGCCTGTTTGGAAAGCTTCCTCTCTTCAAAAAGAGGAAGGTTTATATGGATAAGCCCGAAGCCACTGCCTGGTGACAGTGGGATGCTCTGCCTTCTTAAATTGTCCAGTTGGGCTAATTTCTCCAGCCACAGCACTCAAATCCCCCTGGGTGACAAACTTCACTGCATATATCCAGAGGGGAAAACCAACTCGCTGTTTTACAACGTGACAAATCCTTCGCAGTAGTGACACATCCACACATCTTTTGCTGCCCATTTCCATCTCATTTTGCCAGTATTGGTCTGTCTTAAGTTCAAGGACCCTTTTCAAAATAGTTTTTCTCAAGAGAAGAAAGCCAAGTTCCACCGAATGAATAGGCAGATGTTCAGAGACACATGAAATCTCAGTACTTCCACAACAAAGAAGGCAGCTCTTCTGTCATTGCTTTTCCTGGTAGAGTCATGAACCAAGCAACAAAGGACTTGTGATGGTCCTCGTTCAGCACTAGATTAGCAGAAGACAGATGCTGCACACACCTGAGGCTGCCAGCCTACCAAACAGCTTCTGTCTGTGGCTTTGCTCGAGAAGGAACACTTTTCATTTCCTAAGAAATGTTACGACAGTCACATGGACTGAATTAAAAGTACAAAGACCAGACCTCTTAGCCAGAGACCCCAAATTTTATGAAAAAAAAGAAAAGGTACATGCCCTTGGAAATCCAATCTGAGTAGGGCCATAAGGAGAGTAAGAAGGTTCCAAGGTCATGTTTTAGAATCTTTTGAAGCAGGAATGAAGCCGATGTCCGATGGAGACGTTTCATGCTGCCATCTGTACAGAGCTTCCCTTTCTCCAACACATTGCAAATGTTACAGTGCAAGAACTTGCTGTCTTTGCTCAGGCAGTCTTTATTTATACACAATAAAGGCCTTGTGCAGGAGATCAAGGCTGTATTTCATCGATTTGACATGATGGTTAACCTGTGAACTTTGCCCCTGCTAACAGAATAATTTCTATTTGTTGATTCCCCTTTTGGTTATCCTCAAGGGTAACAGTAGCTTCATCCCAGCTCTCATTTGCATGTCTAATGCCCTCTGGTTTTACAGTTCTTACTTCTGTGGAGCAGAGCCAGGACAAAGTTGATCAAATGCAGCAGCTACAGCTGGATCCTGAGTCCCCACACCTTTCTACATGGCACCTACCTGTATTTCCTAGGAGCTCTCCACTGACTTGGCTCTGATTCATACTTTGCTTGTGAAACCTTGGAAAGGTGATAGAATCATGGAATGCTTTGGGTTGGAAAGAACCTTAAAGCTCATCTTGTTCCACCTCCTGCCAGGCAGGGACACCTTCCACTATCCCAGGTTGCTCCAAGTCCAACTTGGCCTTGAACACTTCTAGGGATGGGGCAGCCACAGCTTTTCTGGTCCGTGGCTATCCAAGCAATCAATCCCACAGAGGTCCCAAAGCAACAGCCTGGACCAGGCTGGCAGCAATGGCAGAACAAGGAACCTCCTCTTCCAGACAAATCTCTCCCAGGCCAAAAGGCTGACTGCCAGACATGAAAACAACCAAAATTTATGACCAAAAAGGGCAAATCTGTTAAACACTAAAGACATGGTTTTCCAGCAGACCTAACCCAACCTAAATATGGAGTGCTGGAAAAAGGGCAATCCCACCTGCCCAGTCATAGTGCTTTTCTCATTCCAGCATCAGCATTCATCTAAACAAATTCTGGAAATAAAGGACAGAAAATGACCCTCCAGAAAAGAAGGAAAATGAAGACGGAAAGAGGGAGAGGACTGACTCTTCAGTCTACAACAGGACAGGGAATATGTGGGGGATGGAGGGCTGAAGGATAAAAACCCAGTAGTTTCTAGTCAGCAGCTCTGGAGGTGGATCTGGGGACTAACATGAGGCTGTGCTGCTAACCAGTAGGTCTCACTCAGGTATTTCAAAGAGGTTTTTTCCCCTAGCTATAGCTTTGCCTCCCTCCACTGCTCATCATCAGGACAGATGAAAGCTCTTCATCTATGAGCTATTTAGATCAGATGAAGACCTTCAAAAAACTGATACTTTGAGGATAGGCTGTATCTTGGGAGTCAGGGGACCAAGAAATTCCAGGTCGTACCACAAAAGTGTACTCTAGAGTCTTCAAAGATAAAATTCAATTTCCATGTGGGTTTTATAGACTTTGGATAATCTGACTTAAACCTGCAACAGTTCCACTTAAATTCATTACTGCCTTACAACAGTGAGGGATCCAGGCCAAGACTGTTAGGAACGATGGTTTTGCTTTTACACACAAAAGTGACCTGAAACGATTTAATTTCTGAGTGTGACTTCAAGCAAAGCAGCTCACTCTGGCACACAGGAGGAGTACAAGATGTGTGTCTCCAGAAGAGTCAGAGACCTTTCCTGAAGTTCCCTGAGCTGGGCATTCAGGGCTGCATCAGTGAAGGAAGGAGCAGATTTGCACTTGATGAGTGGAGAGGATACTGCAGTCCCCAGAGGAACTCACACGAGAGCCATGTACTGCTAATGAGGAATAAAATGAGCCTTTTCACAAACAAATCGCCTCAAACCCAGCTGACTGCTGTGGGAATGTGTATTTCCAGGAGCATGATCTTTGTAGAGTCCAAAGCTGCACTTCCAAGTGAAGCCGGCGTTAATTAACTAATTTATAGCATTAGGATAGATGGTGTCAGACATACTTTGTATTTGGTAAGTTCAAAAGTGTAGCTTTCATTTGGCATTGTTCCACTTCCAAATCATCTCTACTAACCCTGCAGCAGAGCTCCAACGTCCCATTGCCACGGAAGAGGAGGATAAAGTGGCACCAAGGACACCCAGTCTCACCCACGCTGGGGTGGCTCAATGCGGGCTGTTCCACGCTGCCAGGCCAGGCTGAGCAAAGCCCTGCTCTCAACCAAGTGTCAAATCTTTTCAGAGCGATGCTCAGAATTATATTCACCAGCAATTTGACTTTTTAATCATTTCAATTACTGTGACTAAAACCCTTCAATCGGAACAAAACCAGGGAAAAGTAACCCCTCTCCTTCTGAAGCAGCCCGCCAAGCTTAACAGACCATACCAAATTGTGAAGGTTTTTGCTTTTGTGGTCTTCACATATTTCATTTAATGCAGATAATTAACCTCAGTTTCTAATTTCAAATCCTCCACATAAGGAAGCAAAGTGAATGAATACATTCACTGACAGATGGAAAATTAAAATATTACTACAGCTTCTGCATGGCTCAAAAGACAGGGCCTCGCAAAGGATCTTCTTTTATTTGACTGATTAACTGTAATTTGCTTAATGGATTTAAGGATGAGCCTAATAATCCAATGATACATCCAGGAACTGATTTAGGATATCAGCACCTCTGTTCTGATTTTTTTTTTTAAATGTAGTAATTTTCTGTATTACACAGTCACTTCTGAAACCAGATTTTCCCACCAATTGTAATAAAATCAGCTCCATGATTTATTTTAAATGGGTGGTGACTGCATGACTCCCACAGTGCTGTAACTTGTTGGAGTATCTTCTGAAGCCCCAAATCTAGGGATGACCCAAGACCATGACGTGTTCCAGCAGCCACTGACCCAGCCGAGCAGGCAGCCAGAACTTCTTGAGAAGGTGGGAAGTCAACAGCTCAAACCTAAAATGGGGCCAGCATGTGTTGCCCCAGCACCGCACACCACTCTGAGTCCCTTTTCCACCAAGCAAGTCTGCTCTAACAGGATTTCACAGTCTGTCTCAATAGTTAATAAATCCAGAATCTAACAGACTATGAAAGGAAAACATCCAAGAGGCAGTCATTTTTAAAACGTCCAATGGCAACTAATTATTCAAGGGATTAGTCCATTATAGTAACAACAAAGAAACTCTTAAAACATAAAGCCAAGTTGAACGGCAGATCAAAACCAAGGTGTTCCCACCCTGTGGCCACCTCCTGGGTGCACTTCTCAGCATCCTGGCACAGCTTCAGCTCCCACTCAACCTTTTAGCACCCCATTCTTTCTGAAACCTGGCAGAACTCAAACCAGTCTCCTCAAAATAAAGAATTTCATGATCTGTGCCATCATTGTAAACACACAACAGAACAGGACCATCACCAGGACTGGACCAGCCAGGCCACAGCTCTGTCTAACCCAGTTATGAGGCCTTCCAAGGACAGAGATTCCCACCCCTCGTGCTCTGTTCCTAGGCTGTTTCATGCTCCTAAGATTTTTTTTTTCATCACGTCCAACCTGAATCTCCCCAGGACCAAAAGGGGGACGTAACTTCCCTCTTGAGCTTTTAAGAGAAAATATTCTGTAACCCAAATAAACTCAATCACAAGAAAACAAGGCTTTGTTTGCCGGAGGAGGGGAGAAAACAGCATTCATTTTTAAAATTAGAGTGCTAAAAGCTTAACTACCTGTCTTTAAAAAGAAGCCAAAGCACTGATCCATTACCAAACACAAACACACCACTTCTTCATCTTGATTTGTGTGGAGGCAAAGCTAAAAGGTATTCTTCTTCAAATAAAATCTATTTTAAAACTTGGCAACCACTAGCATAAATACTTTACACTGGTAATGTAATGTAAGCATTTCCACGCAGAAGTTTCATCAGCTTAACAACATATTTTAAAAAGCTGGCGTTAACTTCTGTGCAAAAACACCATCAGTCTGTGTCCTGTGTATCTTAGAGTGCTCCAGCCACTAAATTACCTCTTAGAGCTCTTAGCACCAGACCCCCTCCCTGCTGGATTCACTGATTTCTCTCAAGAACAATGCAGAACCCGAACTATTCTTCTGTAACTTATTTTCTTGAAAACTGGAAATAGCCACTGGTCCACAAGGATTCTGAACAGGGTTGTGCTGATTACAAATGATACTGTGGGCCCAGCAATTTTAATTCAAGATAAGCATTCTCAACTTTACACATGGGTCTAACATTCAATATCTGACTTCTTCCTGCAAACAAGCTCCCATGAAGCTCCAACAGCCTAACTCCAAGGTGCATGTGCTGCCTGTCTAGCTAAAAGAAGCATCAGTAAGAGGGAACACATCTTTAAATTTTCTAAATATGACTGCTCCTGCACCAGCGTTTGTGATTTTGCCTCCTCAGTTTTCCGACCGGTCAGTACAATTAACACCAATTCCTTCAACACCACAGACTTAAGTCAGAGGTGTGCAATTTAATATTTAATTATGAACGAAGCAGCCAACCTCAAAATTAGGGCTGCCAGCTAAATTTCAGCCAGCTCCTTCCTGATGCAGCTCTAGCTTCTGACCACTGGGCTGTTTATGCTCCCTAAGCCATGGAGAGATTCTGTGCTTTCCCTGAAAGAGCCTCTACACCTTAGTTTGTCACTGCATTGTCCCAGACCAGAGGTTGTCACATCCCTCTAAAGTTTCTTCAGTTTTTCCCCACTTGCCTCCTCCACACATCCCATCATGAAGTGCTGGCTGTGTGTTTTGGGGAGAGCTGCCCTCCCACATGTCCAGAGAGGCTGCCAGTGTGTGGTCACAGGCACAAGGACTTTCCTGGTGATTCCTACCAGCCTGGAGAACCACATCACCCATCCTTTTCACTTGAACCACCAATACTTGTGAAACGTGGTGAGCTAAGTCAACTCAGCACTGTGGAAATGAAAGTTTGGAGGCAGCTTCTTAAAAAAATAAGAGCCCCCTGTGTATATCAAAGCCCACGCTGAGAAATTTCTCCATCTGTGCCCAGCAGCTTCACTACCAACACTCCTCAAAACTCAAGAACTGGAGACTTCACCCACCATCATCACTCTAACCACCACCATCCAGGCTTCCTCTTCAATAGTACACACTCCATGGAATGGGTCAAAACCCCAAACAATTGGCAGAATGAACGTAAATCTCTCAGTTTGCCTGGTTTTCAGGAGAGATGAAGGCAGAGCTGCTGGCAGGTAACACCATATGCTCTTCTCACTTCCCACCACGGAAGAAAGCAAAGTCAAGGTCTGTGAGAGTGCTGCTCTCCAATGTTTTGGGAGTGGGACGGGAGCCCCTTCCCACACAGAGCTAAAGACAGAGCACGAGAAACCGAGCCCAGCAAAAGACACAACTAAACCACCAAGCCCCAAGTTTCCAACGTTTTCGGAGGCTGCGTTTTCCTGGAGCGCTCAGAAAGGAGGCTGCAGGCGGTTCTGAGGCACAGGTTTAATTTCTGTCTCAGCTCCGAGGAACGCTGTCCCGGCGTGTCGGAAGAAGGTTAATGAACGATTTAGCCGCCCTCACAACCACGTTAGTGTCACTTTCGGAAGCTGCGAGTTAATGCCCGAGATCTTCGGGGGTTACCCTCTTTGAAGTTCACTGATCCATAACCAATGTCCAATTAATTTGCAGGAGCCTAACGATAATGACTATTGGCCTTTTCCGACGCATACAAAAACACAGTGGGTAACAGTGATGCTTTTGGCTTCAGGGTATTCTCAAATCTGCCTGCACATTTGCACACCTTCAAAAATACCCAGCGCTAATAACGGGTTGTCTTCTGCCGTTTGAGGAATTTTTTTGCATTTGTTCTCCCAAGAGCAGAGCTACTGCATCAAGATTTATGAACTTTCTGCTGTAAAAAAAAAAACCTGGAGCTGATTCAAGATGCTCATTTGCTAACAGAGAAATACTTCTATTGCGTTTGCTTAGATTCCTCCTTTATTTAGGGTTTCCATGGAAGCCAAGGAACAGAAGTTCAATCTTGAGAAGATTAAACAGGCCCTGAGATATAATGCAAAACAGCTTATTTCAACATTCCCCAAAGAAGAGAAAAGATAAATTCTTCCACACATAAGCCAAAAAAAAAAAAAGAAAAAAAAAAAAGATTTGTGGAAATTTTCAAAATAAATTGGGAACCATTGCTTCCTGCTGCAAGCAGCTTCCCCAGCTTCCAGCACACTTCCTCAGGTGAGAAAGTACATGAACAATTAGTCTGCAGGATAAAGATGCTACAGCTTAAAAACCCAGCTTGTTCAAGACAGCTATTGCTATATAGCATTCAGGAAGAAGGTTAATTCAACCACAAGGTCCTGCTCAAAGAGGAACAATCATCTCATAAATTAGTATCTCAGCAATTTTTAGAATAAAATGCAGAGATTATGCAGTTCAGCAGCATCTTTCATGGCAGTGCTCTAGACACCATAGAAGCTGACAGACCAACATTTAAAAAATAAAATAAATCCTTTATCTTCAGCTACTCCAGGCTGAGAATAGACTCCTGCTTTGCTGAGAATGGCAAACATTTCCTTCTCTCTCTAACCCACAGGTCAGCAGAGTGTCAGTAGCCACAATGACAGGCTGTTGGACACTACAAATTAATAGCCACACATTTTCTCTGATCTCCATCCTTCAGGTAAAGATTTATTTCATGCTGTTCCAATCTTCTATGAAAATGCCCAGGACTGATGAACTCTACTTCAAAACACTTCTATTTCACAGCACATTTCTTAAACAATTTTACAACCTGGCACAGATATATTCAGATAATGGGTAAAGTGCACCTTTTTCTTGAAACTGGAGCTAAACAGTTCAGTGTTGCACACAGGATTTACTACCTGGTCTGATAAGGAAACTAAACACAGCTGACCCTCAAGTAAGTTATTTTCAGTCTTAACATCATTATTGCCTAAATAAAAAGATACTTAAATCATAGACTTTTCTAATCCTTCATTTATGGTGAGCACCCAACTGCTCAGTGAAATGCACTTCAAGACACATTCAAGGTTTTTATTAATTCCATGGGAAAGTCCCAAGACACTGGGATATTTTTTTTCTGACTCTTGATTAAAACAGCAGGAGCCCACATGAATTCCCTTTTTTTTCCCCCCTCCCCAAGAGTTTCACATGCAACATTCCCTCTTCAAAATCTGTAAAAAAACAAGAATCAAACTGAGAACATTTTGCCAGCTGAAAGGCGCCGAGACCTTGTGCGGGGCGGGATGCGCTTCCAGCTGCCAGCCTAAAGGGACGGCCGAGGGAGATTAAACACAGAAATGCTTTTCATAAGGCAGGAGGCTTTGAAGAGGACAGTTCAGCTACTTCATTTCGTAATCTTCACAAAGCGTCAGATTTTAGCCTAAGCAGGTCTTAAAACAAGGAGATTTTATTTTAAAAAGGGGGAAAAAAAAAAGTAGGAATGCGTTCTGGCCGGGTTCTGTTGATTCAGCAAGGGTTAGACACACACATGCTTATTGATCCCAGCGAGCTCCCTGCTAAGTTAATTGTCTGGAATTTTAACTGAGCTCTCAGCAAGTTTCAAAATCCATGTTGGCTGGAAGTGGGTGGAGAACCCAGAAAAAAACAGGCTGCAGAACTGTGCAAGTCCTATAGTTAAAAAAACCCAGCAATCACTTTCATGAAGGGAAGAGCTTCAGCAGGGCATGGCTTTAACATGATTTGGGGATTCTGACTGACATCCCTAGAATTCAGTGCTGGAAATCTCATATGCAAAGCAGTACCATTATCAGGGAGCACCATCAATGCTGCTTCACTCCTACCCACACCACAAGAGGTGAAGGCATCTATATCCTGTGAGCTCCCAATTGTGGCTCATGACAATTTCTATACAGGAAGTGTCACCACCAGCTGTACCTGCCCATGTTACTGTACCTGAACACTGATCTTCTGCTGGTGCAGGCTATGGCAAACCTGGCACTGCAGCTTGCCCAGCCACCTGCATGTGAATGAGGGCTGCCCATGATGCTGCACTGCCCACCAAGCCCTCCCTGCCTCCAGAAAACCCCCAGTAGCAGTTTCTCCAGGTGAAGAACATGCTGCGGGGATGATTTGGCACTATCAGACAGGAACAGCTAAAGACACCTTTAAATCAACCTGTGATTAGTTTCAAACAAAGCTTTGCACTCCATCAAACCACTCGGCAGTGCCATGCTGTAGCAATGTGGATGTTCCCCAGCACCAATCATCTTCCAAGGTTTCCCATGTCCCCCATGCCCGTGGCAGCTCCCTGAGCCACTCCCCCCCTACCTGAACTCCCTGCCCTCGCTGTAGCGCCGGGCTGAGGCCGCACGTTGTGTGGCTGTCTCCAGAAGCAGCTTCTGCGTGAGCCTGCTGGAAGGCGCTGAGTCCCTGCTGGCCTCGGGCTCGGCCTCTTGGTCACACTTCCACTCTTCATCCTCATTCAGAGTTGGCAGATAACCAGGTAGCCCTTTACCTGTCCCAGACCCCGAGCTTGGATCGCTATAAATTTTTGGACTTTCCCCACCTGTCCTTGTGTATTCCAAATAAATATCCGACTTAAGGAACAAAGGGTAGGTGTTGTCTTCTATCATGCACTGAATCTCCGTTTGGGCCTGGTCAAACATGTCAGGGTCAATCTGCAGTTTCATGACACAGTCTTTGATGAAGCTTTTTGTGGCCGGTTTGATCTGCCGGGACACAATGCCATTGTTGTCGAGGATGTATTTTTTGTAAATGGCTTTTGCCAGCTTGAGTCTTTTTTCCTCATTAGACACACACGGCTCCAGCTTCCTGAAGCCACTGCAGGCAAACCAAAAGTCCAGCAGATCCGCACAGTCCTCCTGTTTCAGGAAAGTCCTGAAGAGGTTGATGCCATCTTGATCATCCAGCAAGGAGTGCAGTGACTCGGCCCACTTCAGGTAGGGTGGAGTTGGCGAAGCACTCCCCTCGGGCTCGTACCCCAAATCCAAATCGGAGCGCCTCGGTGTTGCTGTGGACGTCTCATTTCTGACCACATCACTTTTACCGGAGTAGAAACCGTGGCTAACTGGCCTTGGGTCTGTGGATACGAGCTCCCCCTCCTCACCAGGAACGGGTGGCCTTGGAGCATCTTCAGTGAAGCTTCCTCCGAGGTCCAAGGGGAAGCCTTTCCCCTGGATATTCATTTTTCTGGTCCTCGCTTGCGTGGGAACAGTGGGGGATGAGCGCCAATCTCAAATCACCAATATTTGTAGCTCCAAGGTGAACAAGTTTGTTCGGCTGAAACAGATGAGGAAAAAATAAGCGAGTATCACTGGAAATAGGCACTCTAGGACAAAAAACTAGTGGTCATGCTCTGCGTCTTTACTGTATGAACACCTCTTTTTCAACAGAATCAATGGCTTGGTAAGATCTGAGAGCACAGAACTGAGCTCAAACCAGGCAGAGGCTAAAAATGACAATTACAGAACATCCCAAAACTCTACATCCAGAATTTGGCATCACTGATTCAGCTGACACTATGCACTGGTGGTTTATACATGACCCTGGCACGTGGCAGCCCAGATCCAAGAGATCCATACTCAGGTACACCACAGGACACATGGCATCTGCACTGCCACCAGCTCCTCTGCACTGCCTACCTGGACAGGACAAATACCAGATCATACCAAGGCAACGCGTTTTTATCTGGCTATGGATCTAGGAAATTCTTATCCTTAAACAGGAATTTAAGGCTTGTGAAAATTATTTTGAAAGAACATCCAGTTAGTCCTGAAAGCGGGGCTGCACCTTAATCAAACACAGGTGGCTTTCGTATGCTCAAGTGACATACCAGCGCCACATTCCTCACAAATCTCTGCGTTTCAGAAATACACTGCGTCGACTCGTCTAGCTCTAGGGGAATCCAGATGCATCGTTGACCCTAATGTTTTGGGCATCTGGACTGCATTCTTGCTTCAGATGGGCATGTTAGTACAGGAGCTCAGTTCTAGCGCTGCTTTTTGTAGGCAAGCCGTTGAAAAAAAGGTTCATTTACACTAACAAAATTGCATGCTATGAGCCTGGGAAAATTTCAGGTCATCAAAGGAAGATGAGAAAACCACCTTGACAAGGAAACCTGATCAAGTACGATGTTTTTAAAGAAGAGCAACGAGTCAATATGGAGGATGGAAGGTATGGGGAATGCAGAGAAGGCAGAAAAGGGCAATCCCTGGGTTGCTCCTTCTGCTACTCAACAAATTAACCTCATCATTTAAAGCGAGTAGCAAAAGCCTCGTGTTACAGAACAGCCTCAGCCTTTAAGCCCCAAGTACTGCAGAGCACCAGCAGCCTCACAAATGACTCCTTGCACTGGATTAACTCAGTTGCATGTAAAAACACAACAGGAAAGACACATTTTAGCTCGCCCTCCCTTTCAAAGCAAGCCGCACACCAACGAACATCTTTGGGATGCTTTAACGTTTTCCCCCCCATTTCCTGATCCTGGCTAAACCAAGAACCGCCGCCGATGCCGTGCCTGTCCTTACAGCCCACCTGTCCATCGCGAAACAAGCCAGCGAGCCCAGCAGCGGCCAGCGAGGATGGCTGGGCCCCGCGAGGAGCGCGGCAGGAGCCAGCGCCGCACTCACACCCGGCCCGAGCCCCCGGCACGCAGCCCCTGCCCCGGCACCGCGGGACGGGGCTGGGCTTGGGCACCACGGGGCGCTTCTGGGCGGTTTTCACCCCGCTTCTGGAAGCGACCGCAGCACTCGGCCCCCCAGTTTACGGTGCAGGTCCCCGGTGACCCCCGGCCGGGTGAAGGGGAGCCGCGGGGCAGCGGCACGGCA
>VZTB01012893.1:414585-455862 GCA_013397245.1 Thryothorus ludovicianus | reverse complement strand
CCGCTGGGCCGGCCTGGGGGAGCGCGGAGGTCCCGGCTCGGGGAGGCCTCGATTCCCGGGAGCCGCAGCACATTGCCAGGTGTGCGGGCTGGGCTCCCCGGACAGCCTCGGCACATGGCCGAGGCTTCGGTGTGCGCTTCCCGCAGAGCGCCGGCTGCACAGGCACCTCAGGGGCTGAGTGGCTCCAGGGCTTCGTTCGGCCCTGGATGACGGGAGCCCGTGAGCGTCCCGGGCAGAGACGGCCCCAGAGAAACTTCGGAGACCTCCAGGGTCTCGTCGAAGGGCTCTGCCCAGGAAAGGCATCAACCCTCAAACACCACCAGCCTCTGCGGCTCTGTCCACGTTGAATACCGTGACACACCTGAGTTGTGTCCAGTTTGGACCACGCACCATGGGGCTGGGGATGTAGAGGCACCGGTCCCCCAGCCGTTCTTGCCTCCAACAACAACTAGAGCTGGTTTGGAACCTGCAATGTGTGTCCTGCTTCTCTGAGCTGGGCAGCTGCCGCGGGGAAAAATAAGGGACTGTCCAAGAGGTGGCACTGCATGGACTGGAATGGGTCACACCACGTGGAGACTCCCCAAATCGGGTGTGTTTGGTTATGGAAGAAAGGTACACCAGCTCTGAGGCTGCAGTGATGGGGGTACTGAAGGGAGAAGAAGTGGATTGCCAGATGAAGAGATCAAATGAGAGTAGTGGGACAGGAAAGTGCAAAAGCATGTGTCTTCCCTGGAAAGCAGTGATAGGCTCTGAGCCAGGCAGAGCCTAGATACCATCCCAAAAGCTGAACATGCAAACAAGCCATTAGACAATCCTCTGAAAATCAGAAATAACTCAGAATGGTTTCCAATGGGGACTGTTTCTGTTTTCTTATGTGATGACGCTACCACAGTTGCCTGTATTTAGGGAACACTTTTGGAAATATAACATTTTTTTCTGGCTTTGTGAAGTTCCCAAATATCCACTCTGGGCAGTGACGCTCCCCATCCCACCCCAGTACCGAGCCTGGCAGGATGATGTGGCTCCTTGCACTCTCTCATGTGAACGATGCTCGGAGCTGATTTACACGTAGCAGTGCAATACTGATCTCAGGCGTAATAATAGAAAAGCTGATGTGGGATTCAGCTGGTAAAGAATTAAAGGATAGGAATATAATTAATGCAATCAGCCTAGTTTCCAGAAAATAGCTCTTGTCAAACTCTGATGTCATCCTTTGAAGAGATTACAAGTTTGGCTGATAAAGGTTATGGCATAGAAATAATAGACCTGGGCTCTGTTCAGGCATGTGACTTAATCCATATACTATTCTGATTAAAAATTAGCACAATACAACATCAAGAGGGACACCTTAAAGGGGCTGGGAGCTGGCAAACCGACAGCCATCAATGGGGAATCCCTGCAGAATGGGAGTGCTCTCAGTGGGTGTCCAGGCTTGGATGGGAAGTCCAGTGCTATTCAGTATTTCCATCAATGGTCTAGAAATAGATTAAAAAGCCCTGCTGAGAAAAACGCCGGGGCGAGGGAAATGAGAGGGGCAGGAGACATGGACGAGGTCAAGACAGCTGTAGAAAACTTCACAAACTGAGCCCCTGGCAAATAAAACGTGCTTGAATGCAAGCAGCTGTGAAAGGGTCTGCCCACTGAACACAGGGCCCTTCTGCTGGAAACCCAGGATCTGGCAAGGACAGATAAGGGGGAGTTTAGGAGGCGGGAGGGATAATGTGGAAGCAGCAGCTCCCCATGGAGGATGTTCAGCTGGGATGGGGCTGGGTGGTACAGCAGAAAGGTTCCAGCATCTGTGTTTTGGAAAGGATGCTGAGAAATTGGGAGAAAGTGAAGGAGATTTAAAAGCGAGTCCTGCTTTGCAGGGGGGGGTAGCTGAGGCCAGCAGCCTCCCCAGCAAGTTTAAAGGAGCCCCAGAGATGCTTCCATGATAGCACTTCAGCCACTTCATGGTGAGAGATGATCAGGTTAGAGAGCTTTTCATCTCACAGAGAATGGCCCAGTAAGATTCATGCCTTGAACTGAGTTTGTTTGAGAAACCACAGCAAAATTTTTCCATGGCAAGGGAGAGCCTGAGATCGTGGGTAAAAAATTTGGGTGCAGCAGGTGGTTGATGTGCTGGAGCTTGACATGCCCTCCCTCATGCTGCCATTCTTCCCTGACCTTCCTTACTGCTCCTCGGGTTGGGGTGGACATGGGGATGTGGGAGAATTGCTGGAGGCTCATCTTGCTCCCACCAATTCCTGGCACATTCCCCCAGCTCTGATGACACAGCCCAGAGTGAGGACCACCCCTCATCCCACCCCCAGGCACACAGAGAGGCAGGGGGCCTCCAGACCTGCTGGCATATCCCTTCCAGCAGTGCAGGATCACTCTGTGCATGCTTCCAGGGAAAGCAGAGCTGGTGCTGCCCTGCTCCAGCAAAGGCAGCCAGGCAGCTGCCCCTTCCTAGGCCACAAGAAGCAAATTCCCACAGGTCCATGTCAAGCCTGCACGGTGCCTCATTATTTCCTCTAGCAGGGATGATTTGGGCTGAGAGAGCCATGGGCTCCCTCTGGACCCCTTTCCCTGCCTTTTACCCCTCAGGTGGCTCATGATGAGGAGATTTATCCCTGCACTTTACCAGCGGCCAAAATCACTTACTTCTATATTTATCTGAGGACATCAAACAGGTGACAAACCACACTGAGCATTCCTGGTGGAATCAGGCTGCAAGGTCTTTGAGGCCAACGACCCAAACCTGTTTTTCCCCTTCATCATCTGGTCGTGAAGCTCTGCCTTTTACCCCAAATATCACCCTTACACTGAAACTGCCACTGCCAAGATGGCAGTGGTGTTTTGGTGCACCCCTGGTGTTACCCTGCCACTGAGGCTGGCTCCATGTGAATCTGGGGTGCTGGACACTTTCCTTTCTGTCTGGAATAAACAAACAGCAAACACTGGAGAAAAGGAACTGTTCTCAGCTTTTGGTCTGAAGAGTCTGTGCTGCATGCAGGCAGCATTGGTGCAGTGCAATTCCAGAGCCTCCTTGCAAAGGGATGTGTTCTGTAGCACCCTCCCCTCCTGCCAAGGTAGCTTGGGACCTGCAAGCTCTCCAACATCCCATCTGCAGAGCCTGAAACTGCTTGGATCAGCTTCAGCACTGACTAGAGTCCTCCCAAATGAATTATCCTCTTTGTAGAGACCCACTGACTCCCCCAGAGCAAGGCGGGCCTGCCGCGGTGCTGAGGGGTGGTGGCCAGTGGGCTGTCAGGATGCAGCGCTCCCTTCCAGCGGCAGGGATGTGTGTGAGTGTGAGCCGGCATCCCTCCTGCGCTGGCAGATTCGGGAGGGAGCGCACTAGATGGTGCTGTTCAACCTTTGCCTGCCATTAGAGACTCCTGCAAGGTCATAAGCAATGCCGAAATTCGGTGTTCCTATTCAAAAACCTTTTTAGAACTAGGGGATAAATAGAAACACTCTGGAATATGAGGTCCTGCACTCATCACTGACAGAGGCAAAGGGCAGCTCGCTCACAGGGCTGTGGTGCCCCCCACCTCAGCTCTGCAACACCCTCAGTGCCGAGGCAGGACTCAGGGTTTGACTGCATGACCAATGATGGCCGAAGATAACGATGATTTAAAGATTAAATGATTTAAAGAAAAAAGTGTTGCCAAGAAAATAATGTCCTAGGATGAAAGAGGTGGCTGACATCTCTCTCTTGGACCGCTGGCAAGATGATGCTTACAGAGAAGGAGGAAGAAAATGTATTAGAATTCAAGATAAAAGTATCGGTGTGGGGACACCAGGAACCCAGAACATCCCAAAGAGCCTGGCTGGGATGAGGCACCAACAGCCCAGTAGCTCTGCCACTGATGGAACAAGCAAGCAGAGCCACAGGAGATGACTGGCAGGAGAACAAAGCAGAGAAGGAGCCATGGATAGGGCTGGGGGCTGGATGAGGGCACCTGCCTCACTGGGAGGGAGGGATGGATGGATGGATGGATGGATGGATGGATGGATGGATGGATGGATGGATGGATGGATGGATGGATGGATGGATGGATGGATGGATGGATGGATGGATGGATGGATGGATGGATGGATGGATGGATGGACCGATGGATGGACCGATGGATAGAGCAGATATCAGTTTGGGCAGTGAGGATGCCCATAGAGAGCTGTGCCAAGGCTGGGGGCAAGAGTGGGTGATGCTGATTTCAACCACCACAGCATCCCTTCTTACAGGGTCTAAAGATCCCAGCCCAGCCTGGCCATGTCAGCCTGCCAAAGCGCCCATGGAGCTGTGGCTGCAGGTCTCACAGGGTGTGCCCTCTTCTTTGGATTCCCCAGCTCAAGGAGGCAAACACATTGCTTCTAATGCTGGGTAAAAAGGATGAAGCACTGTTTGGTACCAAGTTTATGCTTTTTCACTCAGATCCTACTCTTTCATAAAGCCCATGGTGGAGCCTGTTCCAGGCAGTGGGAAGGTTGCAGGGCTTAGCTGCTCTGGGCACTCGGATTCTTTCTCTCCAGAAAAATCATCCCAGTTTCCCTGTTCACTCCTGTTCCCATGCGGGTGCTTGCTTGCAGATCCCCTGTTTATGCTGGGGTACAGGCCTGGAGTGGGTTGATGGGGTAAAAGCTCTACTGCTCACATCAAAAATAACAAAAACTGTAGCTAGGGTGACTTTCTTCCAGGAATGTAGGGGGAGGAGGGCCTGGACTAGCTAAGGGAGATGTCTGAACTGGGTTTTGCAGCTGCCAGTGTTTGCCATCAGTGGTGCAGATGCCCAAATTGCAGATGGAAGACCCAGTACATAACCCTGAGCCCCTGCAGTGTCCCAGCACCCTGGCCTGTTCTCCCAGGGGTTTGCTCTGCCTTCATCTCCAGGTGTTTCTCTTTGCGCCTGCCCTGGCATCAGCCTCTTTCCCCCAGCTCTGCTTTGCCCTTCCTGCTGGATTACAGAGCCCCCAAACCTGATGTTTCCCAAAAAAAAGATCATGGACAAGCTCATGCTGTGCCTTGGGAGGCTGCTCTGGATGTGCTGCTCACCCAGCACCCTCCTCACAGAGGAGCTTGACACAGACTTTTAATTGTCTTCCCACACTTCTGTGAATCTTCTACCACCAGCCCTCAGACTGGTGGTAGGAGGTTCACAGACCTCCTCAGACCACTCCAGCTCCTTTCTGCCTGTCAGCCACCTTTAGCCTCATGTTTTGGGGTCAGGACTGGAGTTTTGGTCAAAGCTTTCCCCATATTCCTTTTCCTCCATTCCAACCAGCCCAGGGAGAGTCACAGCAGCTCATGGCCACTCTCCTCTGCTTGGTTTGCACCCTTCATAACCCCAGTAACAGCCAATGACCATATCAGCTAATGTTCCTCTGCCCTGGCTGGGCAAAGCCCAGCTTGTTTACATGGTCTTCTCTTCTCACTCCTGTTCCACCCCAGATAAGCCCTGGGCTCCCATCCCAGCTCAGGGCTGTGCTGTAGGAGGGTATGAACAGATAGGGGTGCCAGGGGTTGTGTCCCCCAACCTTCCCCACCTCTGTTCTGCTTTTGGGGAAAGGTTCCCATATTTGGCAAAGAGATTCTCACAGACCCCTGCTGGATCTGAGACCCTCCCACATACCAGACCCTACAGCTCCCCTGGTTTCTATCAACTTGCCCTGCCAAAAGTAATGGCACAGGAGCTCAGCCAGCACCACCAATGTCCAGTGCTCTTCATTCCCAGCCAGTGAAGGTGATCACCCCCCGGGGACACCCCACACACCTTCCTGCACCCACCTTTGGGGTCCAGCCTGGGCCTGTGCCCCGCACTCCTGCCTCTCCATGCTCCAGACTGCCAGGCTTGCTGCTCCTCTCGGGGTGCCAGGGGTGGGATGCCGTCCACACACATCCCAGCAATGCGGCTCTGCAGAGAGAAAACATGTCAGCTCATCCCTGCTGGGACCACCCTACTCAGGAGGTGTTTCCAGGGGAGCTGGGCCAGGCAGGGACACCCTGTGCTCCCCACTCACAGGAGTGGAACCTGTTCCTGTGGTCCTGAAGGACACATTTCACATCTTGCTTCTCTGTGAGAGAGAGGTGTCTGGAGCAGGGTGTGCTCTGTCTTAAGCATGGGGCCTCTGGAGTGGTTATCCCTGCTGAAATGCTCCCAGCTTACAGAGCTGAGGCAGGAGGGAGCAGCAGTGTCAGGGGACAGCCCTGTCCCTGGTTCCCAAGCCCCACTGCAGAGCCAGGGCCCACCCACCTGCCCAGGCAATTGCTCAGCCTCTGCTCCAGTGCCCCCATGGTGGGGTGGGATGAGAACACGAGGAACAGCTGGTTCCTGCAGCAGGGTTATCCCAGAGCAGCCTGTGATAATTCAACCTGCCTGATTCTGCCAGAAAAGACAAATTTCCTTTACCCAGCCATCAGTGACTGTGAGCTGGGCTGCTGGAAGGTGGGAGAAGGCTGGTCAGTGCAGAAATATCCACTCTCACAGACCTGTTTTGTAATGCTGGGCAAGATCTGGCTTAACTATGATCATCAGCTCAGCTGGCAAGAGCCACCTCAGTGCTCAGTGGTGCCTCGATGTCTGTCCTGCAGCCCCAAGATTTCCAGTGTGACCTTTTGGATACGATCTCCATCAGCAGGGCTGCTTGGGGAGCTGCTCCCCACATTCCTGGCTCACTCCTGGAGGGTCAGCTCTCCCAGGGAGCTGGCAAGATTTTTCTAACAAGTAAGGCCTAGTGACTATATTTTGGCCAATTTTCCACCTCTGGTGACCAGCCAGTGGCCAGTTGGACACATGCTGCTGTTTCTCTGTTCTCTCCTGGGACGACTCTTGCTGGTGGTGCCTCTGCTTTGACGAGGCTTTCCCGTAGATGAGGCATAGAGTCAGGGAGCTCTCTGACCCTCAATTTTAGTTTGTTGTGAGTCCACCTAGTGGCCCACGGGTTTTTGATCGGCTCTGCTGGGTGCAGGGAGGCTTATGAGGACATCTCAGAAATGCTCATGCATCCAGAGCAAGCTCTAGACATAATTTTACCTCTGCACAGTGCCTGACAGCCACAATTTAGGTCCCAACTCACCGTTGTCCTCCACCAGGAGAGCTCTGAGCCCGTGAGGTGACAACAGCAGCTGAGGTTGTGGTTGGTGTGCTGAGGCCCAAATCCCAGCCAGCCCTGGGTCCCTGGGATCCCACCAGGCATCCCTGAGGGAAGCCTCACAGAGTTTCCACCCCTTAATTCTCCTGCAGAATGATTTTCTCTGCCTCGAACTCGTCAGACAGGGCATTAGATGCCTCTGAGTGATCCCATGGCCTTGAGAAGTGTTTGCTCTGGATGCCCAGGCAGCCCAGCAGCCAGAATTGAAATGCCAGCAGTGGGCTCCTGGTGGCTGCCTGTGTCAGGAGGACAGCTGTGCTGGCAGGAGGTCACAGTCTGCCAGCCAGAGCCCTTCCTGGACCTGTCTGTGGCACAACACGCTGTGTGTGCTGCAGGACCAGGGGTGTTCCAGGCCCGGGGGACTGGCCAGCCCCAGCTGGGGGATGCCCAGTCCTGGCAGGACACTTCTGGGAGCCTCTGCTCTTTCAGCTCTCGAGTAGGACAGCCACAGACCCTCTGGGATCTCCCTCTACCCACATGGAGACTCCTGCCTCCATCACCTCTTTCCCAGCAGGGGAAAATCCCCAGCTGCAGGTGGGTTTGCCCTCCTTGGCCATCTTCTCTCTGAGGTGGCCCTTCCTCAGAGCAACAATCCTGTGCCACCTCCCCAGCAAGGGCCACCCCTCCTGGGTGAGCTGGGGGATGGGACCCCCGCACTGGTGTGTCACCAGCACCCAGGGAAGGTGGCCAGGGCTCAGCACAGACAAGTCCTGGAGCCTCTCCACCCCCAGTGACCTACCCGAGGGTTGCTGGAGGTTTCCTTGTAGGGTTCCTCCTCTATAGTGGGAGTGAGTGGGACAGTGCCAGGAAAAGCTCAGCACTGATGGACACCAGCTGAGGTCCTGACCAGCCAAAATGCTGGACCCAGCCCAGCAGTGCCTGGGGCTGACCTGCTTCCTCCTGCAGGGAACAGTCCTGGCTGATGAGCTGAGGGTGCCATTTATCCACACACTTAGGAGAGAGACTCCAAACTCTTCTGCTGCTTTAACTGCTCTAGCACAAGCCCAGCCCAGGAGGTCATTTGGCATTGACTCATCTCAAGGCTTTCCAACATGAGGTGAACAGATTTGGAAAGTGTTGGTCTTATCCTGACAGAAAACTGGAGAAATTGCCCACAAAATCATAAACTGTGGGAGGAAGCTCAGAGAAGTGAGGTGTCTCTGTATTTGGAGGGATCCAAGACTTGCTCCACAGCCAAGGCAAAGTGGCACTGGATGTCAGCAATGGGATTCCCTATCCCTGTCCCTGTCCCCTTCTGTCAGCACTTCTGGGCCTGTCACCTGTGCTCACCACTTGGCAACTCTCTGCCTGGCTGCCTCTCTCCTGAAATCTCCCCTTCCTGTGCCAGGCAGGTGAACCACAGCAGAGCCAAATCCTCTCCAGGAAAGAATGTCTGGGAGCAGGGGCAGTCGAAGAATTGTGATCATGAGCATCCCATGGCATCCTACTGCCCTGGGGAAAGATTACAAGGACTGCTCCTTGGAGATGTGAGCACCAGCCAGGCAGCTTTTAGTGCCCCATCTCCTCCAGAAACCAAGCCTTGGGCTGTTTTCCATAGAAGCTGCTTCCCAGCCCTTTGTCCCCTGTCCCCAAGAGGACGTGGCAGCTCCTGCCACTCCCTTGCTCTGAAGAGCTGGAGACACCATCTGATGTCCAGCCACGCTGTGTCCAAGCCTCTCATGTCCAAGCATCCACACCCCTCGTGCTCATGCTGTGCCCCTCAGCCTGTGCAGCTCCTCTCCCCCATGGTGGGAGCTGAGAGCAGCCAGACCCTCACAGCCTTGGCCATCTCACCTCAGGGCTCTCCTGATGTTGTTCTGGAGAATAGATTCCCACTTGGATTGTCCTGCTGGGCATTCTCTTACCAGTGCATCTCCTGTCAGAAGCCCTTCCACAGACACATGCTGGCTGGCACAGTGAGCATGGCTGACAAGTGTGAACAAATCCAGCCTTGTATTGTATTTCATCCTGGTTCTTTATAGTTACAGAGACTCAAAACAGGAGAAAATACATCTGGAAGCAGATGTACAACTCCAAATCTTTCCAGAACTTGGACTGAGACTCTTCCTATTGGCAGCATCTTCCCCAGTGTGCCAAGGCCATGTCATGGAGAATGTGTTACAGAGGAGCTTGACACAGACTTTGGTTCCTTTTCTCACACTTCTATGACTCTCCCAGGGCTGTGGGGTGAGTGCTCATGGTCTTGGGTGACCACCTTGTGGGCAATGTCCCATGAAACACCAGTCAATGCCAGAAGTCATCCCAGGCCACCTGAGCCTGCAGTGGGACATGGAGCAGAGGTGTCTTCCCAGAAGGTCTGTGTCTCCCTCTTCCCAACAGAGGGGTATTTTCAGGTCTCCAAAACTGAATATCTTTAGCTCAGCCTATTTATCTTGCATTCAACAGCTGCCCAGAGACCCCTGCCATGAAAATTCTGCCTGATGGAAATGAATGATTCAGCCTGAATTCTGATCCTCTGTCTCCCAGGTGTTTTGTGCACCTCATGTGTCAGTGTGGCCTGGCAGCTTCTGTGCTGGACAGACCTCTGGATGGACCATGTGGAGCAGTCAGGAGTTTTGGAAATGCCTTGGGGATGATCCGAGCAACTGTCTGGGTTGGGCAGTGAGGCTCAGTGGACCCCCACTGCACTTCAGCCTTCCAAAGAGCCTCTGCATGAGGGTGGCATCCACATCCCTGACTCCTGTCCCTTGGATCCCTTGGTGGATCTCAGGATGGACTGTCCAGGGCTGGTGGACTGCTTTCTGCTTAATCACTGTTTGTGCATCCATTCCCTTCAGAAGCTTCTGGCATTGGCCATTTTAACCCCACTGAAGGGGGACTGTAGTTCTGGAGGATTCCCAGCACCTGTGAGTGCAGCAAGAGCAGACCAGCGTGACCCAGAGCTTGAAGTAATGACCCTGTGAGGCTGTTTCCTCCCTGGGTCACTTGTGCTGTCAGTGCCTTGTAAGCACCATCCCAATGGATCAATGCCTGTGCCCACCTCAGAGAGCATCTGGGGGTGCACTGAGCCTCCCACCCTCAGGAGAGGGACTCCTCTGCTGTCCCCTGTCATGAGGACAAAACCCTAGGCAAGCCCTCTGGGCTCTTTGCAGTCAGTGTTTTTGATTGCTCCATTGCTGCCTCCTTTCCATGTTCATACTGAAGATCCTCATGGCTACACATGAGCCACTGGCCTTGGATGGCAGTGAGCTACCTGCAGCAGGAATAAGGACATTTTGGACTCAGTGGAATCCTGGGAGGGCCATGGGCTCCTCAGTGAGGTCAGACCCATCAGAGACCCCAGTTCTTTGCTGTGCAGAGTTCCCTGCTGGCTCAGCCCTATTCTCTTCCCATGGCCACCAATTCCTGTCCAGCCATGTAGCTCACAGCTGTTTTCAATCACTGTGGACCCAGCCTGGGCCATCCTGCCTGCTGTGGACCAGGTGTGGGCCCTCACCCAGAACTGTCCCAGGGTAGCCAATTGCTCAGGACAGGCCATACCCAGTGCCTGGAGAGGGTGGGTGGCTGGTGTGCCCTGCTCACCTCCCACAGCTGCCACCTCAACCCCTCTCAGCTTATTCCCACCAGCTCCCACCTCCTCCTGCCCGAACACACCCACATCAGCTGGGCTGTAGCCATGTGGTGCCCACTCATGTCCCACCTGCCCTTTGCTGCCGCTGGTTTTATTTCCCTTTGAGCTTCCTCGGCTCTGGTCTCTGCTGTGTTGGGAAGACAAGGTGAGTCCAGGTGAGATCTCCACTTCTCCTCCCCAGCGGTGCTGGCTCTTCACAGTGTGGACACTTCCATTCCCACATCAGTTGTATCCCATGTCCTTAGAGGAAGGTGATTCTCCCCATCCCAGGGCAGCAGCACCATCCCAGGGCAAATCCCAGGGCAAGGTTAATTTAAGGGGAGCCACCCCAGCTGCCAACTCCCCATGGGAACCACCCCAAAACCAGGCCCAGAACCAACCTGGCCTTGTAGCCCTCTGTGCCACCACCGCCCTGGGGAGGCAGAGAGGGGTGAGGATCCCACTGAGGTCCAGGCAGGATCCCGGTGAGGTTTCAGGGCCGGCCGGAGCTGGGAACATCCCTGTCCTCTTTGTGCTCCCCTGGTAAGCAGCGCAGCGCAAATATCAGCCGTGTTCTTTGAAATGAAAACAAAACTGATAAAAAGTCGGGCAAATCCTCCTGCCAGCCCCTGCTGCTGGCCCGAGCAGTGGCTCTTTCTGCCGCCGAGCCGGCTCCCGCAGTTATCAATACATTATGTATGCCGGTGTCCGTCGGCCAGAGCCTTTTGTTGATGCTGAATATGTCCTGGCCAACAAAAGTGGACTGGATTAGCCACAGTGGATTAAAAGATTTTCTTCTTGGAGTTTACCTAATAATATAACAATTGACATAGAAGGTCTCTTTGAACCCTACACGACTCTCTTATTTTACCATCTGTGAGTTTGCTCTCCGTGCCGCTGATGGGGCGCCCGGCTGCCGGTGGTGCCGGTGGTGGGAACGCCGCCCCGAGCCAAATTTATCACTGAGCAGAAGAAAGCAGCCTGCGTTTGAAGGGAGGCGGCGGGAAGGGAAAGTGGCACAACTTCTGTCCTCCTGCCTTTGTCCTCAGCCCTTCCGCTGGTGGCTCACCAGGCTGGCGATGCCGCGGTTGTGAGGAGAGAAGAGACCCAAGGAGTGGGCGCCAGCGGTGGGGAAGCCACTCGCTCATCTGCAATTCGAGGTGTCTGGAGAGGTCCCGGACGGAATAAGCTCCTTTATTAACCATGAATTTTGGGAGAGTTGCCGAACTGTGAGCCAACGGAGTTCGCTCGTTTCGGTTCCAGCCGTTGGGATCTGGCCAGTGTCCCTGGTCTCCATTGCAAGATGGGTCAGGCAGCGGCGGCAGCGACACTGGGAAACATGGAGGGCAGCAGCAGCAGGGGAGGAAGGCTCCCCCCAGCATCCTGCGGTGCTGCCGGCCCTCGCCCCCTCCTCCGGCACACCCTGGTGTCCCAGCCTCGGGCTTTGATCTCATCCGGGGGGGCTCCATTCACAAGTCTTTCATTGCAGCCTTTGGAAATATCCGTCCTCAGAAGTCGCCAGTAATGAGATGGGGAGACGATGAGCAATTTAGGCGCCGTTCTTTCTTGCTTGCGTTTTTTATCTCCATACCCCCCTCCTTTTTTTTTCCCCCCTCTTTTTTCTTTTTTTTTTCTTTTTGCAAAGACACTTCTGGAGCGGTGCCGACTTAGTATGGGATCACCGCACCACCCCAGACCTGCCGGGGGGGGCAGGAATATGGGGCTCGTGCCTCTCAGCCGGGGGCCTTTGATGAAGCTCGCTTTGCGAAATTTGATTTGAAAGGCCTACGATGGCAATTTGGGGAGAATGGTGAAGCCTTTCTCNCGCGGGAGAACAATAAACGGGAGATGGGGAGAGTTGGGAATCTCACCTGCCCGGGCATTCGCAGTCCGCCATGACGGGAGCAGCCGCCCTGCCTGCCGCCGGCCGCAGCACTTTTTTTCCCCAGACTCTTGAACCTATTTCCCTTTCTTGGCAAGTGCGTGGCTGGAAGATGGGAATCTTTACTTTATATTGCAGCTTGGGCTTCCCAGCCTGATTGGCTGCAGCCAGGACCAAATGCTGGTCCTTCCATCCCATCGTCACTATGGCAACCGGCCCCGTTAGGCACCACCGATTTACTTATAATTGCTGGGTAAATAGTCAAGACAGGCCGCTTTCATCCTGCACCCAGAGATTGCTCTTCCCCATCTTCTTTTTTCCCTACTTTTTTTTTTTTCCTTGGAGGAGGGAGCCCTGAAGAGAAGCAACACTTAAGGAAACTCTTTGAAGGCTGTTGCAGAAAGTGGTGCCTCCCTTGGCCAGCCTTTCCCATCGCTCCCGTTTCACAATGCTTCGGTGCCAAGGCTTTCCCACACCACCACGGCTCATCATCGTCAACCCTCATCCTCCTCCTCCTCCAAGGAGCGGTGCTGGATGCAGATGCACGAGGCTCTACCAGCCATTTCTTCTGTTTCCCATGGGAATTCCACACTGGTTCATCCCAAGAGCCAGGATGGGGCCAAACCATCCTTCACGACCTCTTCCCTCCTTCTCCACTTGCTGCCATTTGTGATTCCTGTTCACAGCACTGGGGTTTTCTGTCAGGGAACTGGCACTATCTGGATCAGCCATCCCTTTTCCTGGCTCCATGGATGGGGTAGTGGTACCTCTGGCCATGCTCATCCCTGGAGCTGAGGATGCTTCCTGCCTTCCTGCTGAGCTGCTCCAACCAGCTCTGCAAAGCTCAGAGCCTCCCACTCCTCTGGAGTTAATGATGGACAGAGCACAGGGCTGGACACCAGTCCTGTGATGTGGACATGGGTTCATGCTCATGGCTGAGTGGGTCCTGCAGGTGGGAATGTGGTCCTGGTTCCATCCTCATGGTCCAGGGATGGAGGTGGCAGCCAGAGAACAGCAAACAGCCCAGTCTAGCCCTGCTGGCTGGAACAATGTCATAGGACCTGCAATGTGCTTCTGTTCTGATGGGTCATTACTGGCACCAAACAGCAGTTCCAGGAAAGTGGGGAAAAAAAAGGAGTCTTAGGGAAAATCTAAAGACTGAAGAGGTCTGGAGAAAATGGACAGCAAGGTAAGAGATGAACAGTGTGGGCATGAGGGGAAGGAAGCCAAGGTCATCTTCCCATTTTCTCCTCAAAGCAAAGTGGAGCCCTTCAGGGCAGCTGCAGGAGGAGCTGGACACTCAGCCCAAGCTCATTATTTTGCTGGGAGAACTGGGGAATTCCTGTCCTGGGGAGCAGAGAGGAGACAAAAGTGACCACAGATGTCAACATGAACCCAGCTGAGAAAAGAGCAGAAAGGAGCCATGGAGCAGCAGGTGTGCCCAGGGCTTCTGAAGGAACTGGGGGTGAACCAACTGACCTCAGACAGATCCTACCTACCCACTGCCAGAAAGAGTTGTCTGGAGCCTGGCAGATGTGATAATAAATTTCCTTTTCACATATCACAGGGAGAGCCTGGAAAAGGCAGAGCACTGACCCTGACCAGCAGTACCAGTGAGTTGGCAGAAAGACTCCTGGAAATGGATTTTGCGGGCACCAGAGTAAATACCCTCTGTCTGGGAAACTAGGGTGACTGTAAAGGGAAGCCTATCTCCTGAGAGCAGCAGCAATGAATGACACCCACAATAAAGCTCCCAGGGGTGTGCATTTGGTGACAATGTCACCAAAAGCTTCCAGAGGAGTGGAGGAGAAGGGTGCCTGGAGCAGCTACTGCCGACACCGCTGTTCCCAGTGCTGGGCAAAGAGCCCACCTGGGGCCAGGGCAAGCAAAGGGAGCACCAAGGGTGGGCTCTCCCCACCCACATTCATCAGCAGCGGTTCAGGGTGGCCGGGAAGGTTCAGCTCAAACATTCCAGCCCCGATCCGGCCGAGCCCTGCATCCCCCAGTGCAGCGGGTGGGTCTGCACCACGCCTCACCCTAAGGATGGTGTCACAGCCCCAGCTGTGCTCTGGGCTCTGCTGGGCACGGGGGCAGGTTTGGGACTCGGGGATGGGACTCGGCACAGCTCGGGGACTGTTCCGGCTGCTGCCGTGCTCTGGTGCTGCCTGGGGCTGCTCTCCTGCTGTGCTTTCTGCGTTAAAGGCAGCGTCTCTGTGAAGTGCTCTGGGGTTTGGCTGAGCGGGGGTCGCTCCCTTTGCGCTGGTTCATCCCTGGGTACCTGCAGGCCCCCAGCAAGGGGAGCTCCCACCTGCTCGGGGCCGCGGCAGCAGAGCCCGCGCTGCCCTCCGAGCATCCTCCAGCAGTTCCCATGGTAACTCCGAGCCGGTTTCAGCCGCACGCCATCGCGGCTTCAGCCGCACACACCCACTGCCAGCTCCCTTGCCGGGGTCTTGTCACCTTCCGCCCTCTCCTGCCACAAGCTGTCCCCTCCTGCCACCGGGATCTGCTGGTTCCCCCACAGAGGGGTCACTGCCTTGCTCCCCACTTCAGGGAGTGCCTCCACAAGCCCCTCCAACACAGTATCTTTCCCAGAGCCCTACAAAGGCCTTAATTTACAATGTTCTTCAGCATATCATTCAGAAGACAGGGAAAAAAATCAATAAAAGGTGACATGGCATTCAGAGATGAGAAGGGAGCTCAGCAGGACAAGTGGGTCTGGTTATGAGTGATTTCTACAGCACTTTCAACTCTGCACATCCCAGGACCACCTAGCCAGGTGGAAATCCACTGGCCTAGTGCCTGCATCCAAGGAGATTTCCCTCCATTTTTGATGCTGGCACACATACTTTAAAACAGTGGGAGATAGCTGCTGTGAAAAGAAAAAGCCACAGCTAATGACTTCTAGAGGAAAAGTCTTGCAGCAAGACCTGAAGCTCAATAGAGGATAAAATGTGAGAAAGAGGAGAAAGTCCCACATATGGCAAAATCCTGCACTGGGAGCAGAGGCTCCATTCCCAGAGCTGGAGCAAGGCAGCTTAAAATTAGGACTAAAGACTTTCCACCCCTTGAAACCTTCCAAATCCAGACATGACTTTTAGAGTGAAGGATTTAACCAAGCTCAGGTTCTCAACCAGCCTCAAAAGTCAAGGGACAGCATCCTAAGGAATAAAATGAGCAGTCACAGGTAGTTAAAAGCTGTGGGGGCTGTCACCTCACATCCAGCTGGGCAGGTGAGACTCATCTGGGAAAGTCCACCTGGGTCTCACAACACACGCAGGAGGGGTCTGTCAAGGAATTTAAATGCCAGTCAAGGAAATTAAAATGCCCTGGAATGTTTGAGTAGTCTCCATGGGAATAAATACCTGGCTGAAGCACAAAAATCCTGGCCCCATCCACACCTGGAGCACTGCCAGAGAAATCCCCTTCCCGCTGCTCCCTTTTCCCTAGCATGTCCCATCCTGTTTGCTCCCTCCATCTGATTTCACCTCTGCTTGGGGGACACATCCCTGGGGGCACCAGGACCTTCTCAGAGCAGCCACGTCCCTGGGTACCCAGAGGCCCCGTGAGCAGAGCCCTGCTGCCATCTCAGAAATGCTGTTTTCCATGTTGGAGTGCTCTGGCTGGCCTGAACCAGCACCATTTCCATGTTACCATGGCAATGGCTGCCTGGAAAATGTGTGCAATGGATGCACAGAGCAGCAGAGTCCCACCAGGAAAAGGCCTCTGTGGCCAGTCTGGGGCTGGTGTGGCTGCCCCTCTCAGCTCTCCCTCCTGCAGCCGAGGAGCCCGACCTGAGCCCTCAGCGTGTGGAGTTTGGAGGGACATGGAGGGAACTCCACCTGCCTGCCCCTGGTCCATGTGTCCATCTCCCCATGTGCAGTGTCCCCAGTCCAGCTGCAGGGGAGATAGTGGCAGAAACATGGCAGGGAGCTCTCGGCAATTCATTTGCATATGTAGATTTTATTAGTTTTGGTTTTTTCTTCTGACTCTTCCTGTTAACAGCTAAGCCCCTATGTCCCTCTCCACCTCCCTGCTCACCTCAATCAGACCCTGCCTGGCTGCAGACTGGTCTCACCCCAGAGGGAGCCCTGCCACCATCAGGCCACCCTGACACTACTGGCCATGCCCCATCCCCCCTCATCCCCTCCAGGACTGGGGCAGCTGGCCTGGGGCAGCGTGTCAGGAGCCAGCACTGCCAGAAAAGCCAGTGGTCACTCACAGAGGGTCACCAGGGCTTCTGCTGGCCACGGCCAGCCAGCACCTGAGGCTGACAGCCCCAGGGATGCTCACACGGAGCTGGGTTTTTTGCTGCTCCACTTCACTGGGCTCTAGGTGATCCAGCATGTGGCAAGTGACTCCATCCTGTCATCCCTGCCTGCAGCCACCTATCCTGGACTTGATGGTTTGGCACACAAGACAGTTCCTTGGGTGGATGGGAGAAGAGAGAGCACAGCACGTGGCTTCAGGAGCTCAGGCCAGAGGGTGACTGTCCATACCTCGGAGGAGGGAGGGAACGGAGCCACGGGACTCCCTCTCCTCCTGCCAGCACCTGGGAGCTGCTCTCCCCCAGACCATGACTCCCCTCCTCGCTGGCTGCTTTGCAGGGAGGAGCTGCAGCTTGGATGCTGCAGCACAGAATGGTGAGCTTGGGAGGACCTCTGGAGGTCTCAGCCCAGGCTCCTGCTCCCAGCAGGGCTGGCTGCAAAGCTCCAGTGGATCACCTCGGGCCTCACCCTGTCCTGCTGAAAACCTCCACCTTTCCAGACCTTGTCCCAGGACTGCATCACCCCCCTGTGGAAGTTTTTTCTCAAGTCTAACCACTCCTGTCCTTCCCTCTGCAACAAGCCTGGCTCCATCTTGATCCCCAGAATCCAGACTGATTTGTCACTCACAGGCAGAGCCACCAGGATATTTGCTTCCATTTCCTGGTCAAAGCAAATTCTAGGGAGAGAGCAAAGCTGTGGGGGTGAGCACAGCCCATACTCCCAGTCCCAACAGCCTGAGCATCCCAAACCAACTATCTGGAAGGAACTGAGTCCTGTGGATCTGAAAACAAACACTGCAGTGATACTTGAAAGGATTTGCTAGAATAGTCCAAGTGAGTTTCTAAATCTCATGTCTCCTTGATTAATGCCATAGGATGGGGTTGACTTTCAGGCTACATTTCCACCTGTGCTGACACCAAGTTTGGGTTGATTCACAGCACACCTAAAAGTTACATTCCTTTGCAACAGTGATTCCAAACCAAGAACCTCCAAGCCAGGAGGGAAATGCAGGCTTACCTATGAGACCAGCAGGAAAGGACGTGCTGCTTTTGCTATTGCTCCTCAAATATCCCTTTTGTTTGAATACAGAGGGGCTTGTTGGGAACTTACAAGGAAAATGCTGCTTAATTCATGAAGGTAAACAGGTAAGAAAATGTTTGTTGAGAAGCAGAGCCTTAATCTCAAGCTGGTTTTTGGATCAGTGACTGCGACTTGCTGGGAATCACAAGTGAGACAGGCAAAATCCAAACACTGCTTCAAGATGCCAGCAAACACCAGAATTCAGAACCACCAAGTCCCAAACAGCAGGATTAGTCCAGCCATCCCACCCAAGGCCTTTCCTGCTTAGATGTCTTCCCCAGTTAATCTTTTTCTCTGCTTTATTACTTTGCAGTGTTGGGTTTGGGGGAGATTCCCTATCAGGCTCCCTCCATAACTTGCACATGGGCCTAAATTTCATGTTCCAGGGGCAGTTTCATATTTGTGGCTTGATGGGACCATTAAAGAGTGGCATATTTTGATACCTGAGGAATGAATTAAACAGGAATCCCTCAGTCCTGGATTGACTGTCTCACTTCCCAGTGCTGGTGCACACGTGCCTCTCCCAGCCTCTCATTCATCATCCTTTCACTGCTGTATTGATAATTTTTCACAATTCTCCCTTCCAAGCACTGCTATTCCAGCCTGGTCTAATGCTGCCAGATCCAAGGTGACCCTGGGCAGGGCTCTCTGGCAGTTTGTTGGGGCTGTCACGTCCTTGCCAGCTGCCAGCCTGGTGTTGGATCCTCCCCACGCTCCATGTGCTGTGCCTGGCCCTGGGCCAGGAGCAGGAGGCTGGTGACCTTGCAGAAGCCTGAGGCAGTGCTGGGGTCTGAGCTGTGTTTGGCAGCCAGGCCCTTCTCCTGTCCAGGGCTGGATTTTCAAGTTCAAGCTGACAGCACCCTACTTGCACCCCTGGGTTTGTGGCATCTGTGGCTTCCTGGGAACATTTTGTCATGGCAAACTACCAGTTCCTCTGATCCTTCCTGTCAGGACAGCAAAGGAACCATTTATCTGCCAGACTGAGCCCACCTAAACAAGGAAAAGCCATCTCTCAAGCAGCTCCAAACTCTCCAGCTGCAGTTAGCACTGTAAAAGGAGGACAGGTCTAACACTGGCCCTAAGCTGTTCCTTTGCCTCCTCCAGATAATCTGGCTGGGGGGTTTGTAGCCCAAACTACCCCAAATGCTCAACAGGGGCTCCCTCCCCACCTTGAGACATTTTCTGCTGGGCCCAGCAGCCCTTTGTGCTTCAACTCTGCTTCTCCTGTGGCTGCAGTGCCCCTGGTCCACAGCTTGCAGCTTCCCTCAAGGCAGCAGAGTAACCCATGAGAGCACATCTCTGGGCCACATCCAACATGGGTGTAAGGAAAGGAGCAAGGGAAAGGTTCTTCTGCAAAGGCAGGATGAGAGAAAGTCAGGGTTCACCATATCCCAAATAGATTTTCCCAGAGAACCTTCTGCAGCTTCAGCTGTGCACATGCAGTGCCCCCCTTGGAACCCAGAAGGACAGGAGCTGTCCCCCAAAAGCTCCTGCTAGCCCTTGTCACTCCCGAGCAGCAGATTCTGCAGAAGCCCAATGAGCAGCTCTGGAGAACTGTCAGGGGCCAGGCTGGGCGGTTCCAGCCGTGGGAGGACACACAAGCAGAGCCTCAGCTCCACACAACCAAAACCTCCCACCCCTGGGACAGAGCAGCAGCTGCTCCTTGTCCCCTCAACCACTTCCACCAGCTCCCCCAGTGCTGAGGAGCTCTGGGGCACCCAGGGACCCCCACAGGGCTGGGCAGGATCCAGGCAGGCTCAGGAGGCCGGGCACGTTCCAGCAAAGCTGTGCAGGGGGGCCAGGACAGAGCCAGGGGCTGGAGCTTTGCTGGGAGCTGCATTAAAATGCATGAGCTGCGCTGGCCCTAATGATGAGCAGAGCTGTCAAACAAGGAGCTTGTCCCAGCTAATTATCTCTAATGAGGGCAGAGTGTCAGGGTCCCCGAGGAGCTGGGCAGCAGCTTCCCACTCAGCTCAGTTGCAGCAGAGAAGATAACCAAATGTCATTGTGCTGGCCTAGCTGCACAATCATTAATTAGGCAAATATGACCTTCTGTGCCAGTTTGCTCTTGAGAAGCTGGACTTGCTGGGGACACAACACACAGGCAGGCTGGAAACATCCCAGCTTCTGCCACCCAGCCTGTTCCCCCCATGCCCCTACAAGAGCAGCACAGCCCCATCTGGCAGCCCCAGCCAGGCTGTGCCAGGCTCCCCTGCAGGCTCAAACACCCCTTACAAGGACTCCAGCCCCTTCTCTGTCCTAAAGAAGAGCAGAGAAGTCGGATTTCCATGAAATGCTGTTGTTTAGATCCCATTTAACTCTACCACCTCCCTCAGCCAACCCCAGCATGCCCTGCTGAGGCTCTGTGCTCACTCAGTGACTGCTTCTTCTCCCCCAGACCTTCAAGGCACTGGCAATCTCCACTCTCCTGTGATCCCAATCCACTCCAGGGCTGAGGGGCCAAGCCATACTCTGCTCTACAAGCCCAGTTTGTCTCTCATCAGTCCTGTAGCTCACAAACAAAGGCAGAGCTCTTGCCCTGATGTGCCAGACGGGGGAAGCCCAAGACAGGGAAACACAAAGTCTCTTCCAGAGCAAGGAATGATCCAGAGAGACGACCCACACAAGGCTCAGCCTGCAGGCTCTGTGCTTGTCCCTCACCTCAGAGCTGAGGGGAAAAGGGCAGAGGCTGATTTTGATCCACCCAGAAACTCACTGCACCCACAAAGCTTCCAGACAACACCAGGGACTCCCAGTGCTGCTCATCAGCCTGTAATTATGGCGAGTGCTTTGCAGTCCCTTGTTGCCAGACAGCAGCAAAGACTTCAACACCCACTTCAACTACATTTATACAAAATAACATTTAAAAGTCACCAACTTACAACAGAAACAGGGCTGTAACCCAGGGAGGGGTTAGTGAGCTGTGCTGGGGAGCTCAGCCCCACCTGCTGAAGGGTTTGGGGTCACACTTTTGGGGCACAACCACCTCGGCTGGAGGAGGCTGGGGATTGATCTGAGTTACATTGTGTCTCACAGCCCCTGCTGCAACACACTAATCAAATAAATATCAGAGAGAAGTTTACTGCTATTAATACCAAAACTGTATTTTGTACCACAAGTGGGCTCTCAACAGCAGCCAACTGCTTGTACAGGCAGAAGAGCCACACTGAGTCAATCTGACAAGAACTCTCAGAGGCAGCACAGAAACTCTTTCCTCAGCCCACAGGAACAGCTCCTCACTGAATTTAGGCTGTCATGACACTTTAGGAACAAGTTTTCACATGGCCCTCTCCCCACCAGCATGGTTCAGGCAGCAGAGCCCCTGGGGCCCTCTGCTTTATCTGCAGCAGGGGTTTTGTTCCCAAGGTTTCTCTCCTTCTACTGCTTCTGCATGGCTTGTTGCTGTTGCTGCAGCTGGCTGACAAGCTCTTCAGCATACACCTTGAAGAGGGGGACAGGGTCCTGCAACAAAGCAGAGAATAAACCATGTGAAAGGGGTGAACCTGGGCAGCAGCAAGGGGAAGTGCAATGGGGAGCCCAGGGAGTGCTGGCAGCCAAAACCAGGGGAAGGTGTGATTGGGTTTTATTCTGCGGCTGAGCAAGGCAACTTGTTGTGCCACAGCTGCTGCTCAGCTCTGTAACCCTCCCTCAGAGAGGGAAGGCACCTGTGTGGGGCACTCAGCAGCTGCCCCAGTTCTGAGAGATGAGAATCATCATTAGCTCCCAAGGATCCCTTTCCTTCCTTCCTTTTCCTTCCCCTCCCACCTCACATTGCCTGCCACCAGTGTGTACTGGAGCACATGGGTGAACACATCCCATAAAGAGCTGGATGTGCAGCCACAACACCCCAGTGCTGAGCACTGCCTCAGGAACTCACCTTTTTTTCCAGGAGCCTCTGTTTTTCTATGGCTTCTTCCAAACTCAAGCCAACCCATTCAGCTTCCTCTTCTGGGATCACAAACTCCTGTGATAAAAGAAGGAGAAGGTCACAGTCTTTGCAAGGTGGTCAAGATGCAAATCCTCTCTATGCCCAGGACACAACACATGATCCACAGGGAACATTACTACGGACAAATCTTAAAGGCCTGCTCCCTCATTTGTAACAACCAAGTTCCACTTCCCTTCTCTCTTCTTAGCAGAGGTCCTGCTCTCTGATGAGCTGTGTCTGCTCCTGCAATTCTTTTATGAAGTTCTGGGGCTGTTTCTCAGCACAACTCCATGGACCGTGGGTGCTGGTGGTGTTTCAAAGCTGACAACCACCACCAGCTGCACAAAACTGAACAGCACACGGGCACTCTGGGCTCCTCCCTCCAGGAGGAGCACAAATTCTTACTGTTTTTTATTGCAGACCCTCACTGACCTCAATCACAGCTTTTTGAGTCCCTAAATTACGAGTACAAAAATTGGGGATCTACAGAAAGACAAGAAAAACCTGATGATGTTTATATCTGCTTGTCCCTCAGCACAGGAGCACCACCAGCAGTGATGGGTGACCATCCAAGCAGGACAGGGACTGCAGGCCAGGAGCCCACCTTGTACTTGTCATAGATGGCCTCTCTCCTGGCTGGATCGTTGGGATGCAGAGCGGGGTCCCGCCGGGCCAGGCGCAGCAGCATCGTCCGCTTCAAATCCATGCCCAGCTTGGAGCACATGTCAGCCTTGGGAGTCTGAGAAAGGGAGCCTGGAGTCAGGGCCAGCTGCCAGGGAACACAGCAGTCCCCCAGCACACTAAGGGCACTGGCAGTTTGTCCACACACAGCAGAAGCTCTCAGGAGTTGTGAAAGGAGAAAGATCTGTGGGATTTGTTCTGGACACAGGTCTGAGTTTTAACACCAAGGACTCCAGTCTAGAGGGTATTAAAGGCTGGGAGCATTAGAGCTGTGCAAAGGAATTAACAGCAGCAGTTGTTCAGACTGGAGGAGAGGACACTGAGGGCTGGGCTCAGCAGGGGCTGCAGCTCCTCCCGAGGGTCTGCTCTGATCTCTGGGACAGGGAATGGCTGGAGCTGGGCCAGGGCAAGCTCTGGCTGGAGATCAGAGAAAGGTTCTTCCCCAGAGGGTGCTGGGCACTGCTCAGGCTCCCCAGGGAATGGGCACAGCCCTGAGGCTGCCACAGCTCCAGGAGAGTTTGGACAGTGCTCAAGCACAGGGTGGGATTGTTGGGGTGTCTGTGCAGGGCCGGGAGCTGCACTCGATGGTCTTTGGGGATCTATTCCAGCTTGGGATTTTCTGTGCCTGAGTTCTGGGACTCCCTGCCTGCCGGCCCACGGGCGAGGGCAGCGTGGGCACAGCCCTGCCTGGCCGGGAGCCCCGCTGGGTGCGGTACCTTGAGGATATAGAAGTCGAAGCCGAAGGCGTCGTCGATGAGGTCGAGCGTTCGCATGGTGACGGTGATGGTCAGCGTGGCGTCCAGGATCTCGCTGTAGAACTGTCGGTCGAACAGCTGCGGCTTCCACGTCTTGGGCAGCCTGGTGGAGAGCTGGGCACGGCCCGGCCGTCAGGGGCTGCCCCGGGGGGAGGCGGCCGCCGCTGCCGGCGGGCCCCGGTGACAGCGGCCCGGGCTCGGGGAGGGGCGCAGCGCTCACCTTGTCATTGCGCGCGTAGCGGAAGCCGCGGACCCATCCCTCGCCGCCCCAGAGCCCCTCGTTGGCGGCGGGCGGGAAGTACACAGGCACCGGCACGTCCTGCACGCGCTCGCGCTGCCCGGTGCGCGGGTTCCGCCGGTAGCGCAGGCCGTGCGGCTCCCAGTGCACGGGGGTGGGCGGCGTTTTGTCCTGCAGCGCGGCCAGGTAGTGCTGCGGCAGCCGGGCGCAGATGCCCTCCCGCAGCCGCATGGAGGCCCAGACCCGTGGCGGGAAGCGGTGCAGCGGCATCGCCCTGGCCCCGCGTCCCGGCCCCGGCCCCGGCCCCGCGTCCCGGCCCCGCCGCCGCTTCCGCTTCCGCCCCGCGCAAACGCGAGCGGGGCCGCGGCCGCCGCTCATTGGCTGGCACGGACGGAGCATGACGGCGGCCGGGAGGGGCCGCGCCGCGCCCGCGCAGCGCCCCCGGAGAGCGCGGAGGGCGGAGCCGGCTCCTCCCGGCCGTGCCCAGACGGGAGCAAGGACGGGCATGGACCGAACCTGTGGAGCTCCACCTCAGTGGACTCGGGAGAACTGGAGCTGGGTCAGGAGGGGTCAGGCTGGAGCTCAGGGAAAGGTTCTTCGCCCAGAGGGTGCACGGGCTCCCCAGGGAATGGGCACGGCCCCGAGGCTGCCAGAGCTCCAGGAGAGTTTGGACAGTGCTCAGGGTGGGATTGTTGGGGTGTCTGTGCAGGGCCGGGAATTGGAGTGGATGATCCGTGTGGGTGCCTTCCCACTCCGGATATTCAGTCACGGACGGTGGCAGAGCCCTGGAGCAGCTCCCCAGGGAATCTCCCAGGGGACATCCCAAACCCCAGCTGGACACGTTCCTGTGTCACCTGCTCCAGGTGACCCTGCCCGGGCAGGGGGGGATGAGGTGAGGCCCCTTCAAGCCCTGTGATTGTGTGACTGCAGCCACCAGGCATGTGCCCGCAAATACCGTCACCTTTATTAAATTATAAAACCGTAAGCTTTAAAATTTACCATATAAAATAATCACAGGTATTAACAGCAAAGAAAAAAATAACCAAATAACCTTTTTTTTTTTCCCCCAGACACAGGAATTTGCTCAGATTTTACCCAAAATAATTAACGCTCCCTCCTGCAGGCACCAAGGCCAGGTCAGCAGGAAGGGGGCAAAGCAAAAATTAACAATCAAACACAAAATAAACAATCATGTCAGTGGGATTTCTTGCCCTAAAGCTTCTCCTTCTTCCAGCATAGAAATCCCTGAAGGGAAAGGCCTGATGAGGAATTATTGCTTTCTATGATAACCAGCAATACCTGGCCATTACCAGTGGCACCCAGGTCACACTGGTGGCACCTGGGTCATACTAGCAGCACCCAGGTCGCACTGGTGGCACCCAGGTCACATTGGCAGCACTCAAGTCACACTGGTGGCACCTGGGCCACACTGGCAGCACCTGTGTCACACCAACGGCACCTGGGTCACACTGGAAACACTCAGGTCACCTTGGCAGTACCCAGGTCACACCAGTGGCACCCAAGTCACCCTGGCAGCAGTCAGGCCCCACGGGTGCCACCCAGGTGCCACCGGTGGCCCGGCATGGACGGCACGGCTGTGAAGGAGCGGCGGTCGCCTGCCACGGTGCTGGGGCCTCAGCACCGCTGTGCAAACCGAGACAGGGGGAAAAAAAGTGCCTAAAAGTGGTAAAAGTTGGAGGAAGCCCTGAGGGCCCCATGTCCCCCTTCCTGCTGTGCTGCCCTGGATGGCAGCAGCACAAGCAAAAACGCAGGGGACACTGGTGATGGGGGATGACACTGCTGGGTGTGGACAAGTGTCCTTCACTTCTCCTGCACCTGCTCACAACGGGGGACTTTGCAGAGGAAGGGGAGGCAGAGGGATAAAGTGCAGAGCTGAGCTGGGTGCTCTTCAAAGCAAAGAACCCTGAGGAGGCAAATCCTTCATTAAAAGCTCTTTCCTCCCCAAAGCCACCTGAGGAGGGGCTCCCAGCAGCACACACCAGGCTGACACAGCTGGAACGATGCAGTTGAGCCCCTGTCTGTGGAAAAAGGATGGGCAAAGACAACTTCCCTGGTTGCCAAGTTCTGCCCTTGCTTTCTGTGTGCTCTAGAGTAAGGCTAAGGTGAGACACACTGCAAAGGAGACCTTGGCCACCTGGGGAGCCCCTGGTGATGCCCCTGGCTGGGCTGGGACACTGCTGTGGCCACAGCAGCACATCCAGGCTCTGAGGCACAGCAGGCTAGAGGAGCAGCTCAGGCACCACCCCAAACCACCTGCACTGCCCCAGAGAGAGCCCTGCCCATGCCAAAGCCCTCAAAAGGAAGAAAACAGTGAATCCCTGAACACCATCAGCCTGGCTCCTTCCAGAGCTGAAGTTAAACTCAAACTAAACCCTGCACTGCTGTGGGTTTCACAGCTCTGGCTGAGATGCTGCTGCTGCCTCCTGCATGTCCCCACATGGGGGTTTTCACATTCCTACCAGATCTGATCCTGAATCCAGGGCCCAAGTCCCAGCCTCATTCTTTCCCCACAGAATCAGGACCAGGTAAGAGCAGCAGAACCTGTTTCAGAGGGAGAGAGGCTGCAGATCCCCAAGGAGATGGCAGCCAAGGGCCCAGCATATGTTGGGATCAGCTCCCTCCCTCCCCATCAGCACCAAGGGCACTTGGCAGCATTTGCTCCCCGGAACAGAAGAAATGTGTTCTTCTCTTGTGTTCAAGTTCTGACTGCAGGATGGCAGGGGAGGTCCCTGTCCCACAACATCTACCAGGACAGGGTGCAGAAAGAGCCCAGCAGCCAAAGCCTTGGCTCCAGCTCAGTGTGGGCTAAGCCCAAGCCTCATGGATGCAGCAGCGGGGGAAGAAGGGTTGGCAATTTCCCCCAGGGCTATGGGGAGGTGGGGGACAAGCTATTCCTTGATCTTGAACCATGAAGAGCCTGCCCCACCCCAGCAGAAAAGCAGAGATGGCCTCAAACTTGCCTCCACAGGACCAGCCCAGAACATCTTCATCTTTAAATCCAGTCCAGCTGCGCCCTCCTGTCCAGGGAACGAGCACGTGAGAGGACTGACGACGTGTGAGGGGCAGCCATAGCCAAGAGCAGCTTCCCCATCCCTCCACCCCTGCCTGGGGTCAGGTCAGGTCACAGCATAGAGCTCCTCACGGTCGTTCTGGCAGATCTGATAGCGACACGTGAGCTTCTGGGACCAGGCCCAGGGCTTCTTATGCTTGTCCCGAGGAGGAAGCAAGAAAGCAACACTGCAGGCCACCAGCACGTGCCAGATGCTGTGGGTGTAGTAATAGTTCTCATTGGTTTCCATGAAAGCGTAAACTGAGATGGCAATGAAAGCCAAGGTGATCCCTGGGAGGAGGTAGAAAACCCAGCGCTTCCACGAGGAGGGGTAGCAGTGCCTGCGCTTTGCTCCGTGGTGCACCTGGGGGGTCAGAGCACACAGGGGTTCAGCAGCCCAGCAGAGGCTGGGGCAGGGGGGAAACAGAGCCCAGAACATCTGCCAACCTCCCAGGTGCTTGCTGTCCCTGAGGAATTCGTCCCCCTCACTGCTTGGGCTCATCTCTGTTGTGTAAAAGCCCCCCAAGAGCTGCGGCACCAGAGCCCAGCACAGATGCTACAGCTGCTCCCCAGGGCCAAGCCCGTGTTTTGGGACAGCACTGCAGCTCCAGGTCTGAGACCCAGAACCAGGGGACTTCTCAGCTACTGCAGGGTTGGAAGGTGAATCCCGTGCTCTGCCCCATCCACCTGGGTATTTCAAGGTTTCAAGCCATGCCTGTGGATGGGCTGGAGCCTTGGGCCAGCCCTATCACCACCATTCCCCATGGGGAGCAAAGGGCAGCAGGTCCTGCCTGGCTGCCCTCACTTACCCAGGCTGTAACCATGATGAGGAGGGCGAAGAGGCAGGGACCCATCATGTTCCACACCCCTCTGCGGTCCAGCTGCAGGGACATGGCAATTAACAGGGTCCCCAAGACAAAAAGGACCTGGAAAAGAGACACCACCACTGTCAGGAGCTCATCTGTTGAGAGAGTACAGCCAGACAGGCCAGAGGCAAGGTGAGCCTCTTCTTCTGGCTTCCCAACTCTGCATCCATGCAAGAGCCAGGAAGAATACCTTTGAGAAACCACAGAACCCACAAACCTTTACCCTAAATCTCAGGGGAAATCTTCAGGCCCAGCCCCTACAAGCACACAGGCTCATGAGCCAAATTCCTAGGACAAAACAACCCAGGGTGGCATTGAGTGACAAACAGGCTTTTTCACCCAGCTGTGTCATTAAAATACAGCGGTGAGAGGGCTCAGCGTGGCCACTCATGGCTTGGGTCTGGCTGGGCCACGTGGGGTCACCTGGCACTCACGTATTTCAGGATCTTCTTCAGGCGGGCCATGCACAGGATGGTGACCCAGATGGACACCACAGAGCCCAGGAAGTCACAGTACTGCAGGGTGTCATAGTCCATGATGCACATCACAGCCACGCCCGGCTGGTCACACGCGTGGTAGAACTGCGGCCGGGGACAAAAGCAAAGGTCAGCACGAGCCCAGCAGCACCACATGGCTCTCTGGGAAGGGGAGGCAGGAGAAGGCTCAGCCCACAGGCAGGATCCCTCCAGGAAGCTCCACCAAACCACTGTGGCATTATGGAAAGCAGGTGAGAGCAGGCACCCTGCACAGTCCCTGCAGTTCTGAAAGGGCAGGACACAGTGCTGAAGTTGAGTCCAGAGGAGGGACATGGAGTTGACAAGGGGACTGAAGCACCTGCTCTATGAAGGCAGGCTGAGAAAATTGGGGCTGTTCAGCCTGGAGAAGAAAGGGTTGCATGGAGAACTCATAGCACCTTCCAGCATCTGAAGGGGGCTACAGGGAAGCTGGAGAGGAATTCTTCTCAGGAACTGGAGTGATGGGATAAGGACTCATGGGTACAAATTGAAAGAAGGGAAATTCACATTAAATATTAGGGAGAATTTTTTTACTGTGAGCATGGTGAGACACTGAAACAGGCTCCTCAGGGAGGTTGTTGATGCCCCAGCTGTAGAAGTATTCAAAGCCAGGTCAGATAAGGCCTCGAGCAACCAAGTCTAGTTTCCCTGTCCATGGAGCTGATTTTTAAGGTCCATTCCAACCCCTTAACATTCTTGGATACTACAATGTGCCCATGGAGGTGCTTGTCCAATGATCCCAGGAGCTCCTTGTGGAGCTCCAGGATGGGCTGCTCCATCAAGGATTTAATTCTGGCCCAGCATTCCCAGAGCTCAGGGGGAGGTGTCAGGGGACACAAGGCAGTCCCTACCGTGGAGAAGAACATGGTGTAGGTGTACACAGAGGCCTCCACCAGGTAGTAGCGATAGACAGCGACTGCAATGGCTGGCAGGAACATGAGGTTGCTCAGGGTGAGCAGGAGCGTGGCCAAGTTCTGTGTGCCCACGGTCTGGGCCTTGGTATCATCTGTGCAGCTCCAGCCGCCCCAACCTGCGGACAGAGAGGCTTCTGTGGATCTCAAAGGCCCTGCCTTGTCCTCCCACAGCAACCAGCAGGAGCCTGGGATGCCTGAGAAGGAGCAATCCCACACCCAGACTGTCCCTGAGTCTCTTCTCCACAAGCCTCTCATGCTCCTGCTCTCAGGGTGGTCTCCTTACTCATCACATGCCTGCTGTGGGAAGCTGGGGAACCCCAGCAGAGCCTGGTGGCTGCCTTGAGGACATTCCCCAGGCTGCCCCCATGTAGCAGAGACCATCCTACATCCAGACTGGTACTCTCCATCCCTGCAGTAACTCAACACACATGATATTTGCTTGTGGAACATCAAGCACTCCAGGTTCAGATGCTTCACATGATGGTGTAAGTTGGGTGCAAAATCCCTACACATCCCAGGAATCGGGTGGAGAATGATCCCCAGCACTGAGGAAGCCACTGGACTCCTCTCCTACCAGCTCTCACTGGTCCAGAGCAGCAGACCCAACACCAGGTCAAGCTGCTCTGGACCTTCCCCAGCTGACTTTTGAAGATCTCCAAGGATGGAGACCCAGAACCTGTGCAAAAACAAACAGCTCTGAAGGGGGGAAAAAAAAAATGTGTCTTCTTCAATTTCGATGAAAATTTCCTTGCTGCAGCCAATGTCTGTGGCCTCTTGCCCGTTCCCTGTGCTCACCCTGCACAGCTGGCTCCAGGGTCCCTGTAACCTCTGTAGGCAGCAGAAAGTGTGATTGGTCCCACTCCAGCTCCTCTTCCACTGAACAAACCCACTGCCTCAGCCCATGGTGACATCCAGGGCTGCACAGGAGACTGGGAGTGAGAATTTCCTAAAGGACAGTGCCTGACACAAAACACAACTCTCACCCTCTGACTGGATACCAAGGACTAAACTGAGGCAATCTCTATGAACACAAATCTGCCTCTTCTTTTTAAAATTTATTTAAATTATTTTAATTAATTAGGATGCCCATGCCCTCCTTTTGAAAAAAGGGGGAAGCTGGAAGGGCAGCCAGGGTATGTGCAGGCATTCCATGGTTAAGAAGCAGAGTTAACAGTAGCATCCATCCCATTTAAGAGCCACTGGAACCCACAGCAGCAGCTCTGCCCTGTGTGCAGGCTCCCTGCCAGGCAGAGCCCAGGGAACTTACTCTCTCTGGTTTATTTCTGGGTCACGAATATGCAGATGGGGCATTTTGCTTGGAGTGATTCAGTGGAAAGCTGTCCTCAGCCTGATTCTCCAGTTCCCTTAAGGTGCTCTGAGCTTTCCAGAACCTGGCAGCCCTCAGGTAAACTGGGATGCTGCTCTCCATCTTACTCCTCACCCATCATCAGCACTGCAGCAGGGAGGTCCTGGCTTGTGCCCAGAGCAGCAGGGAACCACATTTTGCCTTGTCCTTCTGCTGAGAAGAGGTGCACAGACCCACAGAAGCACAGCAGAGCTCATCTTCTCTACACCAAAGACTTCCCAGGCCATTAAGATAATTAGGAGCTGACACAGATATTCCTCCTCCAGGGGCACCTCTGAGTCTAAGGCTCTTGGCAGGACATACACAGGGACTGCAGCCCAGCCTCATCGCACCTCGCACCCGGAACCCACACAACAAACCTCCCTGGCAGGCACAGGCTCTGACACAGGCATTTTCAGGCACCCTGATCTCTCTGGGGATGCTCAGAGGCACTTCTCCAAGCCCTGGGGGACTCCAAGCTTGTCCCAATTCCCCATCACCCCTGGGTGCCCTGGGTGCTTGCCAGAACTTTCCTTCCCTGGGCACTGTGACACTGCCAGCCATGGCAGACTCCAGGCTCCCCCACTCCAACACCACCACTCTAAAGCGTGCTGTCCCCTCGGGGAGGATGGCAAAGGCTCCCAGGAGAAGGCACTCACCAGCCTTGCAGCTGCAGCCAGCATAGAGGTATCCGTGCCTGCGCAGGAGGCTGCACTGCCCGTAGGGCCCGCAGTCGTTGAAGCAGGGGGTGAGGTACGCGAACACCGTCACTTTGGCTTCAGCACTGCCACATCCCCTGCAAGGACAGCACATCCCCTTGGTGCCACAGTCCCTGTGACAGCCCTGTGCCCTGCTCTCAATGCCTGCAAGCTCCCTGGTATTTTGGGATTTGCTCCACAAGAGCCAGGAGCAGAGCCTGCTCCACTTGGGCTGCCAAACTGATGTCCAGGTGGGTGTCAGCTCTCCCCAGACCCCCATGACAGTCCCCAGTGCCCATGACTGCCCTCAGGACCAGTGTCACCAGTGCTGTTTTGCATCATGCACTTGGCTCCTTACACAGGAACCCAGCAGGAAGGCAAACTGCAGGAATTGAGGTACAGCTGCATACACTTTAGAGACCTCCCAGAAGGGAAACAGGAGCAGTTATTTCCCAGTTTATCACCTCCAAATCCACCTTGGGAAGAAGAAGCTCAGCCAGGCAGGCTCTGCCATCTGCAGTCTACATGAGCTGTGCCAGCCCAGCATCAAACAAGTTGCTTGGGTGCTCACGAGGGAGCAAGTGAGCAGGGCCACCCACCTCCTCATCCCTCTGCAGCCACTGTTCAACTGCCACCAGGTGAGAGGACACAGCCCGGACAGGAGGACAGGGGATCAGGTTTGCTCACACAAGGGCAGTGAGATGTATCAGGATGACATCCAGACTCACCCTTGTCCCTTGGGGCAGAGGAGCTGCAGGGACAGGAACCAGTCATCTGTCTGTGGGAACAGGACAATCAGCATTGCTTCGGCAGAGGACGTGCTCACACTCAGAGGGTAGCCCTGGGAAAAAGCTGACAGAAAAGAGGGTGCTGTGATGTCCCAGGGCTTGAGACAGAAGAAGGACCCACAGCAATCCCAGGTGGACACTGATCACACAGGAATCGGCTGCCTCCTGTGGCTCCTTGCTCCCATGCTCAGGAGGCACTAGGGGCATGGAGTGGACCCCTGCTCTCAAGACTGTTTCTCTTGAGATCTCAGTTTTTTCTTTCATCTCAGTTCCTGGTACATATGTGGGCAGCACAGAGCACCTGGAACAGCCTGTTGTCTTGGCAGGTCCTCCAGTGCACAGCTTAGCTGTTTTGCACACCAGCAGCACCTTCTCCATCCTCAAAACTCCTGCCAACAAGGCTGGAAGAGCCCAGCTGGTAACCAGACCTTCTTTTGGTGGAGGCTATCTCATGGTGCCATGACCACCACCTGCACCCCAGCACCCTGGGAATGTGCCAGAACAAAGACCTCATGAGGGTTTGTGCAAAAATTGATTTCTTTGAGACACACCATGAAGTCCTGAGTCAATTAACAGCTCGCAAGCTATAAAAGCAGAGTCCTGAGATGATACAGCTGAGCTGGTGGCAGTGCCAGCATCTCTCCTACCTGTGCTGCAGTTCTGTGTGGCGTTGAGGGACAGCACTGGTGAAGCAGCACTCACACAGGCTGCCACGGTGGCATTGGCCAGGCTCACAGATGTCTGTAAACAGAGCAGTGTCCCACGTTAGAGTGCCCCAATGCTATCCCCCCGCACCATTCCTTTCCCACAGTGCCCTTGGGACAATAAATCCTTCAGGTCAAGTCACCCATAAATTCAGAAGCTTTCTGTTTCATTGGACCTTGCACTACAATGTGTTGAGTCATGGCTGAGAGGCAAGAGCCCCTCGTGGGTGACCCTGCCAGGGGAACTGCCCCAAAGCTGGGATACCCACGTATCATTTCAGCACCAGCACAGGGGAGACACAAGTCAGAGTCTGCAGAACATCAGGGCTGAGCCCTGGTTCAGCCCTCAAGAAGTTTCATGGAATTTCAGGGGGCCGATTTTGTTGGAGGTGGGGTGTCCTGGGAATCAGTGACTTGGACAGGAACATCCCTGGGTTCCCCTGCTTAGCCTCCTCTCCTGGTGGCAAGATGCCAGGCTTCCATGGAGAAGATAGCATTGCAGCTGCTTTCCATTTTGTCTCCTCTGCGTCACTGCCGCCACATGCTGCAGGCTGTGGCATTTCAATTGGAGCTGGCAGGTGGGACATGCTGGAAGCAGCTAAAAAAGGCTCAGAGTATTTTGTAACAATAAAAAGAGAAATAGTCCCACTGGCACCTGGAGCATGCAGCCCAGGAGCAGGGACAGGCCCTGCCAAGGGGACACAGTGCCATCAATGCTGCACACCTTGTTGAGCAGCAGACTGACCACGAGGGATCCCCCGCTGTCCATGCCCGTGTTGAGGTTGAGCAGCAGGAGGGTGGGGGCCAGGGAGCTCACGGGCACGCTGGGGCCGTTCAGGAGCCGGTAGCGCACGGACACCACGTCCAGGTCCTCCCTCACCACGGGCTGGCTCTGCAGGCAGGAGCTCCGCTGGCCGGACGTGTTGTGTGGAGCCTCTCCTGCAGCTGGAGCAGAGCTTCCTGCTGCTCCTGGTCTGCCACCAGCCTGGCTCTGGTTTAGGCTGATGAAGTTAAGAAAGGAACTGGTGCTTCCTGGTCTGCAAACTAGAGCAAAAAAGGAGAGGAATCAGCACAGCCAGGTCTAGCACTTCACCCAGGCAGAGCCCCAGCAGATCCAGTGCTCCAAGGGACAGCACAAACTGGGGGGTTCCAGGTGATTCATGCCCTGCATGAACTGTCCCAGAGGCACCATCTTTGCAAGAGAAGCATCCACAAGTTGGGACACAGCTGGGAGCCAGACACTGGTGCAATGGGTGGAAGCACCCTGGAGCTGCAGGGAAGGAGGAGAAGAAGGGATAATGCAGCACCATCAAGGTGCCCAGGGAGTGCTCACTCACCAGCAGAGCTCAGCACTCAGCTGTCCCACAGCCACAGGCTGCACAGAAGTCTCTCCCAGCTCTCCATATGTGAGCAGGAGGGAGAAGCCAACCCAGTGGAGCTATGGGCACAGAGCTGAATGGGACACTTGGAGTCCCACTGCTGGAAACTGTCCATTGCTCCCAGAGACTCCAGTGCTACCCTCTAACACCTCAGCTGCCAGTGCCAGGTATTCCAGCAGACAGGATGAGGCTCTGTTTTGAAGAGGAGGTGGCAGAACCCCCAGCAGAAAAAAACTTAAAAAATGTACCAGGTTAGTGACCTTCCAGCAGTCAAACAGGGATTATGGTCACACAATAGGTGCAAACGTGCCTATCACAGCCACAAAGACCTTGTGATCACCTGAGCCACACGGTGTCACTGGAAATGGTGACATCTCCTTACTACAACCTCAGACATCTCCCCAAGTAAACCTCTGTGAGGTGATTTCCTTCCTGTAGCCTGCTCTTGGCCAATTAGTAGCCAGCACAGCCTTAGTCTGGTGTACCACAGAAAACTATTTTCCCCTCCAAACTTTAAGCCAACTGCTGCTTCCCAAACAACCCTTAGAAAAATAACACTGAACTTTTCAGGTGTTTCCCAGCAGGCAGCTCTAGCAAAAGCCTCTCTGGGGTGAACACCAGTGTGTTTAATTTTTCCTCAAAGCAAAAACCAGGGCATCCAAGAGGAGGCAACCAGCATGATGGGGAGCATAGGCCACCACAGCCAGGGTACCCAAAGACCCAAGGGGAACAGAGCACACACAAAGTTCCCTCTGTCCTTGCCTCATGGCTAAAGAACATGGAATCTCACCTGTGAAAGAAGCCAGCATCTCCACTGACACGCTGGCATTGGCAGTGCCGAGACTCTCCACCACGATCTGCAGCCACTTCTCCCAGGGGGGCGAATCCAGGGCCAGGCTGCAGTTGATGCTCCCCGTGCAGGTGAGGCTCCTCTGGAAGGACTGGGGCAGGGTGATGGAGCCCAGCAGCACCCGCACGGTGCAGGCTCTCCGCTCGCTGGTGACGCAGCTGCTCAGCTGGAACCGCATCCCTGCAGCGTATTTGGGAACGAAGACCCTGTGGGGACAGGGAGCAGCACCTTGCAGAGCTTGGACCCTCAACACAAGCCAGGTCCCCAGGGCTTTGTGACAAGAGCTAGACTGCCCTGGTTGGTGCTGTGAAAATCCTTTCCAAGGCAAACATCTGGAAGAACTAAAATTCCTGCAGCTAAATCTCTGACCACCTGGGAAGTCGGAGAAGGGTGCTCATGTGCTCCCCGGGCAGACCCTAGCACTGCTGCAGGGAGCTCAGCAACAGGCTCAGAGCTCCCCAGCTCCAGCCCCACGTGGGAGCAACACTGGCTTGCCCTAAGCAGCTCGTGTGGGAAATCCCACCCCGCCATGCCCTCGAGTGCCCACCCGCTGCTCCCACTCACTTGACATGCAGTGGCTTAGCAGGCGAGACAACGGTGTGTGGCATGGGGACACCAGGCTCCAGGACAGGCATATCAGTGAGTCTGAGCACAAACATATCTGCCTGGAACATATAGGGGCATGGTGTGGCGAAACCCTGCAGGAGGGGAGAGCACAGGGGTCAGCTGTGGTTGTGATGAGACACCCGGGGCAGGGCTCTGGGCGGGACCCTCACCTTCACCTCGATCCTGCCCGCAGCCTCGGGCAGGTGGGCGGCGATGAACCAGTCGCCAGCAGCGGGGGTGGTGACGTTCACGAAGGTGGTGTTTTGCACAGCACTGCCCAGGGTGATGCTGATGCTGTAGGAGGGACGGACGGTGGCGTTGGCAGGAAAGCGAGTGCCCAGAGGGTTGATGACAGGAGGGGCTCCGTGGCGAAAGTGCCTGCCAGAGAAACCACAGTGAGAGCAACCTCAGGGATGTACAGACACTGGCAAGATAAACTGGGATACAAACTGGCCCGGGATTGGAAAGGGAGCAGGCTGCACAACCCCACATTTTCAATGGAGTCATCATTTTCATCAGGTGAGGATTGGCTGCTATTAGCTTATCTGGGATTTATTTAGAGATTGGTTTAACTTGGCAGCTTATTAAGATTTACAAGGTTCCATCAAGCCTTGAAGCAAATTTCCAACACTTGCTGGGGCTAAGCCCCACCCACAGACTACTGATTTATAACCATCAGCAAAATCCCCATATAGAGAAAATCATCCACAAAGAACTTTAATTGTCTAGCTAAGATCTGCATCTTCCCATTTCCTCTTTCAAGGAAGGCAAACAGACAGACTGAAAAGACACTTTCCAAGGAAGGCCCATATTACAGACTTCAGTACAGCAACACTTCTGCTTTCCAGATAAGCCCAGCATTTGAAGCAGCAGAAACACACTGAGCTGAGGAACTTGGGAGATGTTTATTCAGTCAATTTGGCATTTAATTTGATTGCTTTTGAACTGCACTGCAACAGGTCCAGCAAGCAGACATGACAGATGATAAGTTATTACCCCTTGGAGCTTATCTGGGTTAGCCATCACTTCTTGGATTATTGTTTAGCTGCTGCCTTGTCCCTCAGGTCCCCAAACTACTGGAAACTTTTCTGGGAAGCAGAAAGCAGGAAGATCATCGGTGCCAAGCTGCTCAGGAACAACTAAGAGTGGCAATCTCCCCAGGAAAGACCAGGGAAGCACAAACCAAGCAGCTTCAGTCACTCCCAGATCTCTGTGGGATGTGTGCCAGTCACCCATGTGACTCCATGGGCACAACTTGCTGAGGAAGCTTGATGTCCTCCAAAGATAAAGCTCAAAATCTGGCAAGTTTTGGAGCTCAAATCCTTCACCAGGTCAAGTACTGTTCTAAGCAGCATTTCTTTCACTGATGTTGAGTTTGCAATCTTCTCATGCTCCTGAATCCACAGGACACCACATTCCACTCCTATCTCTGCTCCACACTCGGCCATGACCCTCACAAAGTGCTCCCAAATCTCCTCGGTTCTTCTGCACTGGGCAGTTTGCCCATCTCCAACCAGGCTGGGTCTGCTCGAGTCCCTTGTAGTGCTGCCACATCCTTTGGCACCATGTGCAGGTTCTGCCAGGCCAGAACACCTCTGAGCAGCATACCTGCCTCACTGTGAAGCTCTCTCCTGTGTCCCAAGGGGTTTCTTGGACACCACACCTGACAGGCAGGCCCAGATTCACTGGTAACATGAACACAAACCACTTCTACAGGGTTAAACACAGATCCAGTCCTGCTGCATGAAGAAACTACAGCTCCTGCAGCTGAGGAACTGCCCAGCCTCCACAACCAGTGTCAGCCACGAGTCACCAGGACAAGGGAACAAGAAGCCCACAAGGACAAGCCCTGGCACGGGGACATACTTACACAGTGATCTCCATGCTGGTGCACTCGGGGCCTTTCCCCCGGGATGCCTGCAGGAGCCAGCGTAGCAGCACAGTGTCTTCTGGCACGTGGAAGTGGAAGAGCTTGGCATTCCCATACCAGCTGTAGAAGGACAGCTTCTGTGCACTCTGGGAGAAGTACTCAGAGACATACAGGGAGTCTGGAAGGGAGAGAGCACAGCAGCTGGTGGGGGAGCTGCTAGGGGCAGGCTGCAGGGCTTTATCCACCCACAGAAGCACACAGGAGGCTTAATGTTTCTTGGAAAAGTGCACTTTGTGTCCCTGATTTCTCATTCCAGTCCCATTAGTATGTAGTGATCCATGCACTTCCCGCCAGAACCACCCACATGCCTACTACAAAACCATCACCCTGAACCTGAGAGCACTAACAGATGCCTAAACCACACTCTGAGAAACGTGCCCTGAAGATAAGAGATCACCAGAGACACCAAGGAGGAGGAAAAAGTCAGGAGGAAAAGTTGATGGCAGAAGGAAAGGTGATGGGCAGAAGGAAAGGTCATGGAATAGGCAGCATGAAGCCCTGGGGCTCAGTAAGAGCAGATGGGTGCAGGCAGCACAGGGGTGCCCTGTGCCCCAGCAGCAGTTTATGGTGCCAAGAGCTGTGCCCTTGCCCTCTGCTGGGCACATGGGCTGATGTTTTACATGGGCAGAGACTGAAAGGACAAGTGGGGGGTGATTTTAAACTAAAGGAGGGGAGATTTAGATTGGATGTTAGGAGGAAATTCTTCCCTGTGAGGGTGAGGAGGCACAGATTGTCCAGAGAAGCTGTGGCTGCCCCATCCCTGGAAGTGTCCAAAGCCAGGTTAGACAGAGCTTGGAACAACCTGGTCTGGTGGAATGTGTCCCTACCCATGAGATGATCTGTAAAGGTCCCTTCCAACCCAAACTATCCTGCGGTTATCCATTTACTGAGCTCAAGACACAGGTAGTGTCTTCCTGTAACACACAAAACTATGAAAATTCATGTAACTCCTTCAGACATACCTTCTAAAGCCTAATGATTTTCCTAGCTGGAAGAAAGTGAGAACAGCCCCAGGGTAGGCAGAAAGGGCATGCAAGAGGACAACAGCTAGTCAGCCAAAGTGCCATCAGGACGAACTAGATCCTCCATCCCTCTGCCCAGCTATACACCTACAGATCACCCCCAGCAAAATTATACATTATCCAAAACAGCCAGACTGCAGCTCAGGGTTGGGAAAGAAACATCACACCAGTTGAGAAAGGGATAAACTGCACAGAGACAGCAGAGCCAAGGCCATCCACAACCAAGGCTTGTAACACTCAGCAAGAGGGTAGGAGGTTATGTCCTCACATGTCTGAGCTTCCTGATGCTCCTTTCCTACTTTGGAATCCTCAGGGGGGGAGAAACTGTGGCACTTGTCAGAAGCAGATTTCTCATTTCTCTCATAGAATAGCAGTGAGGGTGAGTTAACTTGCCTTCCCTCAGAGCTGCACAGGGTCGTGCTGGAAACACAGAGGACTCAACTGTGTGTAAGAAAGACAGCAAAGAAAGGGGAAAACAATCCTCAGGCAGGACCAGATCCTCAGGACATACTTCCTGCCAGGAGGAAGCTAATCTTAGCAGGAACAAGGATTCATGCCCCAAAGGAGGACACTCACTCGCCGGCCTGCACCCACGGCACTGCAAGGAGACAGGAATGGTAATCACGGCTTTAACTCCTTGGCACCTTACCAAGCCAAAGCCTGCGGGCATCCTGCAAGCCCAGCAGGGAAAGGAGGAAACAGGAAAGCAAGAAATACCAGCCACACAAGGCAGCTGGAGGATTTGCTCCTGGAGGAAGGGTGCAGTCTCCTGACCTTGCCGCAGGGGCTGCCCCGGCCATGCAGCCACGGGGGCCAGCCAAGGGAGCAGAGCTCGCAGCACCTTCATGCACAGAGTCAGGAAAGGCCATGGGGAAAAGGGAGCCTTGAGCACGACAGCCAAGAGGCCACAGCCCCTGGGCAGAGCTGTCCCACTACAGTCCCCACGCCAGGGTCACAGTGCTCTCCAGACCAGCAAGGAGCAGAGACCATAAAAGGGGCTTTTCAAACCAATGCTCCCTGGCTGAAATGGCAGCACAGTGTGTGGGTACTGTGGACAAGAGCTGGCTGTGATCCCTGCAAGCCCAGGGACACTTCCCACACCAGGGCTTTGGAAAGGAGCAGGGTTTCACCAGTCGGTACCCCCAGCACACTCCACACACACTTGGAACACTCATTTCTGGCAGTCCATGGAGACATTTGAGCACAGCATGAAGGTAGGCAGGGACACAAAGCGTCATTAGAGCTGGGAGAGCCCCGGTCCTTCTCCACACAACAGGTCCCATCAGACAACCTACAGCCTGCCCCAACCCCAGCAGCTCTCATCCATGGCCACCACCCTTCCTGCACATCCTCATGAAGCCAAAGTACCCTTTGTGTGGGTTTGGGGGAGAAGAAGGCAGGACAACTGCAAATTAAAAACTCCAGCAATCAGCAGTGCTCTTTATTAAGTACTGGTCAATTATGTGGAGTGAGCTCAAGAGCATTACCAGGTCAGAGCAGGCAGACCTGCCCTGCCCACGCACTGCCTGTCACCAGGTAAGCACCAGCTGGGGCTGTGGACAAAGTCCGCTGACAAACAGCTTCTTGTGGTGACAAAGGCTGAGCCTCTGCTCACAGGGCACCCAGAGCTGCACCAGCAACCTGGTATGTGACTCCCTCCACCCAGGCTGACAGAGAAATACCACAGATAAACGGAACATCAGCACAGAAAAGCCTGAAAGACAGGTCACTGCAGCTGAAGTGTGTGTCCTGGCACCCCATTTGCATCAAGAGAGAGTTCTCTGGCATGTGCTGTGCTCTGTTTGTGTCCATCCTCATCTATTCAGTCTGCTCAACAGCAGCATGGCAACACCTGGAAAGTACCACTTGACTGTTTCATGATGTGAAACAAGCTTTAAACTGAGCAAGAGACTCGTCCAGGGGATGCTGCTTTCCATCCTCTTCCATACAGATTTTGCATAAGCAGATTTCAAACCTACTGTGCAAAAACCAGAATTGTTTCAAGACAAGGAACAGAATGTGGTAGAATCTCTGATGCACAGAGCAGACACATTAATTTCAGAGTAAAGAGTCACCTGCTACAGCCTGGGTTTGTTTGTCCAAAGATGATCTCATGGTAGTTTTAGGAAATAATGTCTTGACTGTGGGTTTCACAGGGCATCCCATCAAAGGGATGAAGCCCTCATTTCAAAGCAGACACTGTCTGAAGCTACAAAGTTGATGAGCCTGACTCAAAAAAAGACTGGGCTATGTTGCAGGATGTTTTCCCACTTAAAATGTAACAGAAATCCTGTTCCTTTATCCCGGGTCTAAAATCCACCTACAAATGTTGCAGAACAAGGACCCCTCGCTCCCCTTGGGAGCAGCTGATCTTTGTCAGCGCCCAGATATAACCCTACCGAGGTATTCCCTACAGGGGCATTCCCACAGCCGGCGGGACGGCGCCGGGACAAACCCAGCACCACACCTGAGGCGCAGGGGAGCTCTCCAGGGCTGGGAACCCAGCGAGCAGGATGCCAGAGCAGGGTGGGCCTGGGGCACGGGGCCATCTCACCCGCGGCTCCCCGAGAGCCTCATGCTCTGCGGACTGCGAGGAAGCGACAGCCACCATCGGGCAGAACGAGCCGACCTCCGGGACGGGGCGAGCAGGTGAACAACCTCAGCTCCCTAAACCTCTCCAGCGCCACAGCAGCTCCGGAGGAGGGGACACAATCCCCGCGGGCCCCCGAAAGACCCGCTCCCATCCATCCGTCTGCATGCACTGGAAGTAAAGTAACCTGAAAACAAGGCAAACCCAAGGAAAACAACTGCTGCAAACACAGCAGAACCCTCTGAGAGTGCCTGACCTCCCGCTGCTCCGCAGGGCCGGCACAAGCGCGGCTCCCTGGGGATGCTCAGGAACCCCCGACTACCCCGGCAAAGAACGAAGCCACCCCAAAGTCGCTGCAGATCCAGCCCGGCAGCAGCTGCGAGAGCCAGGACAGCTCCTGGGGCTCCCCTCAACATCCCCCTCCGCTTTCCCAGCGAGACCCCCCGGCCGCCCCCCGCCGAGCCCC
>VZTB01012893.1:312480-414355 GCA_013397245.1 Thryothorus ludovicianus | reverse complement strand
GGCCCGGCCCCCGGCCCGCCCCCGCCGCACCGGGAGCCGCCGGCCGTGAGGGACGGAGCGGGGCTGCCCGCAGGGCCCGGCGGGGCCGCCGCTCCCATCCCGGGAGCGCCCGGGATGCGCCTCGCTGTTCGGAGCATCCCGGCACGGCGCAGAGAGCCTGGGGTGCTGCTGGGTGGGCTGCTCAGCGCCCTGAGGGCCGAGGAAAGGGGTGATTTGAGATCAGTTTAAGCTGAAATCACAGACATTCTCATGCCTCGGTCATGACCGGACAGCCCACCGCGTCCCCGCTCAGAAATCACCGGGGAGGCTCAGCCCTTCAATTGATGGGTCATTTAATGCTCGTTCCTGCAAAGCTCGGTTGCTTTCTCTGCTCTCACGTATCTGCCGTGTTCACGGAACTCAAGAGAGATGTGTCTTTCATAGGCACGGTCAACTCATTCTCTGATTTTCCATCTGATTTCAAAAGAATCGAGTATTTTCTTGTACCTGCGTTTTCCCTGGGATACCTCTGATGTGTTTCCCAGCAGAAATAATGCAGTTTGGGGACAGTCTCGGACAGTCTCTTGCTCTGGCAAAAATCCCACCACTCCTTTATTGGTCACCTTAGTTGAGGACTTCAGACCTGTTTCCAGTCAACCACAGGGTCCCTGGAGATTGAGTTTCTACTTCTGGAGCTCAAAATCTTTGCTGCTTGCTCTCACAAGATGTTACTCTCTGTAATAAATTCCTGAGACATCAGAAGGAAATCCCCTGGGGAAGTGCCTGTCATTTTCTAGGAACTCTGACATCACCAAAATCCCAGTCAGAGCAGGCTATGTGCTCAAAGCTGGCAACGTCCTCATCTGATTTAGAAGACTTCCCTGAAGTCACCCCAGAAGCTTGAGAACATAAAGCTCAAGGGACAGGAAAGGACTCTTCTGCTAATTTCCAGCTTCAATTTGTTCACTGCTTGCTCATTTCCTTTTGCTTGAGTGATACTATCATTGGATTTTCAGAGCTCTCCTTAAAGAAAAACAAATAAACCCTTCTGTCCCGGTTCTACATTAATTTAGCCTTCAGCTTCATTTTAAAGGTATCAGCTCATCTCAAATCAGCCCGTATGAATTGCTTGCTTGAAGTGCTGTTTCTAATTATTTTCCTCTTAAAAGAGAAAAAAAAAAAAAAGAAAGAAGTGACATTCAATGTAAAAGACCTGAGCATAAATTAAGCTCATCTAACACAACACAAAGTCAGACCCAGAATGTGTTACAATATCTATTTTTTTCACAGCTTGGGTCCCTTGGAGTTGCTTGTTCCCAAGAAAAGCATTCCAGTGTTCTCTGTAACTGTGTGGATGGATGCTGTAGGACATGCCACCTCCAGACTGACAGCTGCTCCAAACACATGGGGACATGAAAATGTTGTCCTTGGCTTAGAGATTGTCTGGGCTGCTCCTTTTCTTTTTGGCTAAGCAGTCTTGCAGCCTCAGAAGGGGTGAGTTCGGGCCAGGGAGCATCAACTTTTGGCTACAGAGCTGGAGTGGGGGCTGAAGCTGGGGCTGGAGAAGCTGAAGCTTCCTCCACTTGCACAGGCAGCGCTGCAGGTGGATCACAAGGACCAGGCAGAAGATACAGCTGCAGTGACATCTGCCTCATCCTGTGTGGCATCAAGGACCCACAGGATTCAGAAAAGCACATGGGGGGTTCTGTCTGTGCTGAAGCCTGAGGGACCATGGCTGTGCTGGGGCCAGGGCTCCTGTCTGAGCCAGCGGCACTCTGAATGTGCTCTCAGTGTCCCTGTGATGGTTAGGGCTGACCCCTTCTGCTTCTTGCTCTTTGGTCCATGAGTCCTGAACACAGCCCTTCATCAGGAAGTCAGACAAAAGAGGAAAACCCTGTTCTGGAGAGTGTATTTCCTACAGTGTTTCAAACAGGCCTGTGGAGAAGTCTGGATTATATACTGGAAGTATCCCTCTTTGAGGTAACAGCCTGGAAAAATAAATAATGGTGGCCTGTTTGAATTGGATTTAAGGAGCTTTAACAGTGCTGACCCATGAATTTTGATAAATACATTTCTGCTATTAATAAAGGCACTGAGATGCTCAGCTATTGAGGGATGTCTAAAAGCTTTCTGGATGAGCAGCTGCAATGCACATTTTGCTGTATTGCTTTCCATAAATCCATAGCTGGGATCCTCCTGGCCATGTGCAAAAGTCTCTGGAGAGCACAGAGCTGGCACAGTCTGCTCCCCTATCTCTGTTTGATCCTAGTGCAAGGAGTAAAAAAAGTGGCACTGACTGGAATACTCTGTTTTAACTATCTTCAGCTAGATCTTTATTGAATTGTGTCCACCCAGCAGCTTGACTTAAAGTCACTGTGACAGGAAGGAAGAGTATATGGAGAACTGTACCCCAGGAATAGGGACCAAAACTCTGCTGTTAGAGCTGCACAGTTTTAACTTTTGACAGAAAAGTCAGATGATGCTCCAGCACTGTAGGAGACTGCTGAAAGGATATTTGATGTACTCTGTGGAATTTTGCTGCGTGAAGCTCTCAGTGCTACTCACAAATGGAAAAACAGAAGGTCAATCCTTTCAGCGTAGATAAAGAGGGTGACCTGGATAGGGAAATACAATCTAAAACAGAGGAGGCTGAACCTAAACTGGCTATTACAGCTCAGGAAAAAGATGCTGGAGTCTTCACTGATGGTTTGCCAAAATTTTAGCGTTTATGTGCAGCCAAAAAAAAACAAAACCTCCAAAAAACCCAAAAACACACACAAAAAAACCCCAAACCAAAAAACCAAACCAACAAAATATGGTGATGTCATCAGAAAGGGCTTGGGCTTGCAAAATAAGAAAGAGAGCATCTCCTGCCTATTGTGTAACAGCTTGGTGCACCCACATCTGTGCAGGTCTGGCCTCTGACCATAGAATCCTATAATCATGGAATAATTTGGGTTGGAAGGGACTTTTAAAGGTTGTCTAGCCCATCCCCTTTGCCATGGGCAGGGGTGACTTCCACTAGGCCAGGTTGCTCAGAGCCCCACCCAATCTGGTATTTATTGAAAGTTTCCAGGGATGGGGCATCCCAACCTCTTTGACTACCCCATGTCAATGTCCTACCACCTCCACTGTGAAAAACCTCTTCCTTATATCTAATCTAAATGAAACATCTTAGTTTGAAACCATCACCCCTCATCCTATCAAAACAGGGCATCCCAGGATGTAAGAAAATTGTGGACTTAGAGCCCTGAGCAGGGCAACTGGGATCAAGGGGATGGGGTAGCTGCAATATGAGAGGGATCGGGGGAGGCTGGGATTTTTCTCTGGAGAAGGGGTAGCAAAACATGCCAGCCCTACAAGATCATAAAGAGAATGTGGACTCGGTGCATGATGAGAGTTAGAGGCCATCGATCAGTCTGGTAGATTGGTTTAAAATTGATAAAAAGGACTTTTTTTGGAGCAGGTGGGAGAATGAACTTCTGGAACTCGCTGCCACAGGAGGTTGTGAAAACAAATAGGATCAGCAGGTTATAAAAGGTAGAGCAAATTCATGAGCAGCAGCAGGCCAATAAACAGATGCTGAAGGCAACAGGCAGGAATGTAGCCTCTGGAATTGCTATTACTGCTTGTGTGGGAGTGGAGGAACACAACCAAAGCTGTACCCTCCCCAGATGGCATCTCCTGCTGCTGAAAAATACAGAAAAACAACATGGGGAGAGGGGAAGCACTGATGTCACCAGCAGAGCATTGCCTATCATCTCAGCTTCAAGCAAAATCAGATCTCCCAGGTGGTTGCTGTGTGGCAGGAAGACAGGGAAACAGGCAGGAAGGAAGATTTTGCATTTCTATTCAATTTCCACCTTTGTAGTGAAAATCTAATCAATGCTCATTTTCTGTCTTCTACCACTTTTCCTTTTTCCACTGGCAAAACAGCCAGTGGAGGAGGTGGGAGGATTCCAATAAGTTTGAATTAAAGTATATTTCAATCATTTCTTGTTTTCAGAGTGCTTGCCTGAAAAAAATCCCCTTTACCTCAAAAACTGATGGAAGCCATCTCCAGACATCCAATATCTTTGGGAAAAAGAGGGAGAATGATGGGGTCACAGAAATGAGACCATCATGTCTCTTATCATTATCAGGGTAAAAGAAGGAAACAAAGGAACTACAAACCAGTCAGCTTCAAGTAAAAAAATAAAAAACAAACAGCGGGACTTCTAATCAAAGAAAGAGATGAGTAATAATCATAGCCCTTGCCAAGAATGAATCCTTTCAGATGAGTCTGTTTTTCTTCCCTGACAGATTCCAGTTGTTTACCATTATTATTTACTGTTCTGTCATCAATGACTTGTATTGTAGTGGAGAATGTCCTTATTAGGTTCTCAGATCTCCTGAGCTGGAGGGGCTGCAAGCACTGGCTTAAAATTCAAAAGGATCCAGACAAATCAGGGAGGTCGTTTCAGCAGGGAAAAATCTGACATTTAGGAAAGAGTGGCTGTCCAAACACACAGCAAAGAAGCAGAAGACCTATTGGCTACACCACCCATGGGTTACATTATTGCCATATTGAATTCCAATGTGAGATGTATAAACAAGAACAGTTTGTAAAACACACAATGTTTTCCTTCCTCATTCCAGCAAGAGGATCTCTCAACTGGTCTCCTAAGATCAGTTTCCAGTGAGGAATTAATTCTCAAGCTTCCCACTGCTTTTTTGCTAGATTCTCCCTGCGACTGGGAAGATAGAAAATTCATGGAGAATTCCTGTTAAACTCCCCTGGGATGCTTGACCTCCTCCAGAAGTATGTGTTTTTGTGTCCTTTCCAGGACACACTCTCTAGGGACAAGGCTATCTACCCAGCATAATAAGATTAGAATTCAACCTATCTGGACAATGCTGTTTGCAGCCCCTCAAGAGACTGGTGAAAGTCCTGTGATCAGGTAAGTCATTACCATCAAGCTCATTTCCTGATGTCATTTAACTCCTCTTTCAATAAAAATGAGCTCTGAAATGCCACTTGCCTTTGTGATACCACAGATCAGAACGCTGTGCTGTTCTGGGGGTATCTTTGAACCCCAAGTGCTTTGTCCATCAAGAATAAATGAGAGCTGAGAAAGGCCTGCAGAGAGTGGAGACATCAAAACAGGCATGACATGGAGATCTCAACTTCTTTCTTCTGCTGAAGCTGCCTGGCTTGAGTGACTTTGCTTCCCGAGTGCTGCCATGGCCTGGTTCAGGGGGCTTTGTGTCCAAATCACCTCCTCAGTGTGACCCGGGGCTGTTTCAGGCTTCTGCTGCTGTGGCAATGCAGAAGTTGCCTCCAACTCTCTCCTCAGCATGGGAGCTGCAGCAATCCCAGCTGCAAAACCAGCCTGGGCCAGCACTGGGGAAAATATTTGATTTGCTGTGCTCCAGAGCATGGCTGCTGAGGTGCTGGTGGGTCTCACGGCAGCTGGGCAGGGATGCCAGCTCAGGGAGTGCCAGGCTGTGTCCTGGGGCACACAAAGCCATGGCCAGCAAGGGATGCCCAGTGAAGGGAGCCCCTGTGCTATGAGCAAGGAGGCACAGGGGGCTCGGGGCTGGGACTCTCAGCACGGCACACGGGCTGATGGCAGGGGTCCTGCACCCCCTCCGGGTCAGCACCAGTGTCCCCAAAGCACTCGGGATCTGGGGCTGCCCGGGAGCCCCGGTGCAGCAGCCCTGCTCCTCCCAGCCTCGCAGCCTCTGCCTGGCCCCGATAAAGCACCACGGCTTGAGGTCCCCATCTTGTGGCAGCAGGGACAAACGGCTGGGACAACACGAGCTCAGTGGTTCTCTGGCCAGGCAGAGCCCTGGCCAAGTGCTGCAGAGAAAGGACACTGCCCACTGCCACCCAATGTGTCCTGTCTGAGGTCACAGCACGGCTTGGGAGCAGTCAGAAGCTGAAGCAAGTTGGGAACAACTTTCACCCCTCACATACACTTGTCCCCACATTGCTCTTACACCTTGTCTCATAAACCCACCATGCTCAGGACCATGAGGGCCCTCAGTGGCTGGGTTTGGAGGAGTCAAAATCCAAGCTGAATTTGGTGCTGGCTCTTCCCAATGCTTTCTACACCAGTTCACACCTCCTTACACACCTGTGTGCCCTGAGTCCCCACCATATCCTGGTTCTCCACGAGATCTCCAGGAAGCTGTGCCCACACCTCTGCCAGGGCGATGTTCCTGGCTGGAAGGGTGGAACCTGTTCCTTACAAAGGCAGATCAGATTGACTAGTGGTGCCCTGACTGGCTTTCTTCTCTCTTGACAGAGAACACATGACCGACCTCACAAATTGTTCCAAACATTTGCTGTTCTCCCTACAACCTTTATAGCATTCATCTTACATGCATGACACCTGTGTGCCCTCCTCACACTTCTGTGGTTGGTCCGTACCCCTCAGCATTCCAGGTCTCTTTACCTCTAACACTGCTCACCTGTCTTACACAGCTGTAGCCTGTTGAGGATGAGGCTCAGCCATAGCCCCATTCCCAATCACCACAAACTGTGTGCCTGCACTCCCTTCTTCACTGTGCCCAGGAGCAGTGGGTGCATGGGACCACGATGCCTATGGTGCCTTGCAGAAGAGACCTTTAAGGGCCTCCTTCTCTCTTTGGGGTTATTGGAGTTTCTCCCGTCTCTGTGCATTCACTGACAGCATCTGGAGGCCGTGGGACTAGGGAAGAGTCCACCCTTGCCACTGCCAAGGATCAAAGGATCCTGTGGCAACCTTGGCTGGCTTTGTGAGCCACCCTGGGTCTTCCTTGAACCTTCCCCCCGTCACTAAGGACCTCCCAGCCCTTACTCAGCATCCTGAAGGTTGTAGCCTACTGGGACTATCTGTTGCCCAGTCTCCCACCACACCCACAGCTGGAGGAGAGCCCACACTTTCCTTTATCAGCTCCCCCCCTCGCCACCCTGCTGTGGGCTGCGATAAGGGCTGGGGGTGTGCAGACACCAGTACAGCTCCTGGGCACCTTTTTGTGCCCTGACACCGCCCCACACTGCTGGAGCTGAGACCCATCTGCTACCCCTGCAGCTCCCCAGGACCCCTCCACAGCGACACCCCAGCAATGGGCCATTAGGTGGAGACAGCAGAAGTCTCACACCACTGCACAGCCCTGTGTGCTGGGTGTGCAAAGACAGATGCCCTGGCACACGGAGCTCCTCAGGCTGTTTTCACTCCGCTACCAGGCAAAGAAGTCCCTGTACTCCTGTGTCTCCTGTAAACATTTCCAGAAGGAGATGCCCTCCGACACTGTCCTGAACAAGGGTGCATGGGGCCGGTGGTGCAAGAGGGGATCCCAGTGTGGAATTCTGGTGGGACAGCCTGGGGCTGCAGGGGACTCCAGATCTACCACGAGTCTCTCCCCTCCACTGGTGCCCAGAAATGTTGTTTGCTCCCAGAGCCCCACGGCAGCAAAGCAGTGTCTGCCTGCCGGATGCCACCCCCCAGATGCTGCCTCCTCTCAGTGACAGCAAAACCAGAGCCCATTTCCTCCAAGTACCCACCTGGGGGGGAGACCTCCAGTTCAGACCCCCAGAGCACATCCCTCCCGCTCCCTTCCCGCGGGCAGCACACAGAGCAGGACACCAGAGCTGGAGCACAAATGCAAGAGATTTTATTTCAGAACATTTGACTGCTCGCTGTCGGAGGGCTGGTGGTGTGTTGGGTCCAGCTCTGACCACGGTACACGGCTTAACGGTACTTGGCAGTCAGCACAGTGCCCACGGCACACAGGAACTTGTCCAGGGAAGCGTGGACCTCTGGGGTCAGCAGAGAGGGGTTGCGAGCGGCCACCACCACCAGGAAGCACTGACCCAGCAGCTGAAAGACAAAACGATGTGGTGAGCAAGGGAAAAAGGCAAGGGGGTAGCCAAGGGGTGCAGGAGGGAAGCTGGGCTGGTCACCCCTTCCCAAACACTCACTTTGAAGTTGACAGGGTCCACACGCAGTTTCTGGGCGTGGAGGTCGCTGAGCTTGGAGAGGGCACCAGCAATGTCATCGATGTGGTTGGCAGCTTCAACCAGTGCGGCCGCCACCTTCTTGCCATGACCCTTGACCTGAGCAGAGCCCTTCCCTAGGTCGAAGTGGGGGAAGTAGGTCTTGGTCTGGGGGTAGGTGACGAACATCCTGGAGAACAGAGGGGTTTAGAGACAGGTGAGACAAGGTGGCAAAGGACAGAGACAGCTGCGGATGGGGAGAAGAGGGGGCAGATGCGAGGGAGTCGGGGCCGGAGAGGAGAGAGGGTCGCGCCGGGGACAGCCACAGTACCTCTCCAGGGCGTCGGCGCCATATTCATCGGCCTGGCCGCCGATTTTGCAGAAAGCGGCCTTGACGTTGGCCTTGTCGGCGGCGGACAGCACCATGATGTCACCTCTGAGTCGGCAGCCCCAGCTCGGGTGTCCCCGCTGGCCGCCGCCGCCCTTATATGCGGTGCTGGGGCTCCGCCCGGCCCGGCCCGGGGGTGCTGGAGCCCGGCCAGGCGGGGCCGCCGCCCGCCCTGCCCTGCCCCGCTCCGCCCGGGCACCCGCACCGGCACCGGGGGGCTCTGCCTGGCCACCCGGGGTTGGCCCCGGGTTACGGTCAGGGCTTGCTCCAGAGCGGCTGGGTGGTTCGTGCCCCTCGGACACATGCTGACATGGCAGAGTTAGGCTTAAGGCTAGGCTTGGGGTTCGGGTGAGGTTTAGGTTCAGGTGTAGTGCCTGGGCTGGCATGAGTTGTCATTAGGGTCTGCACTGGCAGAGGAGCCCGTGTGTGTCCCCTGGCATGGGCTGGGACACTGGCTGGGTGCTCCTGGCACAGCATGGATGGGTTCTGGCCAGGTGTTGGGACAGCAGCGTGGGGAAGTCTGTGCCCACACCCCCACACCGCCCCGTGTGCACCGGCATGTACAGACTGACCGCCCGACAGCCTGCACACAGCCCCCAGGACACACACTGCCCCTGCACACACTGCCAGCTGACACCAACACGTCCTTGCACACACGTGTGCTGTCCCTGTACAGCCCTCTGCCACCCAACACAGTCCCTGTGCACAGCTGCCCCACTGCTCTCCCTGCTCTTGTTCCTTAGGTCACCCCACACCAGTGCACCCCACACCACCCACAGTGTGCGCCCTCTCCAGCCCCTTCTCCTTGAGCCACAGTCACATCTGTTGGCTCACAGAGCCCGGGGCTCCCCTGCCCCAGTCCCCTCTCCTGCTCTGTCTGTGCCGGCCCTGGTGCTGCGGGGCAGGGAGGACACTGGGCAGAGCCACAGGATCAGCACTGGGCACTGCTGCCAGCGCCTTGGGAAGGTACCGCAGTGGTCTGTGGTGAGCCCTGTGAGCTCCAAATGATGAGATGAAGGTGAGGAATATAACAAGGGCAAGGAAGATGAGGGTGGTGAGGAGGACAAGGAGGATGAGGGGGCTTGCAGAGCTCACAGTAGATTCAGCAGGTGGCGCAGACCAGCAGTGACAGTTCACACCCCTGTTTCCTCCGTGGCTGAGGTTCTTATCTTTTGTGTTGGGGGGAGATTAGCTTGGTCTGGCACCACTTCAGGGTGGGGATGGAGGGCCGGGGGGGCTGATTTTCTGGGAAGCAGCAGCCGGGCAGTGTCTGCTGCATGTCTGTGCATGGGGGGAGCTGCCAAGACAGCAGAGCCCTTCAAACTGGTGGCACAAAAACAAACGGGTATAAATGCACATGAGCACACTGGGATGTGTTTGAGGATGGAGCGTAACTCCTGGGGGTTCACTTGCAGGAGCAAGGGCTGCCATGGTCAGGGACTGCCAGGCCTGTTTGTGAGCAGGCAGAGTCCCTGCATGCCCCCACCTGCCTTCTGCTCACACCTGGACACTCAGGCACCTCTCTCCTGCAGGATCTCATCTCCTCCTTCTGGTGTCACGGCACAGAGCAAACCCAGGGCTAGTTTAGTGTCTCATCACCCACCACTTGTTTTTGAAAATTCACTGATTTTTTTAAAATTCAGGCTCCAAAGTCCTGAAACCAGTGTGCCTATACTGGACGGCAGATTTGCCCATCCCATTCCCACCCTGTCCAGGTCCCAGGAGAAGAGCAGACACCTGGGGCAGGTGTGGAGGTTCTTCCCTGGCAGTTGTCTGGGATTTGTGGCTCAGGAGCTTGAGTTTCAGAACAGTCTTTGTGCCTAATGATCTGTGGTGGACTTTTTTCACTCCATGAATTCTCAGACTGCTTCTGGAGCTCATGCAAGCACTTAGCTCCCGCAATACCCCTAATAAAGTCCTAAAAAGCCGTCTTGATAGATAGAGACAGGCAGGATTTATCCTACACCCCCATCACCTCCCAGGAATCCTTCAAGGGAATGCAAGAATCCCATTTGTCTTGGTGCAACCTTCGCCCTGCCCCCTGGAGGGACGCAGGCACAATTTCATTCCCTGGATCCTGCTACCAGCTGCATTCTGTGCTGGGGAGGGTTGGAAGCAAGCGGGGCTCTGGGGGACACCCAGGGAGCCCAGGGCTGGTGCTGCCCTTCCCGTACCACATCTGTCACATCTGCGGCTCCCTCCCTCCAGCTGGAGCATTGCCGCACTCCAGCCCACCCCATGCCCCGGCCCCGGCACAAACGGACGCGTTGCTGAAGCAAAAGAGTCTTTTTTATTGATGGTACACAGGCATGGCTGACAGCTCATCTGTACTTCTCAGCCAGCACGCTGGCCACGGCCGACATGAACTTGTCGACGGCAGAGTGCACCTCGGGGGAGTACTCCTTACCCAGGCGGGTAGCCAGCACCACCTGCAAGCACTGCGACAGGAACTGCAAGGAAAAACGGGAAAACGGGGCTTAGCACCGCCACGTCCCCATCCCGGTCCCTGTGCCACATTCCCTGTGCCACACCCCCCGCACGTCATCCCCTGCACTCCATCTCCTGCACCCCATCCCCTGCTCCCCACCCTGCTTCCCCTCCCCAATCCCCTGTCCTACACTCCCTGGCTCCCATGCTGATCCCTGTCCCCCATTCACTGTCCCTCAGTCTCCATTCCCTATCCCCTGTTCCCTGTCTGCCCATTCAGATCCCTGTCCCCAAACTCTGTCCCCATTCCCATCCCTCTCCCTGCTTGCCTTGAAGTTGACGGGGTCCACACGCAGGTTGTAGGCGTGCAGGTTGCTGAGCTCAGACAGAGCCTGGCTGAGGTTGTCCAGGTTCTTGATGGCATTGCCCAGGGCAGCCACCACTTTCTTGCCATGGCAACGGATCTGGTCAGAGCCTGGTGACAGGTCGAAGTGCGGGAAGTAGGTCTTGGTCGGAGGGTAGGAGTGGAACATCCTGGGGAAGTGGGACAGTCAGTGGTGCTGACCCCAGCTGGACCCACCACACTGACCCCTCCATGGGGTGCCCACCCCCTCGTCCCCCTCTCCCGTGGGATCCCCAGGCCTGTACCTCCATAGGGCCTCGGCTCCGATTTCCTCCTCGGCGCCCCCCAACTTTCCCCAGGTCTGCTGGATCAGCTTCTTGTCCTCGGCGGTCAGCATGGTGGCGGCTGGAAGAGTGGGCAGGGGTTGGTGGCAGCAGCAGCCACAGGGACGCCTCTTATAGCCGCTGGCACCTCCGCCCAGCCTTATCTTATCACACTGAGGGGAGAGGGGATGGCCGAGCCCTGGGAGCGGCTGCGGCACTGCCTCGAGGGGCCCTGGACGCCTCAGGGGGGCCCTGCCCTAAGGAGGCCCCTGGGGGACCTGGCTGCTGTCCTGGCCCACGGCACCAGCCCAACACCAGAATGGGGCAGGGGGCAGCACCCTTCCAGGCTGCCCCATGGACAGCAGCAGCCCCAGGCATGCCTTAGGGGTGCCACAGCCTTGTCCTCCCTGGCTGCCATGTCCTCAAACCTCCTGTTGTGATCCATCATTCCCCATGGATGGGCCCTCCTTGGCTCTGAGGGTGTTGACGTAGGGCCCACAAGTGTCGCATGTCCCCTCCAAGCTTTGGCACATTGAGCCCCTCTCTCCCCCAAGAGCCCTATGGCCACTGAGTAGGAGCCATGGACAAGCCCTTCCAGAGAAACCCAGGCAGGGAACAACCTCCTCTTTGGGTTCCTGGTCTTCCCAAAGTCTATCCTGTGATGCTTGTCAGTCCTGGGCTCCTTCCCTTCTTCCCACCCCAATGTGTGCTCCTGCCTCCCCCCATAAATGCTGGGAAATCCTGCAGGGCACATGGCGGCTGGTCATACAATAACAGAATTTTATAAAAATAGAATTATTAATGTTGGAAAAAGTGTCTAGGATTATCGAGCCCAACCATTCTCCTAGCACTGCCAAGGCCAACACTAAACCAGGTTTCCAGGAGCCACATCTACACATCTCCTAAATCCCTCCAGGGATCTGGAGGATCTCCAGGGATCCCTCTACTGCCCTGGACAGCCTGTGCCAGTGCCTGGCAGTGCTTTCAGTGAAGAAATTTTTCCTAATATCCAACCTAAGCCTCTCCTGGCACAACTTGAGGCCATTTCCTCTGACTCTGACATCCTTCTCTCAGCCTCTGCAAGAAGGAGTTGGTGCAAACACGGGGTAAGGGACACCAGATGCTGACCTAGCACATAAGTCATGGATATAAACCTCCACGTTACCTAACATCCATGGATGCAGAATGCTTTGAAAGCTGCTGTGTTGACATGTTTAGATCCTTTTGGTGGCCTGAGAGCTTCCACATCACCTTTCTCCCCCTTGTCCAAACACAGTCCCTAAATTCCATGGATGAGATGAGGACTGCCACTTGCAGTGCTGGCTCAGGCTGGCCATCAGAGCAGGCTGAAGGCTTTGCACCCACCATTTCTTGTCAGAATTCTCTGAGACAGGAGCTGACATAGTGCTATGTAGGTTTTTGGTCAAATTTGCCTTGGTAGTGGGCTGATATTACAGATTTTATTGAGCAGCATTTACACAGCATCAAGACTCCCTCTGCTTCTCATTCTGTCCCCACCTAGGGAATAGATTTTGAGGTGCTGGGAGAGGACACAGCCAGGCAGATAGGCCCAACTAATCAAAGAGGTATTTCATACCATATAACAACACTGTGCTCAGTAATCAAAGGGAAAAGAAGGGGTTTGAGGGAGTTTCAGGGGAGCTATCCATGTTTTTTGCTCATGAACTGGCTGAACATCAGCCTACCCATGGGATGTGGTGAGTGATTGCCTTTGCATCCCCTGTTTTCTTTTCTTCCCTGTTTTTCTTCCCTTCCACTTAGTCTATTAGAAATTATTATTATTATTATAAATAATACTAAACAATTATTTCTGTTTGTTTGTTTGATCTTGACTCCACATTTTTCTTGGTTTTTATCTTCCTTTGCCCATCACCTCATCCTGCTGCAGGGGGAGGGGGCAGCAGGTGAGTGGGCAGCTGGGGTGCAGTGGCTGCACTGTGGGGTTAACCCACAGAAGAAACCTCAGATACCACGACCATACCCCATGGAGAGAGGCACAAGAGGACAGTGCCCTGCATTGCAATGCAGCTTTGGTTCCCAAGAGGCTGGGATGGGTTTTGGAAAGGTAGGCCAAAAAGCCTGGGTCCATTCAGTGTCCTAGCAGGGTAAAAGGCTCTTTCCTGGTCAGCCTGGAAACTGGGGTGGATACACCCTGGTGAGCAGCTGCAGTCACACGGCTTCAGCCCGTTCTGGGCTTCTGCTCAATGCTGTGTTGCTCCCACTGAATGTTATGTTATCCCCACTGAATTGGCACATGAATTAGCATGAGTTCATTAGTGTATGAATTAGCACATGAGTTTATAAAGTGTAGTATTTCCCCTTCCATATTGTGTAGACGTTTCAGAACACCCCTGCCTGAACAGTCAGGTGTGGGCAGAACACATCGAGATGAAAGCACAAAGACCAAAGCTCACATTTGAATTATTTATTGGGTTTTGCAGATGACTGAGCCCCTGCAGCAGGGATTTAAAGAGCTGCCCAGGAAGGGGTGATACCCCAGAGCCTGGCAGCAGGTGGGTGGTGCTCCTTCACCCTCTGTTGAGCTCATTTATCTGTACTTCTCCGTCAGAACAGAGGAAATACTGGACAGAAACTTGTCCCACGCAGCATGAACTTCTGGGGTGAAGTCACTGGGATAGTGGGCAGCCACGGAGCACAGGATACAGTGGGAGAGCAGCTGTAAGGAAAAGCAGCATGAAATGCATCACAATGAGTACCAGGTATCAGTGTAGGGGTCTGCAGTGGACCTTGGGCCCAGTATGCTCAGGGATGTGTCCCAGGCCGGCAGTGCTGCTGCCTGAGATGGGAGTGAGGAAGCAAAGTTGTCTTTTGTATAGGGCAAAAGGCGCTGCTTGATCCCACTCCCTCTTCCATGTGCCCCTTCCTTCCTCAAGTGCAACGAAGTGGGACTGTTTATAATTTACTAAAACCTTGTTCAAGACAGGTGATGTAGCTTGATGTGTGAGGTAGATTCATGAATTACAGCAAAAATAGCAGAGATTGGAGTCTAACACAAACCACAGGAGCCTCCCGAGTAGTTCTTTGCTTGCACTGGACCAGAATTTCCATTAAAAAACAATCTCAGGTTAAAAGTCATATGAGAAACAGGCTGTGCAGCACAGTCAGGGATCAAGCTGCTATTAGCCCACATGACCTGTGGTCACTGATTTTGTGATGGAAGTTTCCAGCCCTGAAAGTGTCCGTGCTCACTCACCTTGAAGTTCACGGGGTCCACCCTGAGGATGTAAGCGTGCAGCTCGCTGAGCTTGGCCAGAGCCCCTCGGATGTCATCAATGTGCTTCACAGCTTCCCCAATGGCATTCATGACCTTGGAGCCATGGCCACGCAGCTGAGCTGAGCCTTTGCTCAGATCGAAGTGAGGGAAGTAGGTTTTGGTCTGGGGATAGCTGAGGAAAAGCCTGGAGGAAAACATAAGGAAGAGGGTCAGCAGCAGATTTTGGTATGAAGTGGTAAAACCTCAGAACAAGTGCAGTGTAAACCTTCTGCAGCATATGCAGAATAGACAACAGGTATATCTGTAGGTACTAGAGAAGAATTAAGAATTAAAAATTATTTAAAACTTAATCTAGTTTTGGGTTTGGTTTTGTTTGGTTTGGTTTTTAATAAATAAAACCCCCAACTTCTCACCAAATTTCCTGTATTATATTATAACCAAGTTTCCAGGACCTTCAAACTAAAATGAACAAACCAGAATTAATATGAATGATTCTCAGAATCCTGAAAGGAAGATTACAATACTTTATACTGAGCTGCAAATAGCATTTAAATCACTTTGAATAACATAAGAATTTCTGATAATTTCCAGACCCTTTTATGCCAGCTTGCTTAATTGGTACGGACTTTGAATTACTGTGCCATGCTTCATGCAGAGGGTCCAGCTGTCTTGTTTCCTAACAGTTTGTTACTTACCAACTGGAACAATGAAACCTGAGCATCCAGTGAATTTAGTGGACATCTATTCCCTTAATAAAAACGGTTAGAGAAAGTGCATCACTTGTACAATAAACCCCTTTAAGTTTATCCCCTAACAGGGATAATGGTGTTTAGGACACTGAGTATGAATGACTTTGAAATCCTCACCAGTGCTATTGGCTATGGATTCTTCTGTATGGCTATAATGAGAAAAAAACCCTATTAAATTGTTTTAAGAAAATCATGGTTTACTGCTAGACTCTGAAGCATTTAGTAGCACAGATATAACTCCTGAAGATTACATATCAAACAGCACAACACTTCATCAAGTCCCCCTGGTCCCAGCCTGCTTTCACTCACCCAAGTTCTACATGAGATGCATCCCAATAGCAAAGCCCTGATGGGGCCTTACCTCTCCAGTGCTTCTGTCCCAATGGGATCAGCTTGGGTGGCCACCTTGGCCCAGATGGTGAGCACAGCAGCTTTCTCAGCTTGGGTCAGTGTCATTGTGCAGGAGGTGCTGGCTCTGTCCCTTGCAGTGTCCGCTCAGAGCAGGTCTGGACTCGCCACCCTGGCAGCCCTGGTTATAAAGGGGAAGGGGGAAGGGGGCCTTGGTGCCTTGTCCACACTCATTGGTCACTCCAGAGACCCACTCACGGGCTGAGGGACCCTTATCTCCCGAGAAGCAAGGGCTACTTTGGCGAGGGTCAGCACAATGCTCTCCTTGCCTGCCGGCCTTATCGGCTTCTTGCTTCTTAACCTAACAGCTGCGTGGTCCAAAGAAACTGTCTGGACACGTATTGATACATGAACAGAGAGATAATGCTGCAAAACTGCATTGATGAGGCATTAGGACACACCTTTAAGCTGAGGAGCATGTGGACTCCAGCATACCAAGGAGCCTGGAGAGGAATCTGCATCTCCTCCCTTGGTTCACAGATGTGAACACAAGACCCTGGGTCTTTCTGTAGCCACTTCTAGTGTATGTGACTGCACCATGTGCAATATTTCACATAAAATGTTTTATAGGTAAGGGTATGGGTAGGGACAGGCTGGGAGATCTGTAGTGTAACTCAGAGGAAAAATGAAATCCTGATTTTTTGTGTAAGTGCAGATTTTGCCATTTGCTTCAGGACTTCACTTTGCAAAGTGAAATTTCTTGCAAAGAGTTAGGGACAAACTTTACAATTGCTGCCTGTATCAGTACTGGTAGTAAGGATTACTTTGGGTACAGGAACAGAGAGTTTGTGAAATTGAGTATGGTGCTAGAAAAATGTATGTGTGTGAGAAAGCCCAGTCAGATTTCTTTTTTGTAATCCTCAGACTCAACACCTTTAATTTCTAACTGTGTGATCTTACTGTTAACTGTTCCCTGCACTGTAAAATAGCCCTCAGCACTCCAGTTCGTGCTGTCTGTGTTGTGCTATGTGCTGGACATGCCCAGGAACTCCTGGTCCCACAACAAATGTTGGTACCATCAGGGCACAGGCCCTGCATGGGTGAAGGACCAAACTAGCAAAACAAAGACCAGCACAGGTCTGTAATCACAGGTAAGTGGGCAAAGTGTCCAAGAAATACCCTACTGGAAATGGTTGCTGCAGAACCTCTGAGAGTAAATATCCTGCCAGCACGTAAAGCAGAGGTAAATCTCTTTGCTGCACTGATAAACTACAGCAGCCTCAGACATCACCACTGAGAGCTGGCAGCTGTGCACAGAGCACTGGCTGGTACAGTCAGAGGAGTCAGATAATGTTCTCTGCCCAAGCAGCCCTGCACACTTGTGTGGAGAAGGTTGGAGTGTCTCAGCCTGAGAGATGTGTCTGCATTTCACAGCAGCACTACCCACTGCCACAGATCCCTGGGTTGTGCATGGATTGGGGCATGTCCAGCCTATGGATACCTGTACTGGAGCACAAGTGTCACACAGGAGTGTGCACTGACCTTGGAGCCCCTCAGGAGCCACAGAGAGCTGTGCTGTGGTGCTGGAAAGGTGCTGGGTTTGAGGTGGCACCCGTGTGTGTGTATGGCAGGGAGCTCTTCTGTGCTGTCACATGAGGATAGGTCTGTCCTCTCCAGGTAGACTCCACAGCCTGGAGGAGCTGATCCATACACTACAAAGAGATATCACCTTCCTGGGGCTGTGCCTCTGCCACTGCATCCTGGGCTCAGGTGGGAATGAACCAGTGGTAGGGTCAGAGCCAGGGATGGGGTCAGACAGCAACTTCTGTATCCTCTGGTGTCCCCACTTTGCTGGGGCAGGTGGCACTTGCAGAAGGCACTTACATCTCTGACCCACCCCTTGCACTCTGCACTGGGCTCTCATTTAAGCTTCTCTCCATGCCATCTGTCACACAAATTAGAATAAACATTGGGCTTTCCCAAAATGCAGGCACAAAGCACCTGGGGCCTCTGAGTCTGCAAGCCTAGCTGAATTTGGGGATCTTGAATTATCATCCCCTCTGTGGAGGCCAGCAACTCCTCTGGGATTTAATTTCAGATTGTGGTCAGTGCCACAACTTCTCCTCAGCTCTCCTGACCATGGACTGGGTAAAACTCACTTTAAGAGGGGATGTAAAACCAGACTCATCTGAGACCCAAGGAGGACAATTGCTTTACCATAGGAAATATTATCAGAGGGCTCCTTGTACGCCTTCCCTTTGATAGTGCCATACATATCCCCTGAAAACCCAGAGCTCAGTCTGCCTGCACAGGTGCAGAGCAGTGCAGTCTCCAATTCAAAGTCCCACTGAGAGCATAGGCAGAGCCAGAGCATGGACAATGTGATATTCAGTTTATGCTACTTAAATGGATGGCAAGTACCAAGGGAGGCTGTATTCATCATTTCTTGCTACACACATTTCCAAAACTTGCAGTTTTCCTATAGGAAATGTACTTTGAAAATATGGATGCTGTTGTGAAATGTCCATTTACATAATGTTTTTGTCTCCTCCCTAAAGTGCTGCCTATTACCAGACGTGCTGCATGGCAGTGCTCCAAGCTCTCCTCAGTGAGAGTGCTTTTAATCAGGGGTTACTCAACCAAGCTGTGACCCAGATAAACACAGGGATAAGGCACAGACTATCAGGACTCCTTCTTATTCTTCATAACTTGAGCATTGCTCCTCTGTGACTGCAGGATTAAGGTTTGTGTGCACACAGAGTGATGTCAGCATAGGAGGATTCATCATCACTGAAATCATTATGGAATTTGAATTCCTTTTCTGAGAGTTACTCCTGCACTATCACAAAAGCCAGAGCAGCCAAAAGGTGACAGTGGTTTGCTAGAAGGAGTTCACTGCTCACTCAGGATCAGGGCTGTGCTGGGGATTGCTGTGGGAACTCCTCAGGAACAAGTCTGATGGGAGAGGTCTGATCCTCAACACAACGTGACATGGAAAATGACTGTCGCTGGCTTTGCATGAACTCTCAGCCAAATTCCTCATTCCAGTGCTCTAGCTACCCATGGGGTAGTGAGACAAAGGGGTCCTGGCCTCAGGAATGCAAAGAGCTGGACATCAGGATCACTGCTGTTCTCTGGGAAACCCCACCAAACCTGCCTTCCTCTCTTGCTGCTGCTTCTTGTGATGATCCACAGCTCCACTGCAGAATGTCCACCCTTGGGCAGCTCATGAATCTTGGTCAGGAAATCACAAAAGGGGATTTTTTTTTTAAAAAAAAAGTATGTATTTTAAAATCTAAAATCTGTTCCAAAAGCTGGCAACCAGAGTTTCTCATTTTAAACAACAGAAGCAAGCAACAGACCTGTTAGCTAATTGTAAAAGTGGGATTCTAATTTCCAACAACCCTGATTGTAAATCCAGTTGAATGAAAGTTATCAGGGATGTCTTTCACCACGGGCCTGTATTATCCATAGGAATTGCCTTCTCCTCAAGGAGAATGCTGTGGATAAGGGGGCAGATACATCTTCTCTTCCTCTGAAATATTTGGGGCATATTACATTTTGAAAAATCTGAAAAGTGGAGTCTAAATCCTGGCTTTACTCTTCAATTTCCTACCAGGGCTTGAAGAACTTGCAATCATTGCTTTAAATGACAAGGCTAACTACAGCCAAATGTCCAAGAGCTGGGAACGACAGATAGGCCTCTAATTTATTATTTAAGAAAGAAAAATTATATTTTGAAGCAGATGCACTGAAGTTTTAACGTGACAGCCCAGTGCTGGTGTACAAGGAGTGCTCTGCTGTGATAACACGACTGGTCTTTAATCACTCCAGGACAACTCTCTCCCCTCAGCATCGCCTTCTCTTGCTCAATTGTTATCGCTGGCCTTGTGCAGAAGGGCCCTGCAGATTACACCCTACTGGAGCTGTTCATCTCCCTCTCCTGCCACCAACCTCTGTCCCCTGTCCCTGGGGGGACTGCAGAGCAAAACTCAGAGTGGGGATATCTCAGAGTGTCCAAGCATCTAAGTGATGCAATGAAATACAGAAGAATTTACACAAAACCCCAGGGCATCCTCAAATATAATTGCTGATAACTTCTGATCTCATTTAAACACAAAAAAATAAGAAGACACCAAGACTGCTGCCAGGGGAGTAATGTCACCCTTCCTAATCCAGAGGCAGGAGTAAAAGCACAGGAACCATGAGGCAGGCTGTTTCAGAACTGTGAAGTGAACATGAGCAACAAGCCCAAGCCAGTCTTTCCACAAGCACGGGAGCCCACAGGTCTGATTTCCACAGCTGGCACCCTGGTATCATGGAATCCTTAAGGTTGGAAAAATCCTCTGCATTCGAGTCCAACCATTAAACCAGCTTTGTCAAGCCCACTACTAAGCCATGTCCCAAAGTGCCACATCCACATGTTTTTTGAATACTTCCAGGGACTGTGATTCCACCACTGCCCTGGGCAGTTCCAGTGCCTGTCCATTCTTTCCATGAGGATGATAACCCAGCGAGGTCTGGGTGGGGCAGCTGATGAGCCCTCGCTGTTCTTTGCTACCAGCTCTCAGGAAAGTTCTGGAGGTAAAGAATGAGCTGGACATTTATGAAAGACCATAAATGACCTGAAGTGGCCAACTAACAACAATTGGGTGGTCCAGGATCCAGCAGTCCCTGTGGAGGGATCCAGGGCTGGGCCCACCATGCGCTGTCTGGGTATGGGGCTGAACTGGGGGTACTGGGCCATGCTGGGGGCACTGGGCTGATCGAGAAGGTGCTGGTTGCACGTGAAGCACTGGAACAAACTGGGAGTGTGTGGAACAGGGAGTAGTGTCCTTGGGACACTGGGATGATTGAGAGAAAGTGTCAGGTGCTGGTCAGCACTGGGGACATTGGCATGTACTGGGAACGGGCCTGTGTGCAATGGTGGTCTGAACTGAAGGCACTGGGTTACGTTGGGAACAGGGCTGTGTCATAACTGGGGATGTGGCTGTGGGTAAGGTTCTGGTATGAACTGAGGCACTGAGCTGTACTGGGAACGAACCATGGAGGCATGAATTGCCTATACTGGGGATGGGGCTGTGTGTGAGGTGCTGGTCAGAACTGGGGGCACCAGGCTGTACCGGGGATGGGGCCATGGGGTACGAGCTGCTGGTCAGAACTGGGAGTACTGGGCTGTACTGGGGATGGGGCTGTGCGTGAACTGCTGATCTGAACTGGGCTGTGCTGGGAACGGGCCATGGGGGTATGAGATACTGGTCAGAACCGGGGGTACTGGGCTGCACTGGGCACGGGCCGTGAGGTGGAGGGGCAGGCCCCGGGCAGAGGCCGAGGTCCCGGGCAAAGGCAGGCGCTTCGGGCAGTGGCCCCGGGCAGAGACCCCGGGCAGAGGCGGCGGCCCCGGGCAGTGGCCCCGGGCAGAGACCCCGGGCAGAGACCCCGGGCAGTGGCCCCGGGCAGTGGCCCCGGGCAGAGGCGGCGGCCCCGGCCGTGCTGTCCCCGTCGGCTGCGGTAGCGGCGGCCGCGCCGTGTACCGGCGGAAGCGGAAGGAGCAGCGGCCGGGCCCATCCTGAGGGAAGCCCGAGCTGCGCCGGCATGGGCGAGAGCACGAGCCCCATCAGCGTGATCCTGGTGAGCTCGGGCAGCCGCGGCAACAAGCTGCTGTTCCGCTTCCCGTTCCAGCGCGGCGCCGAGCACCCCGCCGCGCAGGACAGTAAGTGCCGACACCGGCAGCCGCGGCCGCCCCTCCGCCGGGGCCTGGCATCCTCCCGTGGGGGCTGGTACCCCACACCGGCCCTCACAGCCCCCGTGGGGCCCCGGAACCGCCCTCACATCCTTCACACTGTCCATGGGGGCCTGGCACCCTCACACTGTCTCTGGGTACCTGGCACTCCGCACCCCTCTTTCTCTCTGGGTACCTGTCACCCTCACACACACCCCACACGCTGTTTATGGGCACCTGTCATCCCCTCACTCTCTCTGTGGGTACCTGTCACCCTCACACGCACCCCACACGATCTCTGTGGGTACCTGTCACCCTCACACACACCCCACACGATCTCTGTGGGTACCTGTTACCCTCACACACACCCCTCACGCTCTCTGTGGGTACCTGTCATGCCCACACACACCCCACACGCTGTTTATGGGCACCTGTTATCCCCTCACTCTCTCTGTGGATACCTGTCACCCTCACACTCACCCCTCATGCTCTCTGTGGGTACCTGTCATCCCCACACACCCCTCACGCTCTCTGTGGGCACCTGGCATCCCTCACTCACACTGTCCATGAGCACCTGGCACCCCTCACAGCTCCCTTGGGACTCTGTACCTCTCAAGCCTTGCCCTGCAGCTGCCCTGGGACCCCTCCCATCCACATCCTTTGAACCACATCAGTGCCCGGTGTCATTATCCACCTGCAGCCTTACTGCTGTCCCTGGGGCACGGGAATCCCTTGGGTTTTGGGAGCTGCAGGGGAAGGAGGAGGCAGGATGAGATGGAAGGCACTGATTTGGAAGAAGGGATTCAGTAAACACAGTAAGCTTTAACCAGTAATGGGTAGAAATTATTAAACTTTAGTCTGTGGTCTTGAATAGTGTGCTGGGGGAGGTTTAATTTCTCCTGGAAAACAGGACTGTTCTGATGCCAGCACTGGTTGCACCTCTTACTTTGAGGCATGTGATTTGGGACAGTGCCTGTGGCTGGGCTGGAACCAGAATCAGTGCAGGGCCTAAAGGTGCCACGGGACATTGAAGCTGTGTGATTTGGATTGTGGTGAGTTGTGTGTCAGTGAAAGTCTGACTCCCCTGCTTGGATTGTAAGTCATTTTATGAGGAGAGAAAGGGAATCTCTAATTCTCTTTCAATTTTTATAGGTATAATCTGATTTTTTTTTTTTTCTGACTCTTTCTCTGTCACCTTTCTCCTGCTTTTTGTTGGTAAAGGATTTCCCTTCCTGTGACTGTGGAAGCATTATGGTTGTCCCAAAACCTGAGCAATAATTAAGGAAATTGCATTGGTTAGAATTTTACTTTTCACTGTTGAACTGCACCTGTGTCAGGTCTGTTTCTCCTTTTCATCCCCTGAAGGATAAAAACTTGCTCCTTTTATTTTACATTCTTTTGAGTGAGAATAGAGAAACATACAAACATGCATTGAGCAGATTGTTCCTGGGTGAATTTATCTTTATTCTTTGCTTCAGACAAACCAAGGAGTCGATATGCTGTGAATGGCTCTGGTGACACTACAGAAGATCAGGATGGAGACTCCAGGTAGGAGGGAAAACATTTCTTCTGGCCTAAGAGGTTGAAATGCTCTCTTACCTCCTAGTTCCTAGGCACATTCTCTTGGATTGCATAGAAGACAACCTGGCAAAAAAAATGCTTTAATATCAAGTTATGAGCAACTTAGTGCTTAGTAAAAGAGGACTATCTCCCCAGGGAATGCTGCTGAATCTGTTCTTTTCTGGGCAAGGAATAGGTCCTTATCCACAGCTATTCTGTGCTTGTTAGAAAGGCAATATTGCCCTTTCAAAACTAGGAGTATTAATCCTTTGACAGAATTCCACTTTTCTTTACCTTCCTGCTTCTAACTGGATGTATCTTTCAGTTGCCTCAACTTCCTCCCTAGCTCAGGTAATGGTCATATGGAATTGCTGTGCACTAATGAATAACTAATTTTGTTTCTCCAGACAGAGCTGCTGTTGTGTCAGTGGAGTGACACAGTGGCTCAAAAGGAAACTGAGACTTGAAGAGAGTTTTTTAAGTACAGGAAATCAGAGGGTAACAAATGCACTGAAAAGAGGCAGTGTGGTGTTCAGCGTGTGTGTGTGTGTGTGTGGATGGACCCTCTAATTAGTTTTTGTTGAGCTTGTGAAATCTGCTGCATGGTTCTAAATTTATCACTGCTAGATATGAGAGAAATCTGGGAGAGAAAAATTTTTTTTGTCTTGGCCCAAAGTTCACTTGCAGATCTTATTTGTGATATGTATTTTAATGTGATATGTATTAATAAAAAAGCAGTAGTTGCTGCTTTTCTCTTTTATAAGAGTACTAAGGAAGTAATCATCACTCCCCCCCTCTAAAAATGTAAGATTGTTGTTATCTTTGTTGCAGAGAATGGTTTAGCTGAAATTCAAATCACTCACCTGACTGTAAACATCATCAGTTAATTTGGTTTTCCAGGACTGGAATCTTAGGAAAACAAATTTTGCTTGAGGTAATTTTTATCTCGTGCCTCTTCTGATGCCTTTGAAACCTTCCAGTGCAGCCTTTGGTTGTGTGTGCAGTGAGTGCAGTGTGGACAGGGCACAGCTCCAGGGGGAGCAAACCATTTGTGTGTTTGGGAACTGGTGGCTGTGGAGGGCAGGAGGGCTCAGTGCACACTTTTGCTGGTTATCCCAGGGGTTTTGTTGGTGGCTGTTTAAACCCCTGGCTCCTGAATTTCCCTAGATAGATTAAGAAGGTGTTGGAATGATACCAGCTTCTGCCTGACACTGATTCTTGTTGCCTCTGCTGTTTTGGCAGGTTGGACAAAGCTCTTAATGTGTGGCTGTGTTTATTGTATGTTGCCTGTGTTGCTGAATTAGTGTGAGACAATATTTTCCTGCAGTGATGTAGGAAAAGCTTTTATCATTTCAAATGATGGTCAGGTGAGAAAACTGCTGGTGTTTTCCTGAAACAGATTTTTAAATTTAATGTGCTGGCATGTAACCTACACTAAACAAATATTTTGATTTTGTGGTGATGTGCAGAACACTGGGTGTGAAAGTTGATCTTTAATCTCCTGGTCAGGTATTTGTTACTCATAAAAGAATTTTTTCAGATCTGTCTATATCTGCCATGCATATGAAAGGGAAATAGAAGAGCAGCAGCATTTTTGTTGCTCTGAAAGTTTATTTCTTCTAGATGCTGGATATTGGAGTCCAGCACTTTGCTGGTGCTGCTTACATGGTTGGGCATCTACTTTCTGAAATTCAAAGTCCCTTTCAAAATTGTGTTTGTTTCCAGTTTGATTATTGAAAGCTTTTTCCCAGCAGCAGTGTAATCTTCACTCTTAATTCTCCTGTATCCCACACAAGAGATGTAGCAGTTAAATGTGACCTCTTCAGTGGTACCTGCTAGAAGAACATGCTGATGCTCTTTGTATACTGAGTGCTGTTAATTTAAATTAGACAAGAGGAGCTTTGTTGGTAAAGTTCATAATTTTCACTGACTGATACAGGTGGAAAAATATGCAAGTTTTAAGTACACAGATGCTTCTTCCAGCAGAAGACAAAAAGGCATCTTCAAAACTGTGCAACGGATTGCTCCGAGTTTGATTTGTATCAAGCAATTTTAGGAGTAACAGGAGTTGATGCCTTGGAATAAAAGAGATTCTAAGGGGAGAGTGGAGGCAGAAAAGTGCAGATTCCATGGAGGGAGGGAGATGCACTTGCTTTGTAAGCTGGGAAAGGAAAGGAGTTTAACTTTCATATGCCATGAAACCAATATCAGAATTGATTTTTTCCTCACCAACATTGTGAATTTTTGCTTCAGTTTGTGTGTTTCCACTGAAAATCAGGTTGTGGAGACCAGGAATGGTGCAACTGGTTTTGTGAGAGCCATTCCTTCAGTGGCAGCTCCATCCCTGTAAGATCTTTCTGCAGTGCAGCAGTTCCCCTCCTGGACACTCAGTGCACTCAGTCCATGGAGAGAGTTATCAGCATGAAGCCCAGTCTGTTTTCTGGTGGTGATGATTTTCTGTCTGAAATTGTCCACAATTTATGAAGTGGTTTTGTATTATTTTTGGAAGGGTTGGAAGAAGATTCCTTTCAATCCCTGTGTGTCAGTAGCACCCCTGGGTGTTTTTGGTGGCACAAATTGAGGCTGTGCAATGGGCAGACTGGTAGGTTGAGTTGGTGGTGTATGGCAAGTTTGATAATGTTGTAGGGTTGGGTTTTTCCCTCTGCATGCTCAGTATAAAGGTTATTTTGGATTTATCTTGTAGCTTTAATGGTTCCTAAGAGGGTTGGAGTCATCCTTTTTTATGCTGGATGGCTGTCTTTAATTTATTAGCAATCTAGCACCAATTGTGTCCTAGGTAAGATTTACTGTTGCTTTCTCCCCTGAACTGTTGGAACCCAGATCAATTACTTTGGGACTGACCTTTCCCAAAGCAATTGATGTGTATGTATTTCTTAATACTCTCAGGAAGGACAAAATTAGATCTGTTTAGGTGCCCTAACTATTTCCATGCAGCATATTTGTATAGATAATTAGATTTCTTTTAGCCTCCAGGCTCAATTTCCTGGTCATTGTTGTTTTTGGTTTTTTTTTGGTTTCTTTTTTTTTGTTATAGACAATGGCAGCTTATTAATGATAATCCTTTCTCCAGGTTACTGGGGTGTGTTTGCTTGTATTAATTTCTGCTCAATGGAGCTGTGTTTGGGTCCTCAGAGTACATATTTTACTTCCTGCTGAAAGCAAGTTGAGCAGCAAACATCTTTGAGTTGTGTTGATGGTGGCCATGCAACAAAAAGGTATTCAGAAGACTCTTACTGTCAAAACAAATTGCTTGTCAAGTGTCTCTCTTTCTTGGCTTTTTCTCAGCCTTTCACCATTTGCACTTTTCAAAAACATCCTTCAGTTTCTGAGTGTTTTACCAGGAATACACCCCTTCTCAATGTTTAAGGAAATACCTGCCAGTCTTTCTTCTTTCCCCTGAAAAAAATATGAGGCAATTACTCTTTTGAAGCCATAAGATAACACTATGTGAAATTGGTTTGAAATAGTTTTTTTTGTAGTTTTTCTGAAGGTGATACAGCCAGCATTGCAAATATTCTAACGAGGAGGCACACATAGTAACATATGTTACAGCAGACTTTGCATTTTTAGTAGCAGAGCTGACTAACTGGAGGAGTTTTAGCAAATTTAGCAAACGCTTCTGTTATAAAAAAACCCCAAGTTACTGACAAACAAGGATTTGAATGTCCCTTTCTAACAAACAGTAGTTCTCCTGTGATAACATTTGTTTCCTCTGTCCCTCTTTCACTGGACTCCAGTGTTCTTCCTTGTATTTGTTCTGAAAGGCTTCCTTTCTGTAAGCCTGTGCTTTTCCATTCATGCAGCCATTCCTTGAAACACCCTTCCTGTAATATCACCCCATTGTGGAGTTTGTCATTTAGATTCTCTAGGTTCTCTTCTCAACGTGACTGGCAGAAATCTGCTGTGTTTTGTACTAAGAATTGTTGGAGGTTTTCAGTTTGTCTCCTCTTTCTCATGTGGGATGCTATTAGGCTTTTATCAGGTTCATTTTTCAGTACATTTATGAAGTTGTTTCAGGAAACAAGTCCTTTTTTTATCTTAATTGAGGGAAAAAGTGGCAGTTAACTGTTAAAATGGAATCAGGTGTTTCTGATTTCAAAGTACAGGTGCTAACAGAGTCCTGCTCTGTACACCTGTTGTAAAGAAGGGTTTAGGATTCTTTGCCTTGAAAGCTTTTTCAACTTCCACTTCCTAAGTTGTGCTTATTGTCTGGGCTACAGAAGGATGTCATATGTGTGCTGTGCAGCTGGCCAGCCTTGTGCCTGCTGTGGGGATCCCTGCAGGAACAGTGGTGGCTGAGTGTGCCAGGCCCTTCAGAATCCTGCAACAATAAACACTTGGCATCCTCTTTTCCTAAGTCTAATGGGTATGGAAGCACTGGAACTGGAAGAGCTGTGGGTCATTTGGGGCTCCATGGGACATTCTTTGGTGGAAATTATAGCCTAGGAGAGAAACTGAGGCTTAGATCTGCTCTAAATCAGGCTGCAACCTCTTCTGTTTCTCTTAAGGTAAGCATGAATTAAAAAGTGCCATGGAAATCAGCTCCATAAATGCTGTGTACTATGGAAAAACCCATGGCAGCAGCCACTGCTAGTGCAAGGACTAAATTACCTTAGCCTGTTTCTTTCCTGTTGTCAAACAGCCTGCAATGTATCTCTGGAATTCACCTTCCATTAACTTTTGTGTCTCCTCAACAGTTATATTTCCTTTAAAGGAGTTTAACCCTTTATAGGTCATCCTAGTTTTTAATATTATCTCTTTTTTTTTTTGTATTTTGTGTACTTGCCTCGTTTATTTTCTTTTGTTGTCTTTTGTTTTGTGTTTATGGCCATGTTCCCATTTCAGAGACCAATGTCCTCTAACTGATGAGCAATTGGTTTCAGGGTAAGACCAAACGTTCTAAACAATCACCTTTGTCTAGAATGGCTTTCTTTTCTCACTATCCTTTTAATTGTGCTTTTGTTTCTGGTTTCTGTTTTACACTGAATGATGAAAAAATGATATGCTAAATCACAGTGTCTGTAGGAAATGTATTGCTGAAGGTGTGTGCCAGGATAATTACCAAGGTCCTACTAACATTTCTGTGCTTCCTGTAGGGAATCCAGAATGGGTGTGGCACTGTCCCTTTTGGGAATTGGGAAAAGCTGGGAGGCTCTGGAATGCAAGTATAGCCTTGGCATTGTAGTTATTCCAACAACGAGCCCTACACCAAATTGTTTTCTGAGGAGAAATGACTTGAAAGAACAGATCAGTGTACTGATCTGAACTATTTAATTCCAGGGTGATGATGGAGAGCTCTTTAGGGGACCCATGTTGGAGCAGCTGTGCTGGTGGCTTGTTCTTGGTGCCCCACTCCAAATGGTTGGATTACACAGGTAGAGGGAAAGTGCTTACTCTAGGGCTCCAGAAGGGAAAATAAAAAAAAATAGTGCATCCCTAATCCCTGCTTAACATAAACTTCACCTACATACTCAGATCCTGTTCAAAAACTACTTCAAAGAAGAATTCTTTATAAAAACCTTGCTTTGAATTCCTGTGGCCTATAAAAAGTTATGGTCTATTCTTGGGGAAAAAATGAATTAGTGTTTGAATCTTCTCCCCTTCTTTCAGTTTGCTATTGCTATGTTGTGCTCAGAAGAGGAGTGGTAGAATATTTTGGACAAATCAAAGCTTTTGTTTATTGTATTTTTATTCTTTCTCCTTGCTGAATTCCTTAGTACAGAATAGGTTTGCTTCCCCCTGGAATTCACAATGCTCAGACTAATCTCATAAAAGGAGAAGGGTTACTGCCCAACTCTAAAACCTAATCTGCTTCTAACAAACTGTTGTGCTCTGAGAAGTCAGCATTTTTAGGTCATCTTAACATACCCCAGAGATGGGAAAATGTGCATTGAAATATTTAAAGTAAAAGTGTTATTTTCCAAGATGAGGTGACAAATTGAAGTAATGGGAATAATGCATCTGCTGTTCCTCAACTTCCCTATTGTTCTGAGGCCTAAAAAATATCAAAATCATGTAGAACACTGGGGGCCAAAAAAACCCAGACAGCAAAACTATAAATCCAGGCTGTCAGAGGAGGAGAATGGGGCTGGAGTCCAGGTGGCTCTTGGGAGAGCCTGTGGTGATAGGAAGTGCACCTGTGTCAGGATTATCTGTCACTGAGCTCTCTGGCTGCAATTCCAGTGCTCTTCCAGACAGAGAAGACCCTGCTAGTGAGAAGATCCTGAGGACTTTCCAAAATCAGTCTTTTAATGTCTTCCTCCCCAAAGAGCCACATGCAAGGTAGGGCAGACAGGGCTGTTGGTGTCAAGAGCTCTCCTGGGAAACTGCTGAATTCCCACCTTTATCACCACATTTATCTGTTAAAGGATCTGCTGGTGTAATTCCTTGTGGAAGTTATCAGAATGATCAGCTTATGAGCTCTGAGGTATCCTTTGCCAAAGCTGGAGGAGGGAAGGGTAACTCATTTCTTACCAGGAAGCCGACATTTTCTAGTGTGCCCTCCTTCTCCATTCACCCCCCAAACATATGCTTCTTTTGGATGCACTGCTATTCCCATCTTCCTAGCTCCATGATGAGCCTATTAACGAGCAGCTGAACAGGGCAAAAGGAGGAGGAGAAGCTCACTGCTGTCATGGTGACTTTTTTTTCCATTTTGAATGTGATCTCCAGGGATTGTCCAGATCCTGTTCCAGGTTGCTTTGCCCTTTCCTCCCAAACTTCCCAAGTTGTGCAGCCCAGTGGCTGAGGAGCATGGGCTCATTGCCCTTAGGAGTCTCTGGCTAGTCTCTGCTTGCCCTTAGCTTGGAGTTTGGAGCAGAGCAGCCAAGGATTTGCAAGTTTGTACACAGCTGCTCCTTCCATAAACCAAACATAAGCAGCGTGCTGTGGTCAGGGTGACCTGTTTGTACAAGCACCAGGGGCTTTGGCAGTTTGGACCTGTGTGGTCCTTCATCTTCAGTATTTGTAAATAAAAGAAATTCCCCCATGCCCTTGAGTACATTTGTCTTAATTTCTGTAGTAGTCCATGACTCAGAGGGAAGCAGGACTAAGGACTACACTAATTGCTTCTCTGGCCATGGGGGGCTCACTTGTGGCCAAGAGATAAGGTGAGCACAGCACACACCCATGCCTGCCCTCCTCTCTGAGTGATACTGGGTTATCTGGGATACCTGCCTGCTCTAGGGGGATGTCTGGCAGGGACACACATTGCTGAGTGTAAATACACAAAACTAAATAAACATTCTCATTCTTAAAAACGGATTCTCATCAGAAAGTGGTTTGAAATTCATTTGGTTAAATAGGAGCCTCTGGGAAATCAGATGAGGAGAGAACTTCTTAATAACAAACCTTGCACTGCTCCTATTCTAGATCAACAAGTTTACTCTGGCATCTGTGGGTTTGGGCTTCACTGTTCCAGGGAAACAAGTGTTGGTAGAGACCAGACCAATGCTGTGAGGGCATTGGAGAGAGCAGCTGTGGAATTCCTCCCTTGTCACACTGAATTTTTAGCTGGTTGTGCAGCATGGCTGTGTTTCACAGCACAGACTCCTTGTAAATACTTGCCCCCACCAATCCAGAGCAATTCAGTAACCCATGGATGGGAAGGGCCTGCCCTGTCATGAATGTGATTTATCAAATGAGAAAGCCCAGGTGAGGCCAGGCAGCTCTTGGAAGGTGCCAGTGGTCTGCTGAGCACAGGTTGAGATCTGTTAGGAACTTGGAATGTCACTGATGAGCTTTAGGAAAGGAAGGACAAGCATTGGCTGTGTTTCTTCTAATTGAATCAGCTCTTTCTGGCCTTCCCCTCTGCCATACTGGGTGGCTTCAAGATCCCTGTTGTGCTTGAGTGACAGGCTGTGTCAATATGTAGTTGCTTAGTGAGTTCATTAACCTGCAGCTCAATCCAGGCAATGGCTAACTCCAGCTGTTTTTGTATTTAAGCAAACTGCATCTAATCTTTTCAATGTATTTTGCTGAGCATGTAATTAAATGAGCATGACCCTGCAGTCTTTGTTGTGAATGCTTTCTGTTTTATAATTGTGATGATCTGAGGGATGTAATTTAGGGGTCCTTAATTTTACATAATTGGTGGCACTCCAGGTACAGCAATCTAGTCACAATTTACAATGCCTTAAAACCTTTGGAGTTAAATATATCTGTATTTGGAGGAATATTTTGGGGGTGTGCTTTTTGAAAACTGTAATAACTTCTATTTCTGCTCTTGAAGGTTTTCAGATGTCATCCTGGCAACAATTTTGGCTACCAAATCTGATATGTGTGGCAAAAAGTTTGAACTGAAGATTGATAATGTTCGCTTTGTTGGCCATCCAACCTTGCTCCAGCATGCCCTCGGGCAGGTATGGTATGAGATCCCCTCTGAGGACCTGTCTTCTTCACAAAGTGCCTGGAATTCAGAATGTGCACGTTGGCTTTTGATCCTGGTTTTACTTCCTGGCACTCCAAGCTGTCTTTTACTCAACTTCTGGGTTAATGGAATGAGTGGCAAACTTGGGGGGGAGCTGTCAGTGATCACAGAAACTCTTCTGGTTACTGTAGGGAAGAAGTGTGAGTAAAGAGAAGTAAAACTGGGCCCTTCATCTCAAAAAGCTGTTTCTCACTAGTTCAGTTACTGCTAGTTAGCTTTTAGCACCTCTAATTAATGTGGCAGTTAAAAAAACACCACCAAAAACCTTCACAAATGCTGAAAGCTGTGTCAGCCTTGTTTGGCTTTAAACTTTCCCTGAGGCTGAAGATGATCCACAAGACTTAGATGGAATGTGTAGGATGTTGAAAGAGGTCTAAAATTTTCTTGTGGACCAAGTCAGGCTGCTGTTTGCACTGAGACCTTCTTCCATGGCCTATGTTTTAGGTGCTTAGAATGTGAGCAGTTTGCTACCCAGGCTATGTAAAACACTCTGCTTAAATCCAGGAAAGAATTCACTTGCTTCTGAGTTCCTAATATTCCCTGTCCTATTCCTTCTTCCTGATCAACTGCAGGAATGAACTAGGTTTTGGTAATATCTGAATCCAACAGTGATCCCTGTCACTGAAGTGCTTTGGTCTCATTTTTCATCAAATTTGCTAAGTCATTCCTTTTTTCAGGGGAAAAAGAAGTCTGCTTGCCAATTCTATCCTGCTTTCTAGCTATAATTAGAGGTGGAAACAGCTTGTTGGTAACTGCTGCTGGTATTTAGAGGACCAGACTGCTTTAATCCCAGCGAGGAGCTGGCCTAAAGCATCAAAAGATGCTACTTTGGGAACTCAGTTGTGAGTCTACAGGAAATGTCATGGAGGATCACCAAGACTCAGTCCTGAAAAGGTTAAACTGTCTTAGAAGACAGAATTCAAGGGTGCTCAAGCTGTGCAAATCCATCAGCAGCCCCAGAAAAGGCAAGTGTGAACCAGGCCCAGGGTCTGTATTGGGACCACAGGCAGGAGCAGAGGGAGACAGGACAAGGGTGGGATGTGCTTAACCAAGGCTCCATCAGGAGACAGGCCCAGATCCAGACCCTGGGCTGGGCTTAAGTGGGGCTCCCAGGTCATGGACTAGGTGTGTGTATGTGTGGGGGGAACCCAGCTGGGGCTGGCCAGGGTCATCAAGAGCTTTTGGTGCCCTCAAGGCTGTGACAGTGGCCTCTTCTCCCTGAGATAATTTTCCTTAATTTTACTAATCTTGTCTGAAAGGCCCAACTTCCTAAATCTGCTGTAAACAGGGTTGAAAATTTGTATTTGCATTTTTTTCACCACTTATTATTATACATTCCAGTCAGTTTAATCCTAATTGCATGAAATATCACTTCATTTTAATTTGTTTTAATAAAACTGCATCTGGGCAAATAAAGTTATAAAGAGCTGTAAACACTTTTTTTGTTACTTCTGAAGGAACTTCTTTTTGGGTGTGTCTTATCATCCCAGGAGGCACCCTAGAACTTTCTAGAGTCCAGAATCTTCTGGATGTGGCAGCCATCTGTGCTGGTTCATGTCAGTCTAAATCTGGACCCTCATGCAGATGGAGCTGCTTTTCCATGGAGCTCAGGCTGTGTCTGGAGTAACCCAGCAGCCTCTCCTTTGAGTTTCCTCAGAGTTCATACTGCAGTAAATTAATCCACAGGACAGATCAGCAAATTCTTACTCCAATGAGATTCAGGAGTTACAAGAGCACAAATATTTAATTCTGTGTGCCAGATTGCCTTTATGTAGCAATGTTCTGAATTCTTTCAGCATTTGTTCAGTCTTTTTTTTTTTTTCCTGGAAATGAGATGATATGAACTGTAGCCTGCATCCCAACTGATGTTAGTGATGGTAGTTTCTCTGATTTTAAGAAAGGAACAGGATCATTCCTTACACTTGGAAATTCACAAGGTGTCCTGGAACTGCAACTCCAGAACAGATAAATGCAGTAAACTGCCTTCACCAATTTCCCATCACTGTCTTTCTGACAGAATGTAGTTTTTGCTTTAGGGAAAAAAGAAAACCACCAAAAATTTGTATCACCTCTTAATTTTTAGATTTTGAGACCCCTGAGTGCAAGCAGTCAGATTTTGGAGTTCAGTCTCAAGCAGTTCACTGCTGGTGCTTGGAACCTGTGGGGAAGAGCAGATGCTGCTCTGGGTTTGCCTGGCTCAGGTGCTGCACATACTTTGGGGAGAATCCAGCTATTGTTGGTCCTGGCAGGTTCCAGCAGTTTGCACTTGGGATTGGGTGGGTGTTGAGCAGGGAGCTGCAGGGGAGGTGGGAATGTCCTCTGCATTTTGTGCTCCCTTTAGAGTTGGTCTGGCTGGGCAAATTCCACTTGCTTGTCTCAGCTCCAGCTGTTTCTTCTCACTGGAAAGTTGGAATCTGCCTTAGGGATGGAGCTCTCTGCTACAAAGAGAATAGAGGGGCTGGATAATGTGTTTGAAATCCTGTAGGAAGGGAAAAATCAAACCTTTTATTTCAGTACTGCTGTTCTAGAGCGTATTTTGTCTGATAAAAGTAGCAGCTTGTAACAGGCTGCAGTTTGAATAGGGATTTTAGAAAAGGAAGTGATAGGTGTGGCCTGAGATGAGAAACCTGTGGAATTCTGTTGACAGGATATCTGAGAGTTGTGCTAAAGAATTTAAACCTGAGATCCCTAATGATGCTAAATGTGATAACAAAAACACTAAGTAAGAGTGCTGCCTTAGCTGACACTCATTTCCATGCTTGTGACCAAAAGGCTTTGGTTTAAGTCTTCACAGCTGCTCAGCAAAGGCAGTGCTGTAGCATAATTGTGACACTCCAATAAAAAACAAAATCATAGTTCTATTTTTTGCAAGTCATATTTGATGGTATAAATTGATCTGTTGACTCTCTTTTCTCAGCTTGTTAGTTAGCTGTGGCTGTTTAAATTTTATTTTATTTTTATTATTTCCCTTTGTTACTATCTCCAACTGACACTCACTAGCTGATGGGATTTTCTAAAAAATATTTTTCAGGTATCCAAAACTGACCCCTCACCAAAGAGAGAGATGCCCACCATGATTCTGTTCAACGTGGTGTTTGCACTAAGGGTAAGGACTGTCTCCATTCCATCTGACAGTGGGATGTGCCTTGGATGCATGAGAGAATGCACCAGGCTCACACTCCAGGCTTATTTTATGATTAATGGCCAGTGTTTGAAAGCTGCCTCCTGTCAGCAGTGAGGTCACTGTAAAGGGACAGTGCCAGAGAGCAGCAGCTGAGCAGCTAAATGAGAAGGTACAAGTGAAGAATAAAGAGGTTTCAATACTCAGCAAAAAACCTGGATACAAATATAGTTGCTGCTTGGAATTTCAGGCTTCCTCTATTAACTAGGTGATGGTGTTAAAGGATCCTGGCTTGGCTAATTAGGTGTATAAAGCCCTAGAAATTTCATTATGATCAAGCATTGCTTGGTTTCTGATCTCTGTCCTTTTCCCAGTCCACAGGTTGTTTAAAAATAAAAGAGGGAGGTGGAATAGTCATCTTTATGGAAATGTTTGATATTTGCTCGACTGGATGTAATGTCATGATTTAAAAACCTCCAGCTCCCTGATTGTGAAAGGAACATTTTTATTTTATTTTTTTTTAGCACTAGTACTTTTCTTACCACTGGCTTTGCAGTGGTGACATGGCCATGGTCCCAGCCTGCATGGCTTGTCCTCAGATGAGGAGCAAGGTTTCACACAAGACAATTACCTGAATTGGGCCAGAAATTGTCTAAGGAGCTCTGCGGGGAATCTGGTGTTCCTGTGCTTTAGGACACTCCTGGCTCAGGGGATGACATTGCAGTGGAGGAGTTGATTTTAGATTTCACATGTTCAGATGTGTTGTTTTGGTGAACTGTTAAAGCCCTGTGCTTTGCTTGCAGGGAAACCTGCAAACACACATTGATGCACACTGAGCCATGTGGCAGCAGAAATGTTCAAACCAGTGCTCTTTCATTCACGGTGAAGACCAGCTCACATTTTTCTGGAATCTAATTTCTGGTGCTTCTAGGAAAACTTGCTTTGTTTGCCCTTCAGCCATGTGATGATACTGATGTAATTGTGTGTGTGATGCAGCACTAAATCCATTTGCCAAATGAGACACTCTTGGTTCAAAAGTCAGGTTTCTGGAAAGCGTTGGGCAAGAAGCAAGTGGAAATTTTTTCCTAGGATGGAGTAGAGCAGTGCAGGAGGTGGGTGGAGGTGCTCAGAGATAACCATGAATGTCCATCTGCAGTGAGCAGACAGAGCAGGCAGAGGCCCAAGTGTGATAATCAGCACTGATCCTGCTGTGTTTGAGCTTCAAGGCTACCAACGTGGCATGACTCAGCGAGAACAGTGGAGTAAAAAAACTGATGAGTCACGGTTTGCTGGTTTCTTTGCCAAGTGGTCACTTGCCAGAACTTTAAATTCCTTTAAATGTCTTAACAAACATGAAGCAGCTGCTGACTCATGCTGGAGCTACTGAGTCCCCTTCACCCCCATTGGCAGCTGTACTGATGTGATAGATTTTTCCAGCATTTTCTTTCTGGGACTTTTATAAATGCAGTGTTAATAATATGCCATATATGTGAGTTTTTTGGGAGCATAGATCCAAATTAACTCAGATTTGGGTTGAAAATATTGATCATGAGCTGGTAATTGTTACCTAGTTTCTGCCCTGTCGGTACCTGGGACAGACACCAGTGTGGCAACATGGAGTTAGTGGTACATGTTAAAGGCACTGCAGCCCTTATGCTGCCAGGAGTTTAACCTGAACATTGAGATATTCTGCCTTTTCAAATACCTTGACACTTTCCTGTCTCACTGAGTGATGTTGAAGTCTTTTCTCTCTGCTGGTAGAAGGCCTATTAACAACTGGAAAAACGAAACTGCTCCAGGTGTGGCGTTCCTTTGATGCACATAGATAAGTTTAAAAATTACAAATTTACAAATTAGATTTGGACACCTCTGAGTTTCTGCCTGGTTGCGGGCAGAGACAATTCCGTTCTTTTTTGGTCTCCATGGGGAGCCGTTTGCCTGCTGCCCATGGCCCGTGTGGGTGCCCTGGCTCAGTGGCTCAGTGTCTGTGTGCTCCCGCAGGCCAACGCGGAGCCGTCGGTGATCAGCTGCCTGCACAACCTGTCCCGCAGGATCGCCATCGTGCTGCAGCACGAGGAGCGCCGCTGCCAGTACCTCACCCGCGAGGCCAAGCTCATCCTGGCCATCCAGGACGAGGTGTCTGCCATGTCAGACAGTGAGTGCTTTCAGCAGCAGGGGCTCTGGACAGGGGCACCCCTCCAGGGAGGTGTTGATTGGGTCTTCTTGCTTCTCTTGTGCCTGGGGTCGCTGTGAACAAGTTTTGGTGCTCTGTAGCATTCCAACAGCTTTTCCCTGCATTTTGCCTCAGCCAAGCTCACTATCCCTATGCACAGATGTGAGTTTTAGAGGTGAAGTAGTTTTTTTGCTTTCTTTGCTGGTTAAGTTCAGCACAATCCCTGCAGACTGTGCAGTGAGTTATCATGTTTGCCTCTCTCTGTCAGGCTGACATGGAAGAGCTCTTGTGTGGCCTGCTTCACCCAACCTAGAGCAAGTTTTGCATGCTTTAATGCTGTCTGCTGAGTCACAACACTTCTTATGTGGAAGCTTTACTCTTACATTGCTGGCTAGCAAACAGTTACAGAGCATTTTTACAGACTGTACTTGGAAAATGTACTATAACAATATGCACTGTTTAAAGTGAACTTTGACAGTGATGCATCATCTTGCTGCAAGCATTAAAAATTAAAGCTAACATCTAGAAAAAAACAAAGCATTTAAGTCATCAGCTGTCAAATTTGGTTACATGTGCTTAACTGAGTTGATGTTTTGTAGAAGCTGGCAATAAGTCACTATTATTATCTTAACATGCAACTTGAGTTATTGTGAAAGCTTTGAAAGGTAATTGTAGATTGAAATGATACAAGTTCTGTCCCTGAGATACAGGTTGATACCTAGTGGGGGAAGAGGAAGCTCTTTGATTTGAAGTCAGTTATTTGCTTTCTTGTTTTGCATCTTTCCCTAGCCACAGAAGGGCCCCAGTCACCTTTTCATCACATCCTACCCAAGTGCAAACTGGCCAGAGATCTTAAAGAGACATATGACAGGTAAGTTGGATTTTAGTCCTAGCTCACAGTATGCTGTTTCTCACTGAAATCTGTTGGCTTTGTTCCTGAGGATATTATGCACTTCCTCGTGCTGTTAATCATTGGGATTTGGGTTTTAAATCAGGCACAGCAATGTGAAGCCTGGCAGTCAGGTGAAATGTTTGCAGAGCTACTATTCCAATCATTACCTTGGTCTGTCTCTGGTATCTTGTTCTTAAAAGCTGGTGATGTCTGTCACAGCTTTGAGAATTGTTATTTTCTTCCTTAGCACAGGGCCACCTAATGACGAGTGAAGTGTAGAACTGACAAGTGTCATTACAGGGATATCACAGCCCTGGAGGAGTGCTCTAAACCTGCAGCCAAGGGGAGAGTGCTGCAGGAGCACTGATGGCAAGTCAGGTACTGCCTTGGCTCCATTTGTGCATGTCTGGACAGCAAATTTGGATAAGATGCTGGGACTTCCAGCAGAATGGAAAGTGTAATGTGCTGTTTCTTGACTGGATTAGGAGTTCTGGCAAAGATTTCAAAGCAGTGTGGGGCTGGTGTTGAACATCAGCAGGAGCCTGTGCCTGTCAGTGCTGCCTCCTTGGGCCCAGAGGCTCCTGCAGGCAGGAAATGGGGAAGGGCCTGGACAGAGGGACACAGAACCTCTGTGTGTGGGGGGGAAGATGCTGTGCCCCTTGGTTGGGGTGTTTGTCAGGGATTCAGGGAACCAGGCTAGAGTTCCTCAGGGAAGCCTTTATCCTCCCTGGGTTGTGGCTTCTCTTGTATGAAGGGGGTCAGAGCCCTGTAAGGTAAGGCACTGGGAACCTAAATAATGTAATAGTTCCAAAGAGCATCAGAAAACTGCTAAGCTGCTCTTTGTGTTCAAGAGCTGGGAATTTCATCTTGTTTAAAGGAATGGTTCCACACACCTTGCACAAAACCTGTACTAAACTTTTAAATAAGGCAGTTTTTATGGAGCCTGTAATTCTAATATTCCAGTTGTATTTTTCTGTCCCTCTAGGGCTATGTATTTATGACTGGGCAAACCCTGATCGTGTATCCAAATATTTTAGGGACACAGTGACATCTTGTGGCATTTAGCTGTGACTGTAGCAAACCAGATCCCGAGCTCATGCACTGTGCTGATGGGAGCCTTCCCAGAGATAAGGAGGAATAGACAGACCATGGAGAAATACACTTTGGTGCTGCCCCCAGCTGCAAAAAAAGGCAGTTTCTCCCTCATTTAGGCATTGTGAGTGGGGAAGAAATGGTGCAAGTTGGATTTTGACACTTTTGTATGACACTGTCAAAAGCAAATGAAGGAAATAAGGCGTTGGTAAAAATCTGAAGTGCCTGTGTGTTTGATTGGAAAGCTGTACTTGAAAAGGAGCTGACAGTGTTGTTGGGTGATAAGGAGATGTTCTGCAGGGTTTTTCTATTAATGCTTGGTATGAGAGCTTAGGAAATATGCTTGTTATACCTACAGTCAGATCAGCTGAGAGGAGCTGCAGCACCTTGCCAGGCAGGCATAGATTTAAAACAATTTTTTAGTAAGGTAGAAAAAGAGTTCTAGAAATACAATTTTTTCTGCAAGTCCAGGATGAATGAATGATTCCTGTGTGGCAGCAGCTCTGGAGTGAAGTGAGGGTTAGTCAGAAGTGGCATGGGGTTACCAAAAAGAGGAGATAGACAAGAATGCATAAAATAAGTCTTATCTGTAAGATAGGCACCAATCCTGCTCACAGTTGTAAAACTCCTGCTGTAATGAATATTTTATCCAGTTTGGACACCACATTTCAAGAGGGATTTAGGCCACCTAGAGAGTGTGGAGGAGTGTGAATGACCTCAGAGGGAGGATGGAAGGATTTGCTCTGTTGCTTTTAAAAGAGATAGGACTGCTGGAAGGGTAACCTCTGGATGCATGCAGTGACAATGTGTTCATTGACAATCTGTTCTAAATTTACAGACACTTCTGGCATAGCCTTTGGCTGTAGGAGAACAGCCAGTGGAGTGGAGAGAGCACTTGGAATTGCAGATGGAGCCCAGCTCTCTGTTTGAGATTTGCTCCAACCAGCATTTCCAAGTGCCTGCTGATTTCTGCAGTTCCAGCCCAATTTCCAGGGTTGCTCCAGAGGTGCTGTTGAGCCCTTGGCTTCCTGTAGATGGTGCTGAGGTATTTCAGGCAAGACCCAACATGTTCCTGAGCAAGTTGGCATGTGCAAAATCACAAGTAGAGGAATATTTTTGTCATTCAAAGTGTTCCTTGGTTTTGAATGAGATGCCTGTGTTCCATGAGGCAGGATCAGTACCCAGGACATCTTGACTAGAAATGGAGTGGTATTACACTAACAGCTCAGAGGCTTTCAGCATCTGCTTCCTGGGACATTTTGTCACTAATGGAGAGAACTAGAATATTTCTGTTTGATTAATTCAGAAAATTGAGAGACTTCATTCATCTTGTCCACAAACTGAAGCACTGGTGTGGAACACAAAGCAGTGTTTTTTAGGCCCAAGAAAAATTTTCAGGACTTCCAGTGCTGAAAAACTTCCTGGTGTTACAATATGTGTCTCTTTTAAGGATCTTTCACATAGTTTTATCTGCAACTGCTGGTAATATGTGAACTTGATACTTACTAACTGCCTGTCTGGTTCTAGCAAACTTCTCTTAGCTTTGCATTGGAATAAAAGTGAAAGTATGGAGAGGTTTTTGCATTGTTTGTTTCTTTTTAATACAGGAAGAGCATTTATAAGTTTTTTGTCTAGTGGGACTTGAAGTGAGTAGTAGATCTAGCCTGTCAGCAGCTCAGGGAATAATTCTGTGAGACTTAATGGGATTTCTGTAGCTGAGCTGAAAAATATAATCCAACTACAGTTATTTATCAAAGAACTGGCCTTTGTCTTTTATTAGGAAATATGAAATTATTTCAAAACTGAGTAGTCACAACCTCCAGGAAAAAAAAAACTCCAAAGCTACCTGCTCAACTCCACCACACTTGAAAACATGGGGTTAATTTCTGATATAAACAGGACAGATATGATATGAGGTGTGTATATGTGAAAATTCCTAATTCTTCTAGAAATGTGAAGTGGGATTTCTTTGTTTTGCCAATAGTTATGGAAAAGGCTGCAGTTCTGTGAGATACTGGCAAACTTTCAGGTTCTCAGTTTGGGGCAGTAGCTCACAGTTCAGGACACAGCAGAACAGAGCAAAAGAGCAGTGACAGTCCCTAAAATATTTCCCATCTTTCTGCAGCTCTGGAAGGGTTTCTGTACATTCAGCAGCTTTCAGCTGATCTCACTTCCCGGAACTGGCCCACAATGCTGTGAGCCAGAGTAAATATTTAACAACCACAGCATCCTCTGATAAGGAGCTCCATGGCTTCACTACTTCGTGTTTCTTTCTATTTCTTCTGAACTTTGCTCCTTCTTGTATCATGAGATGTCTCATGGGCCTTATGATGGAGAGACATTAAACAGCTTTTTCCTGTTTGCTTCTGTCTCAGTTTTAAACTCTGTTATCTGATCATCCTGATCCTTGCCCATGCATCCCTCAGATCACTCATCAGGTGTTACCAAACCAGAGATTAAAAAAAAAAGGCATTGAAACTAAATTTTTGTGGAATGAAGTGTCTTGGAGGGTTTAATATCCTATTGCCTTGAATCTTTGTGTCTCTACTGGTGGGGACATTATTGAACTCTGCTTTCTGGCTAAGGGTAATTGCAAGTGTTGCTGCTGGAGGGTGTAGATGGTTCCTTGTCAAATTACAGACACTTAAATTATTTTCCATCCAAGGAGGGGCAGATGAAGGAGAAATTGTGTGCATAAAGCTATAATGAAGGCTGGAAATTGTACAGCTGAATGCAAATGCAGAAGAATTAAATTAAGATTCAGATCAGAACTGAAAATCTGGTTTTCTTGTTGTCTTTAATTCTCAGCTTGTTGTATAGTGCACTGGAGACAAAATTATGCTGTGGAGAGTGTAATTATGTAATTAAAGCTTTTGCCTTAGTGCACTTGGACCAAAGAATGAAAGGAACCAACTGGATCTTTTTTCTGAATGTTAAACTCTGCAGGGAAAATGTCCCTGCAAGTGTTTCATGCTTTCTTGTATCTCTGCTGCTCTTGGGTAACCTGTTTTTACACCCCCAGAGCTTTCAGGTGGTCTCTGAACTCGCTTGTCATATTCCTTTATCACCATATTTCCCCTTGTGAGGATCTGGTCTGGGAGATGGGATGGATAACCACAGCTTCAGTCCTTTTCCCTGATGTATTTTGAGGGAATCCAGCTTTATCTCTCAGTTGTTCTGTGGTGGGATAAGCAGTGTTACTGGAGCTGCAGCATTTAATGAACTAAACCAGGCGTGTTTGTGCTTTGCATGTTCCTTCAGGGCTGGGAGCCTCTGAGCAGATGAGAGCTGGTGGGGCCAGAGAGACAACTGAATTCACCTTCTCCATTCCTTTTAAAAAGGGGAAAACACAAAGTATCTGCTCCATTTGTAGCTTGAAAAGTCAGCGTTTTCCAGAGCTCAGTGCAAGATTTGAGAACAAAACCTTTTGAAAAGTGTTGTGTGCAGTGAGATGCTCCCCAATGAGTCTGGTCATGCACGAGGCAGGAGGGGATGGTGTTTGCTCCCTCACCCCTCTGTTGTGGTTGGGTGAGTAGTTCCACCAGCAGCCAAAGCTACCCAATGTTTTTGTTTAAAGCTGGAATTTCAGCTCTCTCCAAACCCTCTGCAAAGCCAGATGAGCTTGAAAAGGAGCCATGTTAGTTTGTGACCTGCAGTTGAATGTGGTTATAAATGGTTAAATCACCACATAAAGACTTTTCCAAGATGTGTATTTGCTCCCGGCCTGTTCCTGGCATGTTTTTAAATCTGTTTTGTGTAGAGGGGGAAATTCATGGCAGCTATTGACACAAAAGTCAAATTGCAAGTCTCAACACACTTCGAATTTAAAATTCAGACTGGAATTTTCAGAGTGCAAACTTTGAAATTTTATTTTAAACCAAAATGCATTGTCTGGGAAGGAAGTTTAAAATCGAAGGGCATTGAGAAATTCAGTTTTCTGGTGTAGACAAGCTTAGCTGTTGCTTGAGATTGATTAGCAAGTTTATGTGATCCTAATTCATGAAGAGCTGTGGTGGCCTTGCTGCTTCCTCCCAGCACAGCTGTTCCCAAGCAGCATTCCCTGCCTGTGGAATGGGAATATTGTGAGGGTTTGCAGGGTGCTGCTGGCTCAGCTCCTTATGTGCATTATCCATTTTAAGTAAATATAGTTCCCTCCTGAGGTGTGTTTCACCTCTTGTCTAGATTTGCAGGCTTCTGTAAAAGCAACTGGATGATGTTTCTGGCTCTAATCTCCAACTCTTCTGGTTTTTTCAGTAAAGAGGCTTACTGTTGATTTCAGGCTGAGTGCCAGGGTCAGATTTTATTGTCCTTAATATTCCTGAGACAGCCATCACTTCCACTCCAGTCCTGTTGTCTGGAGTCAGCTTCAGGGCTTAGCTCAGTCCCTGTGGTTTCCTAGAATGAAGAAACCATGTAACAAGCACCTTTGTGATTTCGTGTGACAAGCAGGAACAGGTTCATAAGGAAACAAACAACCTAAGCAGAGCTGAAGGAGGCTGTTATTGTGGAAATGTGCTGCTTGGAACAGCCCTTGCCCAGTACAGACATCCTCTTTTCTTTTTCCATGGAGGGGAAGATGGAAATTGGAGGTGAAAGCAGTGTGCCCAGTTCGTCTTTGCCCTTTGTGGCTTTGGCCTAGAGAATTTTCCTTTGCCTTGTAGTAGACCTTGAATAAATGTCTTCAACTTGAGACACTGCTGCAGTGTTAAGAGCAGAGGGAGCACTTCAGTGGTGAAGTCTTTCAAATCTCCCTCAAAATGCTATTGGGGATGGTGCTTGGTAAGTCCAGGTGTAGGAGGCCCTTTAACCAGCCTGGGGTCAGACAGGGTGTATTCAGTCTTTTCCTGTCCTCATTTCTGTGCAGGGGTGACCCTGGGCCAGGGTTTTAGTTTGTGATACAGGGTAAATGCTGTATGGATTTATTGCCTTTCTGTTTCAGTCTCTGCACGACAGGGGTGGTTCGTTTGCACATCAACAACTGGCTGGAAGTGAGTTTCTGCCTTCCTCACAAAATCCACTATGTTGCCACCAACTTCATACCCCCAGAAGCAATTGAGAGAAGTCTGAAATCTATCAGGTAAGAGCAAGCTCTGCCCCTCAGAGTGTGGCCAGTCCTTGCTGCTGTTCCAAGGGTGCTGCTGCAGGTGTCTGAGGTGGCACAGCAGGGGAATGGTGTGTCTGGGCTGGGAGGAGAGGGGCCCTGGGCTCAGACAGAGGGCCCAGGAGCTGCTGCTGTGGCTCTGTGGTGCTGCTGGAGTCATAGTGGTGGGAAGCCACAACCTCCATGTTCACTGTAGATGGTTGTACTGAGGGGATGCTGCAAGAGTGGACTGCACTGTCTGCAGGAATTGTGTGTTCTTTTTGATCTGCTGACCCAGAAATAGTTCTGCTTTTGGAAGAAAGAGAGCCCAGATCCTGTGATACCTAATTTCCTGTGCTTGTTTACCTGCAAAAGTAACTAACTTCTGCTTTCTTCCTTTCTTCTACTCCATTCTGTATTTCAGTAATGCAGGTGAGCAGTTTTCAGACTTGTTCTCAGTTGTGTGCCAATGCAGTGCAGTCTTTTTTCCTTGTCACTGGGGTATCCAGTTAGCTCATAACCCTCTGTCTCCTTTTTACAGGGAGCCTCTTATGCTGTGACATAAAAATAAGCTGCTTTTGAACCTAGTTAGAGCAAAAGGATGATATTAGAAATTCTTTTTTTACCATTACATTGACCCCAGGTATAGTGGTGTGGGAATAACAAAGCCTTCAGGAAAAGCTGCAGTTTACTGTGCAAATGTATTCTATTTTTCTGCAGGCCTTACCATGCCTTATTACTTTTAAATGATGAGAAGTCATTGCTTAATGAGCTCCCGTTGGACTGCTCTCCTGCCCTGGTGAGAGTAATTAAAACTACCTCTGCTGTGAAGAATTTGCAGCAACTGGCTCAAGATGCTGACTTGGCATTGCTGCAGGTATGGGGAGCTGTCAGCAGCTGTTGAGTGCCTTTAAATCATGAGGTGTTTTCTCCTGTGTGCCTGTGGCCTTCTGTGGGGCAGGAGCACGGCAGCTCCCTTGGTGTGAGCAGAGAGCAGGGAGAAGGTTCCAGCCCTGCCCTGGGAAAGGCTGGAGAGACAAAGGGCAGGGGTGCAGGGACAGTGCTGGGCAGCCCTGCAGCCACATCCCATCTCAGATGGGAGCCCCCATCCCAAGGGTCTCTAGTCCTCACCACTGCTCAGGACAAGTCCATTGAAACAGGCTGATGAAAACTTCCCTTCAAATTGTGAGCACCTCCAGGGCTGCCTCCCTCAGGCTCTCTGCTCCAGCACCTGACCAGCATCAGAGTGAAACCTTTCCTCATCTCTAATGGGAATTTCCCATTGTTCTCCTTGTGTATGTTGCCTCACGACCCGTCCCTGTGTCCCTCTGAGGAGAGTGGCTCTGTCCTCTCTGTGCCTCCTGTTTGGTTGTTAAAACCAGAGCAAATTGTACTTCTGACTGACACCACAGTGGCCTGTCTTGGTCCTGCCAAGTTGAGGTCTCTATGCAAATGAAGCACCCAAAATGCAAGTGAAGGTTTACAGCTGCCGTGGCCAAATTTGTTCCTTCCCCATGAGCTGCCAAGATCTTTCCTACCCAAGACTTGTGAATGCCTCTACAAATTTTCCCATCCATTTCCCTTAGTCCATTAGTGCACAGACTTGGCAGTCATGGGAAGAAGATTTAGTTGAGGCTTGGGCAAAGATTTTGAGCCAGTGTCCCTAAGCCAGCAGCTCTTTCCAAATGCCTTTCCTGTAGTGACAACCAGCTCTCAAATCTGAATTGCTGGAGGTGACATGATGAGCCCTTGGAAAGGGAAGTTTGTGCCTATGGAGGGATAAGACTCTGGCACTCACTGAGAGACCCCTGTGGATGACTGTGGTCATTTGGGATGATTATGTGAGATGATCCCAGAGAGGGAGGGGCCTCTCCATGCCCCAAGGGTCAGTCCAGACCCAGGGACACAACTTGTGCTCCGTGTGGCAGGGGAAACACAGCTCATCATCACATGTTCTCCTGTTCATAGGTCAGTGCCTTTTCTTGTTCCAAGGGAAAGGTCCTGCTTTGTAACAAAACCCCAGCTCTGCCTGCAGAGGTCTGTGGTGTTATTTGGCTATGGGATGAACTCTGGAAATTCCCTACTGCTTCTGTAGTTTTGTTCTCCACAAAAAAGCACAGTTAAATGCATCTAATGATGCAGGTTGGATTTTATGTCTTGTAGACACTATTTATGTGGCTTTTCCAGAGCCATTAGCAACCACTGACTTGTTTAACACATTAAAATACTTTGTGTAGCTCATTACTGAAATACCTCCGTGCAGTAAAAGGGCAGTGTTGGTTTCCTTTATGCTTCTGTCATTGCAGAAGCTGATTCTATTGTTTTATTTTTCATGTAAAACACAATGCATTTCGTGCATACAGAAAAATAATTTTTGGAGGCATGAAAAGAGACTACACTTGTATTGATACAGTTTGAAGGAATTCCTTTGAGGCAGGAAATACTAAGTTGCTTAGAAATGTGAAGCGAATCTCTGGAAATTCATAACCTTGTCAAATGCTTTTTGATCTGCCACATGTTATATTAAACCATGAATTTATTCTGAAGGCAGGGTGAAAGGATGGAACATTTTTCTTTCATTTCAGCTCAAACGAGACTTTTTTTCTTGTTGTATGGAACGCTTGCTGAGAGTTTGTATATTGATTTTGCTCTCCTAATTTTCCCCTGTTTTCTCAATACAGGTTTTCCAGCTTGCAGCACACCTTGTTTACTGGGGCAAAGCAATTATTATTTATCCTCTTTGTGAAAACAATGTCTACATGCTGTCTCCAAACGCCAGTGTCTGCCTGTAAGTAGAAGGAAGATATGTTAGTGGCAGCACAGTGCTGAGGGGTGCACATGCACTTTCCTTCCCTGACTGGGTACAGAGTGGGATCTTTCTTCATGAATTTGTTGAGACTGTGCAAAACACAACCATTACATGAGCCTGAACTTGCACAGCCAGTGTGGGCAGGAAGGAGCAGCAGAGCAAATCAATATTCCTCTGTGGTGGTGAGGGCCTTGGAAGCAATATTTACCCTGTGGAACTGCTGTCAGTGTTTTTAGTACTCCTGCTCACTGAATGTCCAATATGGGAACAATTACAAACCCAAATACTTTATGATTAAGTTAAATGAGTGGTTTATAGGGCTCTCTGTGTAGCTGGCACACCTGACATGAATCAAAAGTAGCAGAAGTTGCCATTGAGTTGTTTAATGTGTGGCATTCCATGCTGTGTTCCTTGTCACAGACAGAAGGCAGCATGGCCATTTGGAGAGCAGGCAGAGCCACTGCAGGGAAGATGTGGAGGCAAGGGTGGGTATTTTTGCTCTGCTGAGGATTGGCAACCCTTCCTCTGCTGGATTTTGAGATGCTTTTAAACTCTGTGTTGGAACTCAGTTATAGGAAAATAGTTTTAAATCAAAACTTTGGAGAAAGTATAAAAATAGGGCTGGAAGGGACCTTGAGGTCATTCAGCAACAACTGTGCCTATGTCAAACAGCAGAGCTGTTCTTGAAGGCCTTTGGAGAGGGAAATGCTAAGACAGACAATTTTCCTGATATTTAACTTGGCTATCCTTTAGTTCTGTTCAGTCATGTTTCTTGTCCTGTCAGCATGGGGAGAGGGCACAGCCACATCTGCAGCTGCAGTTGGCACATTCAGAGGTTGTGTGTGCATCCTGCCCAGCCCTGCCCAAGCTCTGTCCCTTTGATCAGAGGCTGCACAGGTCTGGATTTTATCGCTTTCATTTTCCTCCTCTGGATTCCCTCCATGCCTTGGATAAATGCTGGAGCTGGATGTAAGGCTGAGGTGAAAGTGCAGGAGCTTCTGGCTGGCTTCTGCAGGACACAACATGCCATCAACTGTGCTTAGGGGTTTTCTACATCACAGGGAATATTACATTTGGGAATTGGCACTTCTGCAATGCTTAATTGGACCAAAGTTACCCTGAGCAGCACTGGAGAGCTGATCTGTGCCTTTGCCTCTCTCCTGCAGTTACTCTCCCCTGGCAGATGCCTTCTCCTGTCAGTTCCGGGGTCACAACCTGCCCTCCATGCTGGCCAAGTTCTCCCTCCCGGTGTCCCTCTCCGAGTTCAAGAACCCTCTGGCACCGCCTGTGCAGGAGGTGAGCTGGGCACTGCCCAACAGCTCCTTGTTCTGCTGCTCCCTGCCCTTGGTTCTGCTCCTGGAGCACTCAGGCAGGAGCCTGCTGCTGCACATTTACAAGTTCACAATTACTGTGTTTCCAGCCTTATGATTTATTGTTTCGTGTCCTCGTGCCAAAAAGCTGCGAGGATGTGAGAGGATGCTCTGTGCTGGCAAAGCACAGTCCTAAAGCAGTATTAGAATGTTTCTTTTCATGGAGGAATGTAGTAGGGAAAACTGAAACTCCATTTGGTCTGTTCCAAACTGTCGTCAATTGGTAGGGCCGAATCAAATTTGTGGATTCCTCACAATCACATTTGATTTTATTCTATTCCATCTGCTCCAAGTTCACAATCTGTTTTTAAAAGCAATCTGTCTATTCACTTGGTTTTGCTGTAAAACTGGAATTGTTTAAAGGCTTTTGGAGGAAGTAGGCTCAGCATGGAGTCAGCAGAAGTCCATGTGTCACTGCCATTAGCTTCTTAGTGTTCAGATCTGTGTTGATAAAAGATGGATGTGGGGTTTGTGAGCTGTTTTGCTTGTGCATCGATCATGGCTTGTGGCATTTCTGGGAACTGGTGGAACACAGGAAGGAGCTCAATAATGTGAGGTCTCCTGGCTGACACTGTTCTGTTCCCAGATGGAGGAGCCTGGACCTCTGACTGTGGCTTGGTGTGGCAAAGGAAGCATAGGCAGAGTTCTTTGGCTGGTTTCTGGTGGTATTTGTTTCTGGCCTTCAGACTTTGGTGCCTTGCTGGCTCCATGGGTTCAGCCCCTGCTCAGACACAGAGATTACCATCACCTGTGCACTGCAGCACAGCTGTGAGGGAAGAATTGGCTGTAATTACAGGCTGGCAGAGATGATGATCAGAGATAAAGAAAAGTAATGATGTAGGTCTAATCCCAGTAGCATGTACTGGTCAGCTGCCACCTTGGGAGGCAGGGGAAGAGCAGGACAAATAAGTGTCCTGAAAATTGAAGCTGAAGTCATAGCATTAATTTTATTCTAGCTGCAGTAGCTTCAGGAGACATTCTCAGTAATCCTTTTAAAATTCATTACTTGCCTTAATACTTCTCCTTCAATAGTTCTGGTTGTTCTCAGACATCCTACTTTTCTTTAACATACATAAATAAAAGTCTGTCACTTACTGCTGCAGTCATGCCTTGAAACAAGGGTGCAAAAAATGCTTGCCAGAGCTGATGGAGTGCTAAAGAGTTTTTTAGAGTGTGTACCTACCCTCTGCTGCTCAACTGTCTGTGGTGGGGTCCTCAGGGTCAGCAGCACAGCTTGCTTTCATCATCCTTTCAGCCTTGTTGGAAGGATGGAGGATGATGCTGTGAAAAGCTGTGGCTTTTTGATGAAGCAAAGTGTGACAGCTCTTAGGGGAGTTTAGATTAGAGCGAGTTTTTAATGCATTTTTGTATCAGTACATTTCTGTCTACTTTGATTTACCTATGTAGGACTTACTGTAATATTTTTTGATTTTTTAGACTTTTAAGAGTGACTCCAATCCCTGCCCTGAAGTGGTCAGGCTCTAGTTATAATTAACAGAGATCTAATCAATACAATTAATTAATGAAATGTGGGTGGGTTTTTGTTCCGCTGTGCTGTGATAAAAGATGTTGTACTCTGAACTGTAAATATTGTCAAAATGTATTTGTTTTGCCTTTGAAAAAAAATAGCAAAGGTGGGACTTCTCTCTGTAGTTTTGCTCTATGTGTGCCCAGGAGGGCATGTGAGGTTTTTTAGCTTTAATGATTTCCAGTGGTTTTCTGTTTTCTTGTGCTTTTCATCAGGCTGAGGGTACTGTGTGTGCTCCTGAAGGTCACTGTGCTGAGGGTCAGTTCTGTGGGAGGGGCTGCATCTTCTGCAGAAACTGCTGTGGCCTCATGGCATCCATGGCATCCATCCCATTTGATTCTTCTAAGCATAGGATTGGCTCTCTGCTTTTGCCATGTGCTTCTGGATGGGTAAAGAATACAGAAGGCAATAATAACCCCACCACAGGAAATAGGAGAGCTCTCAGAGGCATTCCTGTTTTTTTACAAAAATATTGCTGGATTTGGAAGGAGACAAAGTAATTTTTGTTCAATTACCATCACTTGAGTGGAATTCCTGTATTCCTTTGGGTAGATGAAAAAAAAAAGTGACACTCATTTTTCTGCTTGGTGTGCTGTGGTATTTTTTGGCTGGTAGGAGATAAGAACAACCTGAGCAAGGACAGGACTGCCTTGGGAGTGCATGGCTGTGTTCTGCTTTTGCTGTCTGCCACACAAGGAGGTGTCAGGTGAGTGGTGTGTGCCAGGCCTGCCAGTGCTCTCAGCTGTGTCCTGTGCCAGAGACTGAGAGTCTTGATTGTGTCATCTTGATCTCTTTTCTTGCCTGAGACGAGGAGCATGGTATTGCAGTGGAATCCTGGTCAGTGTGTATCTGTCAGCTGAGAAGATTTTGGTATCCATGCAGTGCTCCCTGCTGCTTCCCTTTCTCTGTTTCCCTTGGGTTCCCTGGGACAGCAACAAGGTGAGGATGAGCCCATGCCCTCAGCTCAGCTGACCTCAAGAGATCTCAGTGCTGAGGCCCTGCTTTTCCTTCCCCCTCCCAGGTGTGTGCACACATGAGCCTTCCTCCCTTCCCTCCTCCCTTTCCTAGAGCTCTGGCTCCTGTCCAGCCTGACTCTATTAATTTAACTTTTCTGCCAGGTTAGCAGGTGGAATTCACTTGGGGAGATCTGGTAAGCTCCAGGGCTGGCACAGAGTGAGGGAGGTGCTTTCTGCAGAACTTGTGCAGCTGGAGGGTGAGGGAAGCAGAAGCCATTCTCCTCATTTCACAGTGAGTTGTCCCTTAGCTCCATTCTGACTTACAACATCACCAGGACTTGCTGCAGTGCCTGGGTTTGTCCTGGATCTCACCAGGGTGCAGCCACGGGGTGGGGAGATCCTGTGAGCTCACACAAAAGGGAACTCATCTTGCCTTTTGGTGTTTTTGCTGGAAAAGAAGCAGTTTGCATCTCCTCTACCCCGACCCCAAAGAAGCTGTCCTTGTTCTGCTGCCTGAGTCCCTGTGCTCTCCTCCTCTGAGTGACACAGCCTTGCTGTGAGTGCAGGGTACACTGGGGTGGAGCTCTGGGGTTGCTCAGTGGGGTGCACACCCCTTCCAAACCTCCTGAGAGAGCACAGGAGCACCTGGTGACCCAAAGCCTTCAGGTCAGCACATGTTGAGTGGCAGGATCTGTCCCAGGCACTGCTCCTGGTGCAGTGGAGGCCTTTGACCTGCTGTTCAGGATAAGGATTTCTTTGGCCAGCATCAAATTTCCTTACCCAGCTACTCTGCACGAAGCTGCTTTGCAAACCAAGAATTAGGGATGATTGTGGCTTCCCCTCCTCTGCACTGTAACCTCAGCCAATTTATCTGCTTCAGAAGCTGTAACATCTCTGCCCTGCCTTGAACAAACATGGACCAGCAGGAGGAATCTTCTCACCTGTAAGGAGTGTTCCTTGGTGAATTAGACATCCATTTCCTTCCTGCATCCCCTTTATCACAATGCACAGTGCCTTTATTATTATGGTTCTTTAATTCTTCCTTGATGGGATGTGGATAACTGTGGGAAAAAAAACCCAAAACAGATGGGAAAGTAGGACATCATCTGCTGCTGCACAAAATGTGTTTAACTTTTCACTTTTGTTTTAGTCAGTCTGGGCCACCCTGCTGGGGGTCAGGCACAGGGAGATGAGGCCTCTGCCTTGTGCCTGCAGAAAACGTGCTGAGCTTTGTGCAGGGCTCATGGCAAATGAGGGAGGAAAATGTGTCAGGGGATGGAGTGGGAGGGGAGCTGAGCTGCCTGCACACCCTGAATGGGCAGCTGTGTCTTCAGGGAGCCACGCTTCACATGGGGCTGCTCTGCTGGAAGGCATTAGGAGCCATGGGAGCTTCTGTTGGCTGAAGTAGGGAAGTGGGATGAAGATGCATTTATATTCAGTTGGACTGGGTATAAAAACAGGGGTTTAGCACAGTAAGTTAAAAGAATATGTTATGCTAGGCCTGAATGAAGGGAATGGTTAAGCTGAGAATTCAGAGCTGTTACCTAATGATTAAAATGGCAATATTAATCAGTAAATGTTTCATTCTACATCAGTAGAGTTTTCAGAGTCTAATTTCTATAAAACAGAGAGAAGTTTTCATTGCTTATATGTTTTCCATGAAACAGCATGGTTTGAATGCTAAAGGAAGGTAATACATTTCAGCAAACATCCCTGCACCCCAGTGGCTTTGAAGGTGTCATCATCCTGAGCCAAGGCAGCCCTCAGTTCTCCAGTCAAACCTTGAAGAGGATTTGTATCAAATAACTGGATAATCCAGGCTGATGAAGGGGGCTTGTGTGCTTCAGCAGGCAAAACAAGCTGTGTTTTCACTGTCTCCTCACATAATGAGGAAGAAACTGGGATTGAGTGCTTCCAGGCTGCTGTTTTCCCTTTCCTGAACCTGTCACTGCTCCCAGTTATCCTTAACTTTTTAGGTCTGGGAAAGAAAATAGCCTTAAAGAATCCTTGCAGGAAATTTACCACATTTCTCACGAGTTTTCCAAATGGCCCCAGAGAATAAGGAATGCTGGATGATGTCTCTCCAACACTTGGGGCTGAGCTTTCCTCTGGCCATTGTGAAGTGCCCAGCTGGGCTGACACGCAGTTCTGTGTTTTTGGAAGTCAGTGCAGCATCTCTGCTTGTGCCAGTGAGCACAGAACAGGGCATTGTACCAGTGCCTTGCACGACAACACCCTGGCACTGCTCTGGGAATGGCCCTGGGCTGCTCTGTGCCAGCAGGAACAAGCCAGATGTGGCTGCTGCAGCAGACAGGACCCACGCAGAGCAGGCTGCAGAGAGGCAGCACAGGCAGACAGGGAGCATGAAAGGAACATGGATGAAATGGAGATTGAATTGGTAGTTAAATTAAGCAACAGAAAATGTTTCACTTTATATTTCCATCACAGTCCTGATGTTTCAGCCAAAAAAGTCTGGCTCTGGATTCCTGCAGTGCCAGAGCGTGACGGAGGCAAGCAGTCCTGGGATGAAGCATATCCCTGCCTGGGAAGCTGCTCCCAGCCCATGTGGCTTCAGCAAGGAGCCCAGCTCTAATGAAGGGCCCTGAGAGCAGGCACAGAGAGAACCCCTGCACCTCTGGGGAAGGAGCAGCATTTCCAGCCAGCACAGCACAGATGGTGCAGGGAAGGCTCTGCTCCTGCAGCCCTGGGTGAGCTCCATGGGAGCTTGGGAGGAGCAGATGGAGAAGGGATGGAAATGCAGTGCTGGTGTCCAGGCAGCAGAATGTGTTAGCAAAGCATCTGCTAGAGCTGATCTGTGAAAACACTTCTGCCTTTGGTAAGAGATGGGTCTAAACCCAGAGGAATTGGGAATGGTGTGAGGCACTTGCAGTGGTGGCACAAAGCTCATCATGTGGGCAGAGGCCAGTGCAGGATGCTGCAGCACTTGGGCTTTTTCTAGGACTGGGTTTTAATAGGTACCAAATTCCTGCTGAAGTTCAGCTTGTACAGAAAAATGTCAGGGATCATCAGTCTCTGGTTTAGGGATGTTTGTTCAAGTTTCCTTCAGGATGGATGAAGAGTTTCCTCAAGTTCTTAGGGTAGTCCCAGATCTCCAGCTGTCCCACCCAGAGATGGCACAGAGGTGTTTGGCAGGGGTTGTTTGCCAAGGCTGTGGCTGTAAAGCTGTAACACCACTGCTGCCTGGCTTCCTGTCCCACTGGGCCATAGCTGCTGGCTCAGGGTGGCTTTAGGTATTTCCACGAGGGTGTGGAGCTGATGGTGCACATGCTGGATGATCCCCATTCACATAGAGCTGCAACAAAAGACATTGGCTATTTTTGTGTTTCATGAAACCACCAGAGTGCCCAGGGGAGGCTGGTCTGGGTCAGGCCCTACTCACTGCTTCTGTAGGTCTGGTAGAGCCTGTCTCCCTGTCTCCTTGGATTTTTCCAGGGTTGTTTTGTGCTCTGAAACGTGCAGACCTCTTTCATTTGCTAATCAGATGTTGCTGTGTGCCAGCAGGTTGGAAATTTAAGTAAAATAAATGAGCCATCTTTCCATCCAGGCCTGCATCTGGAAGGAAGGATTTCAACAACGTAATCGCTGGAGTAAACCTCGCTCTTCCAGGCTGGCTTCAGATGTTAGCAAAACATTATGGCTTTGGTGTCTTTTGCCAGCCTTCCTCTTCTGTAGATTTTCTGTTAAACATGTAAAATGAATTATGGCTTTTCCAAAAACTGGATGTTTGAAGACGATCCCAGATAATATGTTTTAAGATTAAAATCCACTGAGCCCCCAGAAGTGGTAATCCCTGAAAAGACAGGGTGTGGGTCTGTCTGCAAACAGAAGAGGTTTCTTCTGTGATTTGATAGCAAAGGAGGAACTGAGAATTACCAGATTTATGGAAAAAGGAAAATTATGTGGGCTGATGAACTTGGGTTTGGGGCTTTTACTGTGATTTGGCCCGTTACCCTGATGATTAATGCAGCAGAGTGAGCTTCCTTCTGAGCCTGAGCTCATGCTGCATGTGTTTGTCTCACCAAAACACTGGTGGTTGCTATGAAATCCCCAAAGAGCCTTGTCAGTGATTGTGTTCTGAACCCTCTGCTATGAGAGTTGCCTGCAGTGATATGAAAAGGCTTTTTATGCAGAAATCAAGACACAATGATGCATTTTGAAGGCTCCTCCCAAACATCTGAGAACAGACCCTACAAACACTTGCCCCTCGCTCTGCCCATGGTGTGGGTCTCCAGCAGGTGTTAGGCAGTGTTTAATACATCTCATTGCTTTTGAGTCTCTTGCCTGCCTGAAAACCCAGATGCCTTTATTAGCTTTGGCCCTATGTAGCAGAGGGAGGTGAAATGAGGGGTGGTGACTCTGCATTGAGAGGGGACTCCTTGGCAGCTCAGGCTGCTGTCCCCTGCCTGGGCTTGTGCTGCTGCTCGTGCTGTTTCTGTACTGCCCAGCCCTGTCAGGCTCTGATCTCCAGAGCCTCTCCCATGGCTCATCAGCAGTTTCCTATCTGACAGCAAAGGACTCCTGTTCCTGGCCACCTCCCCTGGTTGCTTCAGCTCTACACCCCATCACCCTGCCCTTTCTCTGGCTCTCTAGAGGAGTCTGCACTTCAATCTGACCACCTGGGATTAACCCTTCAGTGATTTATTTTAGTGCCCCTTGTGTAGAAACCAGCAAACGGGTCTGGAGCTGAGGCAGGGGCAGGGCAGGTTCCTTGGAGGCTCTGCTGCTCAGTGTTGCATAAAGATGTGGATCATGAAAGGCTCCACTGCAGCCTAAGTACCCACAGAGGCTCTGGGTGTGATGAAGGTTTGTGCCTGGTCACCTTCTTGTGAAAAGACTGGAAAAGAGGTGAACTGTTATGTGGGGCTAGAAGCATTTTCCATGTGACTTATTACTCACCAAGTGTACCCTTTGTGTGTTGTTTCCCTCCTGTATCTCATTTCACCCCTCATTCCTCCCCCTGCAGACCCAGCTGATCCAGATGGTGATCTGGATGCTCCAGCACCGGCTCCTGATCCAGCTTCACACCTACGTGTGCCTGATGGTGCCCCCGAACGAGGAGGAGCTCCGAGCCCAGGATGAGGACATGCCCTTCACTGCCAGGGTTGGGGGACGAAGTTTGAGCACCCCCAATGCTCTCAGCTTTGGCTCTCCAAGTATGAGCACACTTTTCTCTGCTCTCCAGACTCCACCTCACTTCTAGAGATTCCCTTAGTGCTGCCAAGGCCTTGGTAATGAGGCATCTCCTCTTGCTGCAGTACTTGCTAATTAGGTCCAGCCTTTCCTAAATTTAGAGCTGGGCACTGGTGAAAGTCCTAGGGGCTATTAGACTTCTTTTTAGAAAGAAATAATGCTGTGTAATTTGACAAATCCTCATTTGGTAATGTAAAAGATTTTTATGAGAGGTATTTCTTTCTTTTTTAAGGGAACTTCCTCTTCCCTTGCTGCACTCAGAAGTGTCCCCTGTGTTCCTCTGGCAGATTTTGGTTTTCAGGACAGAAAGAAAATATGAGAATTTGTTCAAGCAGCATTGGTTTCTGTGGGCTGTAGAGCCATTAGAGCCACCTGAGGAGACACAGAGCTGGCTTTGTTCTCACAAATGATCAATTTCTGTTTATGTCCCCTGATTCCTTTCATCTCCCCAGTGCCATTCTTCCCGGTGATTCCAGGAAAGCATTCTTTCAAGAGGATGAGTCAGATGTGATGCTGAAATCACCAAACTTTCTGCCTGTGCTGTTCTGAGCAGCCTTCTCAGAACACTGCTGGGCTTGGGTGTGGGGAGAGATCCTCTGTACAACTTTGAGCTTTACAGGAGTCATGAATTAGGGCAGAAATCTTGGAACATGAGTCAGATGAGTCTGTGCTTTTTCTGGCTCCCTCACAAGAGGATATTGCTTCTTGGCCTCTCTGCCTGCTCCCACCTTCTGTGCTGTTAGGCTTTTCATGTTACCACTCCACGGTATTCCAGCACAGCTGTCTGGGAATGCTCTTTTCAAATGTTTTTTATGGACTGTTTATGGCCTCCAGAAGTACAGTTTTCCACACAAATTGATGACTCCGTTGAAACATTTGAATTTCCCATTGAGAAACTCACTGTGTTATCATATGACTAATTGTAGATTCATGGAGCACTTGGAGAGCCACTTTCTCTGCTCTCCAGAGAAGAGGGATTAGTTGGAAAGGCTGCACAGAAACAGCCTGAATTGATAAACTTTGCATCCTTCTGCTGAGGAATATAAAAATTTGTTGTGTTTGTGTGTCTCTCTTGCCCTGATAGCCAGTAGTGATGACATGACTCTGACAAGCCCTAGCATGGATAATTCCAGTGCTGAGCTGATACCTGGTGGGGACTCACCCCTAAATAAGAGGATGACAGAGAATCTCCTGGCAAGCCTGTTGGAACACGAGCGGGAAGCCATCCTGAATGTCCCAGCTGCCCAGAACCCAGAGGATCTCCGCATGTTTGCAAGGTGAGCACTGCAGGATGCAATTGCTGTTTCTTATCCTCCCTGCTTTATGGAAGGATTGCTGTGGAGTCTGAGCAAATCCTGTTAGCCTGGGGATTTGGAGGAGAAATTCTTTTGGGTTTGCTCTCGTGTTTCATCTGCAATACAAACTAATATTTATAGCACAAGAACTCTTGGTGACAGAGTCCTTGGTGTGTGAAGGAGTGTCAGGGAGTATGGTTGGACTTCACTGTTTGCCTGCCAGTTCTCCTTGTCCACATGGCAGACACAAAACTGCACAGCCCAAAAAACCATTGTGAGCAGGACAGGCAGAGACCCAGGGATACTGATGCTGCCATTTTGTGTCCATTGAGACTGTCAAGCCAGCTCTCCTTATTTTTATGGTTTGTAAACTCTGTGGAATCAGGAGACAGAGCCAGCCTGAATACTTTTACAGAGTGTCCCAGGGTGTGTTTGGCAGGGATGAGAGCTCACTGCTTAGGTTAGTTAGGGTGTGTGATCAGTAGCACACTTTTTGTTGTTACAAATTTGGACTCAACAAAACCAGGCACCATTTGGTTCTGCACGTGGTAAAAGCCAAATGACTTCCTAGCAGCCATCAGGGAAGAAGGGATTGGGGGAATACTTTTTCTTCCAAAGGATTTCAAAACTCAGTGGCATCACTGCAATGCAACTTTCACTGGTTTTCATACTTGTGGAGCAGAAACCACCCCAGACAAGGACTGCAGCTGTTCTGTATTCTGGATTCAGTTGGTAATCCCATGAAAACCTGGTTCTTGCCCTAGGATGGTTACAGTAAGGTAAACCAGGGAAATTGCAATAGCAGGAAGATGCCTTCCTTGTCTGTGGCAGAGTACAGCTCAGGGACTTTGACAGAGCTCTCAAAACTTGTGGGTAATTACTGCTTTCTGAATTATTTGTCTCCTCCATCTTCTGCAGCTCTTCAGAGAATATGCTCTGACTGGGAGGCAACAGTGGTTACTTGAGAACTGTGAAGTGATTTTTTCTTTATTACCAGCTAAGTCGTTAAAACACTGAGGAAGGAAAATAACAACAAAATCATATTTAATATCTGAAGACAGAATTTGTGGGGGACTCTTCAGACCAATTCAGTGACGATGCAGATTCTTGGTTATCCTAGTGAGAGGAAAGGATGTCGTGATTGCTCCCCTCACATCCTCAGCTGGGTAAAAGAGCCATTTGGAAGCTTTGGAATTGCAAATGGAAGAAGTTATTCTGATTTCTTTGTGAAGCCAGCTGAGTGATGTTTATTGTGCAGTTTGTTCCTGCCCCAGGTTCTTTTGCAGGTCCTCAGGCCTTACAGGTCAGAATTTCCAGTCTGCTACAGATTGACTCAACAAGTGCAGAGTGCTCTGAGGCAACAGTGAGGAACAGGCAGATTAAACAATAAGAAAACAGTAAACAGATGGGTCCTGTGGGCAGATGCTGCAGTGCACATGTAGGAATGTTCATGCCAGACCCTCTTGGTTGCTGCTGGTTTTGAGACATGACAATTTGTAGGCTGTGGTGTATTTTCTCTCTTTTTGTGTCATAACCATCAGAGATGAGTGAATCTGTTGCTCTTGATGAAAGAGAAAAACCCATGGTGAAGCTGCCTGAACGAGCTGATGTCCCCCATTACCCTCAGGCAGGTACTCCAGCCCTGGCCCACAGCTCTGCTCTCAGCTGCCTCCAGAGCAAAGTGCTGGAAATGCCCAACTGCTGCCCTGAATATCCTGTGGTGTTTGCCCTTCCCAGGATGCTGTGTGCACACAGAGGGTTGGGCTATTTCCAGCACAGCAGTCCAGCTCAGCCTGGCACGTTTTCCTTTGCTGGTGCCTCTGAGTGCCTGTCCCTTGTCACACACCCAGCACAGAGTGCTGCCCTGTCCAGGGCTGTGCACAGCCCATGTTTGAAGGCAGAAACTTTAGGGGGAAGTAAGGAATTATTAAAGCTTGGCTCCAGCATTGGCTGCATTAACCCTCATAACATTTTGAATGGGAATTTAAATCCAAGTTCTTTGCTAAGGTGCAACTAAAGGAGGGTTGGCATGTCCTTCCAGGAGTAAGCTTGAGAAGAAGACAAGTTCTTTTTGAGCTAGATCCTCAGTCATGTACACTAAGCCTTCCTCACTGCACATAAAGCAGTGCTTTTCAGGCCTGAAGGAGCTGGAGGCTTCACTCGTGGCTTCTCTCCCAAGCCATGGGTGTGGAGCTGCTTTCAGGGCTTATTTGTCTTGCTCTGAGATTGGGAGGTGACATCCTTCCCTCCACTGAGGAATGCTCATTGGCAGCACTGAGCTGTGGACAGCTCTGCTCTGGTTTCAAGCAGTGCTGTGGCAGGGGCATCTCCTTGGCCAGAAATAAGGTAATTCTATTTGAACTGCTTGTCTGAGGGAATTCTTTCCTTTTTAGTGTGTAGGAACACTCCAGTGCTGTTAGAGGGGCAGCTCTTGCAACTTGAGGAGGGGAAAACAGTGATGAGCAGTGGAAAGCAATAATCTTCCATCACTGCATCTGGATGTGCACATCTGTCAGCAAACACACCTGTGCAGCTTCAGAGGGACTCAAACACTGTGTTAGTGCCATCTCATGCTAATTGTGTCCCATAAATGCTCACTGCCCAAAAAGGCAAAGGCATTGCCCACTTTCTCTGGAGCTGTGAGCCCCAAGGACAGCTTTGTAGATTGTAGTTGGAGATTTGGGAAAACCTCCTCCCCAGGACCATGGTGCAGCCCAGGAGAGATTGCCCAAGCATGTTGGGGGATCTCCATCTCTGAAGGGTTTGAAAAAGCTCCACTGCATTAGCAATAGTCCTGCTGGAGCAGGATGCTTGGCTAGACTTTGGGGGTGTCTTCCAGCTGGCATTTTTGTGATATTCTTTAATATCCTCTCTAGCTTTTACTGGAGTGGAAAGTATTTAGTTTTGACCAGTTACAAATCCAGACTCTTTCTGAATATAAGATGGATTTACTTATTGGCAAACTGCTCAGTGTGTGCTGCTGTGGAAAGCCAGGTTGTACCATTTGCATGGGAGAGAGCTGAACCCAGGGTATGGGCACAAGAGCCTGGCACAGAGGAGGGAATCCCCAAAATCACTTTGTGAACTGTGATATGAGCTTTAAAATACAGATGTTTCTGTTCATACCTGTGGGAACAGTCTGGCTTTGACACACCCAAGAACTGACACTGTCCCTGTGAGTGACCACTTCTCACTGCACACAGTTGCCATTGGCCCAGGGGAGGTGGCCAAGAAGCCTCATGCCAATACCCAGAGGGAGACAGTGCAAAAGGCAGAGGCACAGCCCAGATATGGGAAAGACTGGAGCTTGTCTCTGTGTTTGTTTGTGCTGCAGGTACAGAGAGGCAGCAGTTCTGTTCTCCATACTGGTGCCAGCTTGAGAGCTGGCAGAGGAACAGCAGGAGGGAGCCTCAGGCTTCCAGTGAGGATCCTGCTCTGAGCCCACAGACAGCTCGTGGGGGAGAGCAGGGAAGTTGGGAAGCAGAGAAACACGTGGCACTGGGCTAGAGGTGAAAACCTGCAGTGAGGCATGTGATGGAGGGACATTTGTGGCACAAGGACTCCTTTCTAGTCACCTGTGAGGGTGGTGGGTGACAGGAGTGCCCAGCCTGAGCAGCAGAAGGCAGGCAGGCAAGTGTTGGTCCTGCAGGGAAAGCAGGAGCCACTCCATCCTCCAAAACAGGCCAGAGTGCTCCAGTGGATATTGGTTACATTTTGAGGGCTGTATGAATGGATTGGAAAAAAGATCATGTCATCTCCACTCATATTTATGGTCAGTTGGCATGAAGCTGCAGATGGGTAATGGAATATGAGCAAAGGCTGCTGGAGCAGAGAGTGTGATGTGGAACACGTGTGGAGGCACAGCTGGCTGTGGAGCTGAGAAGGGACTGGCCTTGGGCCTTCAGGGCTGGGGAGTGTTTGAGTCACATGTGCAGCATGGCTGTGACATTTGGGGGGGTGTCGAGCCAAGAGACTGAGCAGCAAACTCAGGCTTCATGTGAGGGGCTGGCTTGGTGTTATGGCTCAGAGGGGAGGGGTCCTCAGCCACTGGGGACTTCTGTTTGTCATGGACCCTGCTGTGACTGTGCAGGGCTGAGGTTTTCTGATGGCTGTAGCATGTTGGTGGCCAGCAAAGGGGTATCTGTGCTGTCTTTGTTTAAAGACAATAGGGAATTTAAGAAGCCAGCATGATTTGAGCTTGGGCTTCAGGGGATTTGTAACTCCCACAGCATCTCTGTGGTGCCTACCACCAAAATTTCCATCTCCCTGTTGTGACTGCTCCACCCAACCCAAGCTGCACAAACCCTGAGTGCAGGACCTGTAGTTACAAAGTCCCTCGGGCTGCTGTGAGGGAAAATTGCTCTTAATTCTAAAAGGCAGTGCAGGTACCCAGGCCCCTGATGCAGAGCAGTGACAAAGGGCAGTTGTAGGCTTAGCTAAGAGAGCACAGAATAAATCTGCTATGTCCTGACTTCTCAAGGCTTGTTGGCACTCGTGTTTGTTCTCTTTCTGGAATGATAACTAAGTTGAAAACTGAGAGTCTTGGGAAATGCCTCAGACTGGGAAACCTCTTGATCCAAAAGCCCCACAGCAAGCCAGTCCCATCCTTTTCCAGGGCATTTTTGTGCTAGGCACGATTTAACTCCATTTTCATGCAAATGAGGGACATAACCCAAACAACCTTCTGATTTGCATCCCACGGGAGAGGAGACCTTGGGGGTGGGAACGAATTTGAGCTGCTCTGGCCCACGTGCTCCCTCGCTGTGCTCCCTGCAGGCTCCTGCACTACTTCCGCGGGCGGCACCACCTGGAGGAGATCATGTACAATGAGAACATGCGGCGCTCGCAGCTGCTGATGCTGTTTGACAAGTTCCGCAGCGTGCTGGTGGTCACCAGCCACGAGGACCCCGTCATCTCAGTGTTCCAGTCACTGTCACTCCTCAAGTGACTCTGCTGGCACGGAGGGAGGAGCCTGCCACGCTCTCCATGCTGAGAGTCTAAAGGATGTGTAAAAACTGCAGGAGGTGGTTTCAGTTCCTTCTTGCCACGTGATGCACAGCAGGTTGTCCCCGTCCATGCCGCGATGTCCCCTCGAGCTGCTCCCCGAGGCTCCAGGGCCTGCTGCAGGACAGCATGTGCTTGCTCAGCCTGATTCCTGCCCTGCCATGTTCACAGCCCTTCCCTGGCCCTGCTGCTCCCCAGGGATCGTCAGTGGGACAAGAGGGTTCTGCTGTGGCACTTCTGGCAGAACGTCACCTTTGGGGGGATGCTGATGCTCTGGGAGTGCTTCCTGTGCTCTCCAGCCTGACTGCTGGGACACTCAGCCATGAGAGCCTGCCCATGGCACAGCATGCATGGCCTTGCTCCAGGGCACAGGGGAGCTGGCCTGGCTCCTCGAGAAATGATCCTGAGCACCCAGGAATTCTGTTTGATCTCCCAGGAATTCTGTTTGATCTCCCAGGAATTCTGTTTGATCTCGCAGCAGCGAGGACAGAGGTGAGAAGACAAAGTTATCACAAGTAAAGATGAAATTGTGAATGAATGACTCAGGCACTGTGTCACAGCTCATTCTTTCCTCACCCCATTATCCTTATTCCCAAGTGTCTGCTGGAGCAGCTGTCACCAAGCAGCCTGTGTGTTTCCATGTTTTCCAGTTTGTGCCTGCGGGTGGGAGCTTGGTGACTGTGCAAAACTGAAAGGTGCTGGCCAAGCTGCAAGTTCAGGGACATCTTCACCCATTGGCTGATGCTGAGGACACTTGGGCTTGTCCCCCCAGGCCTTGTTTTGTCCCTCCAGTCCCCCTCCCACAAGCATGGCTGTGGCTGCAGGGAACAGACAGATCCTGGCCTGGGTTAAACCTATCCAGCAGGAAAATGAGATACAGGGCTGCATTTCCTGCTCTGGTTTGGGACTGTTCCTCCAGCCATGCCAGGCACAGAACAAGAGGTGGTAGCCCTGGGACATGCCAGAGCCTGAGGACAGCAGGAGCTTGTGCCAGCTCACCCCTGCCTGTGTGAGGCCACTGTCCCCCACAGCTGCTCACTGCTCTGTGCTACATACCCAGGGGAGGGGAAGGGGAACTTTACCTCCATGGTGCTGTGGCTTCTCAGGAGTTTGTTGTTTAAAGATTGTCAGGCGCCCTCTGAAGATCTTCTCTGACACCACCTGTGTCAGCTGAAGCTCTTCCCAGAGCTTGGCTTGCCCACACAAACTGGGAGAAACTGGGAGCTTTAGCTGACAACTTCCAGCAGCCACTGGGGGAGATACTCCATGGCAGCTTCTTCAGGGTCCCTTCAGCGAGTCTGGCTCTGCAGCTCAGGATGGTAGAGAAGAGCAAAAACCCTATCTGATCTAAAAATCAGGTCAACATCACTGCAGGCCCTGTCTCAACCAGCCCCAGCACCTGAGCATCAAGGTGAGCTACTGCAATCAGAAAAAAGGCTGCCCAGAAGGGGCTAAACCCAATTCTTTCCTGGGATGGGGATATAATATTTAAAATCTTGAGGTTTTTTATTATATGTGAACCTTAAGGTGGGGGTGGAGGTGGGGGGTGTGTCCCTGTCACCCACTCAGTGTGGCTGCAGTCCTGCAGGTCCTGCTCTGAATCCTGGAGGTTTTTCCTTCTCTGCACCTCAAGTCAGGCTGCTGTGCCAGTGCTTTAACTGGTTTCAAAAGCAGCCAGGAAAATGAACAAAACCCATTCTTGTTCTCTAAGCTGGACATTAGAGATAGGTAGGGGTTGGAAAGGGGTCTCTGCTCAAAGGAAAGGTGTTAGCTCAGGTCATTCAGGACCCTGTCTGTGGAGGTGTGGATGGCCCACAGCTTCTCCTGGGTCCTGTTCCAGTGTTTGACCACTCTCACAGGGAAAATTTTTTCCATAGCATTAATGAGAACTTCCTGTTTTCCAGCTGGTGGCCCATTGCCTCTCATCCTGTCTGGCTCTGTCTTCTCGATCACCTCCCCTGAGGTAGCTGTAGATCCATAAGATCCTCCCTTTATATCCTTCTCTCCCAACTCCCACCCTTTCAGTCTGCTCTGCTGCCACCCATTTTTTTGGTATTCCCCTGCAGCAATCAAGCACTGGCCTCTGCTGGGGGCTGAAGTGATGGGAGCAGCTCAGAGCTGTGACCCTTCTCCTCTCACCCACCATAATTAAGCCTGGATCTGTTGGCAGGGGAGAAAGTGGCCTTCAGTGTCCAAAACCAGCCTCAGTTCTGGCTGGGAGGCCCTTGCCAGTCTCCTGCAAATAAAGCTCCACCTTGCCCTCTTCATTGTGACAAAGTAAATTTATTGTTAAAAACTCCCCAAGTCCCTCTAGCTGCCATGATGCAGCTTGAGGCCACTGTACAGAGCACAGCTCAAGTCCTGGTCCCTGGGACGCCTGCAACACTTGTCAGCTGCCAGGGGAGTGTCCCCTTGCTGCCATCTCTCTCTCCATTTTCTTGTCTACAACACTCACAAATCTATTTCCTCGTAAATAAAACCTGAGTGGTTTTTGTGCCCACTCTCCCCTATTGCCAATGCCAATCCTGGTGGTGGCCACCACGTCCTGCTCCCCCGGCGGGTCCTGTCCAGGCACCATCCAGATGGCAGCATCCTGAGTCAGGTCCCTTTGGTCAAAAGCCTTGTCGATGCCAAATGCCTGGCAGAGCTTGGAGGGCCCATTGCAGAGCTGCCAGTCCTTGAGCAGCCTGGTGGGTGCTTTCCTGGAGGCCCTGCGCAGATCCCTCATGGCATCCAAGCCCTGCAGAGGCTCCAGGGAGCGCAGCAGCACCGCAGCCCCTTCTCCTGTGCAGAACGAGAGCTGGGTCTTAGTATGGGGTTGGTTTTGGGGAATGCCTCACCTTTCAGCACAGTGCCAGCAGCACTTCAGCTCTGAGCCTGTGGCTCAGCCTGATGGAAGAGGGCACTCAACCATGGGGCCTGTCCTTTGCTCCAAGGGCACTCCCTTCCCTCCTCCAAATCTCCAGTGTCCTCCTGTCTGTGCCCTTCATTCTGCAGTGCTGACTTGCTCTTCCCAGCTCCACCTGATGTTGCTAAGTTTGGCTGCTGCTCCAAGGCTTGCCAGAGGGCAAGAGCTTTTTCTTATGTCAGCACAATGCTCAGAATAAATATACATCTGGTTCTGTTTTGGCAGAGGTATCTAAAGCTGCTCCTAAATCCAGTGGATTTCTAATAAACCCTGATTACAAGAACTCCAGCTAAGGCAAGGAGTGTGGATGGTGCCAGCAGAAAGAGGCAGCTTGCAGAGTGAGGCTGGACAAAGAGAAACCTTGGGAAGGAGCTGCAGGCACTGGGAGCAGACACTGCTGAGGGAGCCTGGGCTGATCCCAATCCTCTGCAGGTGTAGCAGGTGGGATGAGCACAGCCTTGGGTCACTGCACAGCTCCAACAGAGTGTGATTTGGACACGTGTGAGGGAAGCTCTCCCAAGGCAGGGACCTGGGGCAGGATAGGGCTGCCCAGTCTGGCTGTGGGATGCACAGCCCTGGGAGCAGCACTTAGCAGAGGACCCTGAAAAAAAAACCTGACAAATTCTTTTCTCAAATGTGATTTGCCACGCTATCAGAAGCCTTAGGTCTCCTGCCCTCCCAGCTGTTGCAGCCAGGTGACAGCAAAGCAAAGATGGAGCTCTGAGCAGACATTCCCTGTCAGACAAGGATCTCCAGCAAAGTGGGACAGAAATGTTTCCCTGGTATTTTTCAGTGGCCAGCAGGGAGGTGGTCTCCTGCCCCTGAGTGGGTGAGGACAGCTCTGGCACAGGGCCTGTGTGCAGCCCCACACAGCTCCCCCTGTGCTGGCCACCCACAGCTTTCCTCCATCAGCATCTCTGTGGTGTTGCTCCCCAAGACTCCCCTCTCCAGCCTCAAACATCTGGAGCCACACTCATGCCTGGCAAAGGCTTTTTTTGTAGGCACTGGCAGATCCCTAAGGACCTGTGATCTCCCAAAATAGAATCCCTCTCATATTTTGTACAAATCCCACACTAAATTACCCCTCTGGGCTCCCAGTGAGGTCCTGGTTCCTGGCTCTCTGAGGTGTGTCTGCTGCCCTGAAACACCTCAGAGCCCCTGCTGCCCCCGCTCCAGCTCAGTGAAGTCAACAGCTGAATTCCAACAGCTGTCAGCAATCTGTTCCCAGGCACTCCCTTCTCCAAGGAGGGGGACTGATGCTAATCTGGCAGCCAAAAGCTGCTTCTCTGGCCTAACAGTGATTTAGAGCTCAAAGGTCATTTTGGATTTTTAAGAACATGTTCCATGTCCTAATTTCTGCTTTTTATCAATGCACAAAGAAACATCCTTCCCATCATGTTGCTGCCTCCCTGGCCAGAAACAACTGCAGGATTCTGAGCAATCACTAATTACACTACTTGCTTTCATCCATCTCAACTGCAAGTGGAAACTGTGGTCACACTTGAATTGAACAGAGTCCTTGGGAGTTCACATGAAGAGAGACAAGCACTTGGAAAAGTACAGGAGCTCCCAGGGCAGCACAGAGCCCAGCCAGGGGGTACTGTGAATTTCTGTCTCTTGCTGCTCTTTCTGCATTTCCAGCTGGAAGTTTCCAGGTTCTTTATAGCTGTGTGCAACACATCCCCCACTCTGCCCAGAAAATGGCCTTGGGAAGAGGTGGAGACAGCAGGCAGGACAAGAGTGCAGGGCTACCATGATGAGCTACTGCCTTCTTCCTCTCACACCTCTGGGTGCTCCTGAGCAAACCTCCACATTAGAAATGTAATTTTAATTCCCAGAGAGTAGCTGAATCTTTTTGACTCAGCTCCAGAGTGCTTCAGCCTGGCTTCCTCCCCCTCCCAGCCTGCAGCAGCTCACTCTCAAGGGTCACCTGGGTTCAGCATCTGCCCAATGTGCACATACCAGCAGCAGCAGGGCCAGCTGGGGATGCTGAGTATTTATCTCCCTGCTATGAGTCACTCCATATAATGAGCAGCATTTAGGACTAAAAGCTGGGATCTAACAACACTGCAGAGGCCAATTCTCTCTCTGAGCACCTAGAAATCATAACATGGCAGTGGAGTCCCACACCCCCACAGTGCAGCTTCCTGCTCCTTCCCCAAAACTCCCAGGCTTGGAAACAACTCTTGGCTTCTCTTCTTGAGAGAAGAGAATTCACCCATTCACCCATCTGACTCAGTGCTCCCCAATACTTCCTTCAAAATCCTAGTCTAGGAGCTGAAAGATAGGGAGAAGTCCCTGCAGTGTGACCCTGGGCTGAGCATCACCAGGCTCTTGATTTTACAAGCTATTCTTTCAGATCTGGCAGCAAAATACAGACCTTAGCAAATTCCAGAGAAACAGATCACAGCTAAGTCAAAGAGAAGCATGACTGGCATTTATCCTCTTCCTGAGGCAAGGGAAGCCCCACATCTCTCTTAACTCTAGGGAAAGCTTAGTACTGAGATGATTGTGCTGCTCAGGATGTATTGTAGGATTCATGCACACTAAAACACTTTGGCTATATTTTTTTTTCTATAAGCTCTTCTCCTCTACCACCCATGATTTCTCCAAATGTAGTGATGCCTGCTGTGGCTTCAGGCAGTTGCAGTATTTGACTCAGTGATGGCAAGACCTCTCAGTAAAATTCTCCATGATGTAGCTTTATCTCAGTGATGTGCACAAAGATTTCCCCTTCCTCACTGACAAAGATTACAGGAGCCCCCACTCATCTCATTCTGGTTTTATGAGCACAGAGCTGTGGGTGACACACTCTTCCCATCCCTGAGTGGTACTGGAGCCTGAACCCCAGCATAAACCAATCAACAGAGAAGGTTTATTCCACCTGGAGTTAGAGGCTGTGAGCTTTTGTATCAAAACAAGGAGCATTGGAGAAAAACCTGTGACTGTTTCCTAACCCCGTTTGGTATTAATACTATAGTTATTGTTATTTTGGTCATCTTGTTAGACTCATTAGTAAAGAACTGTTATTCTTATACCAAATTCTTTGCCTGGGAGCCCCTTTAATTCCAAAGATACAGCAATTTGGAGAGAGGAGGTTTGCTTTCTCCATTGCAGGAGAAAGACTCCTGCTTTTTCTCCTAGCAGGCATACCTGTCTTCAAACTAAGACACTTTTGTACCAAAACAAGTGATCCCTAAAGAGGCAGAGCTCCACTGCTTCAGAGGATACACTTGTCTCTTGGAGCTGTTTGCCTTCAGAGTGTGGTCTGTGCTATGTAGAAGGACCAAGAGATATTTTTGGGGTTTTTTTTTTGCCAGGGCTTCTTTGTGTTTTTTCACAGACAAGAATCAAAACAAAGTTTTGAAGATCTATTTTGCCTTCTACCCAGGTGCCACCACAAAGATGACTCCCTCAATCCTTTCCTCATGCTAAACCACAGCACAATTAAACAACTCCTTCTCCCTTTAACTGGAGAAAAACATCTCGGGTGTGATTCCTCCCCAGATTCTTTCTTTCAACACTCTTGCACATGGGCAAATACACAGAAGGAGCAGCTCCTGCTCGTGCAGCACAGCCATGGCATTGACTCTGGCAGTGCTGTGACAAAGCTGGCAGTGACAGCTCTGCCTGGTGTCACATATGGGACAGGATGATGGGGAGGAAGTCTGTAACAAAAAAATCCAATGAATTCCATCACCACAGGGAGCTCTTTAACTGCTTTGCTAGAAAACTAAACACAAGTATATATGGAAAAATTTCCCAAAGTGTGTATTTCAAAGAAATCTTTCTAGAATTCAAAGGCTAAGCATATATATATATTTAAATAAGAAAGTATTTTTCTTAATATTTCAAACACCAAGAATCCCATCCTGACAAATGGACCATGTGCTTTTATTATCTGAATAGATTTGGCAGAGCCAATGTAATGAAGTTCACATATGTTCATCTTCCAGACCCTCAGTTGGAAAGTCAGGCTCTTTCCTCACACTATAACCTGGCACTGTTCTTTCTACTTGGCTTCTGTCCAAAGGCCAGAATTTGAGGATTAATGGTCACAGTTACATTTGCTCTCCACCTAGGGATACACAAGCTTAACCTCTTTAATTGAAATAGTGAAAAAGGAAGTAAATTGGGTTTGAGATTTTTTTCTAACAGAGTGAATAATTACCTAGGAAACACTTGCTGCCATTTCAAGGTGTCTAATTAAACAGCTTCATTGCAAGGCAAATACTGTCATTCTTACAGGAAAGGAAAGAAGGAAGTTTTCAGTAACACTTGTTAAGAGTCTTGAAATGTGGAAGGACAGTTTCAGTAAACTCCAGAATAATTTAATTATAGCTTGATTATTTTTTTTCTTGAGAATACTATAAGAAGATTGAAGATTCTGTAACAGTCTGGGTATTTTGATTTGGGTGGGTTTTTTTGGCTTTTGGATACAGCTAGACAGCTAAAATGCCCCTGCTGACTCCTTGCTTAAGCCTAGGACTTCTCAGACTTTTTGTTTTCCCAACATTTCATTCAGCCTCTGAAGATAAAGGTAGGAGACAGAGGAGTTTCCTGCCATGGCAACAGACACCAAGATTTAGGCTGCCATTAATGACTCTGAATTTTCCTCTACATCACCACCTTTGAGTAACAAGGTCCACTGAATCACATGACTGATACAGCAGCCCAGGTCATCAAAACTGAAAGCTCCATCCTCTCCAGATTCTCCCTCATTTCTCAATGTTTGTTTGCCTGAACAGCTCCCACAGCTCCCAGCTGGGACAAACTGGGGAGCTGGAGATGGGCCTTGCCTGCTGTGCTGCCTGTCCACAGGTACACAATGGTCACAGGGGCAAAGCCCAGGTCCCAAGGGATGATGATGACAGCAAGTCACTGACATCAGAGAGCCCACAGAGAGCTCCCAGGTGACTTGCAGCACCACTGTGGCTTGAAATCTCAGCCCCATCCTGCTGGCATTCCACCTCTTTCAGCCTCAGCTTACCTTGGCTGGAAACATTCATGCAGAAATAAATCCCGTAGATCTGATACACGTACAGAGTTCCTGGTTTCATGAACATTGCTGCGTTTCGTTGTGTTTGCTTCCCACCTTTTGAGTGGGAAGCTTCATCTTCCCCACCCAGATAAGCTTCTGTTTCAACAATCCTGCCCCAGAGCTCTCTGCCATCAGGAAGTTTGCGAACTAAAATCTGAAAGAGAGGTCAGAGTGCATCAGTTACCAGCCCTCAGTACAAAATAACCACAGCAAGAGTTGTGGAAACAGAGAAGCTGGAAAGGACCTGATGGTAACTATATCCTCTCCAGTTAGCAGGCTGTAAGCTCACACCAACTTTTTCAGCTTCCACTGGCCACAGCCCAGTACAAGGAGTTTCTACCTGTCACTCAGCCCACAGAATGCCAGGAGTATCCAGATGAAGCACTATTAAAAAGAATCAGTTTATGATCCTACAAATGCTAAAGTCCACAGAGTTGCTTTTGTGGTTATTTTCTGTATTCTCCACTCCAATCCATCAGGTTTAAGGCAAAAATCACCGCTGATACCAACCTTGAAGCATCATGAATGTATAATCTTCAGATCAGAAGAAATATGACAGTGGCACAATTAAATAACTGCTATGATTAGACAGTTTCTCTCCCTAGAGATGTTTCAAACAAGTCCCAGTCCCAAATCACAAAGATAATCAGCTCTAGAGAGAGCATCAATGCTATTTCAGGATTTTCTGCACCACAGAGAAGGGCAGTGTGGGAGAGCTGGGAATTGGCTTCAGGCAGACAACAACAGATCTTTGTTATTACAGTGTGTTCTTGCTGCTAGTACCTCCTTAAATAAAACAAAGCAGATGCAGGGAAAACATGACAGTCAAAAGATTCTCTTTAAAAATAAAACAACCACTAAACTTTGTACAAAGGAATTTGTGGTTTGACCTGATTTCTAAACTTTGTGCTTTACTTAATGTGTATAAAATACTGCAGCAGGGTCTCGTTTGGCACCAGCTATCAATTTAATAAGAACACTTTAATTATGCAGCCGTTCAAAAATGACCTTCAAAAGACAAAGCTTAATTCCTAACAGATGTTTGTGCTGGACTGCTAATGCAGATATTGATCTGATCCATAATGGATGCTCCAGGAGCTGGTTTCCAAAGCTGCAGCTCTGGTATATCACAGTTTCCCTACAACACTCATCAAATTGTTGAAAATAACCTGTTTATTTTTTTTTTATGAAAAAAACCCGCACTAGTTCAGCAAGTGCCTGGAAACACCCCAAAACCAGACACATCTGGCCACATTTCTCCCTCAGTATGATGAAATGCAATGGTTAGGTTATGGGTTTAAAAGCATCCAAGCATTTCCCTGTCTTCAGACACACCAAATGTTCTGTTGAATAAAAAAGTTTTAAAACTATGATAATTCCCAGCACCTCACAGTAAACCATTTCACAAAGTTTATTTTTCTCATTGAGGATATATCTTGATGTTATGGCAATTCCCTCTGAAAGGCCATTTACTGCATGCATTTTTTTTTGTTTCCAAGAACTCAGGTATCATGAAGGCAAGCAAGATTAATATACCAGATGCCTCCAAAATTTGGTATAAGGAAGGTAATGAAGGAAACACTAAATTATCTTTATAAGGAAGGTAATGAAGGAGACACTAAATTACCTTTTTGAGAGAATAGGCTGAGTCATGGGAGACTGGGGGTTATACTTTAAAGAAAATGTAAAATTAAGATAGAAATCACGTGGTTTGGAATACAGAATTAGGACTCAAAAATCATCTTCCCAGAGTAACTGACTGCATGAGGGTGATGGAGCCATCAAGAGAACAAAAATGTATCAGTAATGGGAGGCTTCAGGCATCCTCAGATAGACCAGGATGTGTGCAATGTTTTCTTAGACACCATCAAATGTTGTGCAGAGCGAGGAATCAAGAACCTCGTGAGAAAAGATTCAGTTCTCAGATCTGGAGAAAACACCAAGACTTTTCCAAAGGCTTATTCCTGAGAAACAACTTAGTATCATGACCATGAAGGATAAAGTTCAGTGTCTTTCCACAAGCATTGAAGTCCAAAAATAATCTAGCAGAGTCCTGCCTACCAGCAAAAAGAGGAAACTACGTAAAGTGAGGGAGCTTGTTGGGAAGAACTTTAGAGGCAGCCAAAGGTTAAGGCCTGAAAGGCAAGCCTCTAGCAGGATGTCTGCAAAGATAGCACATGTGGAATATCACAAAGAGGTGAAGGCAGACCAGAAAGAAACCCAGCAGGGCTAAAAAGCAGAGCAAAGCCGTCACTTACAAGCAAGATATCCTTAGAAAACAAAAAAGGCTGGATGCAGCAAAATAGGCCAAAACCAACAGTCTGTGGAACAAATTCCTGAAGTTATCTAAAGCCATGAGAACCCAGAGTATGCTCACCCTGCAGACAATAAAGGTATAGAAAAGACTCAGAGAAGATAAGACCATAGCAGTGAAACTGAACACACATTCTGCAGCTGAGTTTAGAAGGTCGTGGATTGGAACTTTTTGTAGGGAAAACACTGAGGAAACTCCCCCCTCTGGAAACAGCCAGAGAATTTTCTGAAGGACTCACTAAGCAGAGTGAATCTCCACCACTCTGATTTCCAAAGGCTTCCAGCAAGGTCCAAAGACTCCTCAAAGTTTATGCAATGGGCTAAAGGAGAAGTCCTTGCACGAACTTCCAATGACTTGGAAAGTCAGAAACAAAAGATAGGAACAGCTAAATTTGGAGTGAGGAGAGCTTAACTGTGGGACTGTGCAATCCTTAGCATAACAAGACAGTAAAATGGAGGCAAAGATGTTGCTGACTGCAGAGCATTACTTTCCACTGGGCTAAGCAAGAAACAAAAACAAGTAAAGCAATTGCTGAAAGGAAAATAATGGGCCTGAAACAGCCTTCAAACCACAAGCAGCTAAGCACATGTTAGTAAATAGAAAAAAGGAAGAAAAACTCCACCAAAAAAAACCCAATTAAAAATTGTGACAGACTAAACCTGAAAAATTACTCCTTTGATTCGGCTACTGGCCTTTAAATTCCACTGCACTTAGCAAGAGAAGGAATGAGAGCTGCATTCCTAAAACAGCCAGGCCTGGGAGTCAAATGGCAAAAAAAGAATTTCATCTTTTTACACTAAGTTATTAACTAGCATATGCTGCAGTGCAAGAATCTCAGTGCTCGTGTCTTACCTGTCCCAGAAAGGATTTGGCCAGACTACCACAGGGCTGGTTGAAAAAATCTTCTTGTAGCTGAGGAGGTTTTTTTTCCTCCATCACAAAATATTTGCTGCTTTTTGGAGAAGGATCTCCAGGTGTAGTGTTCAGCTGCTCCACAGCATCGATCTGAGGGAAGCTGGTGTTGTTTTGAAGAGCACTTAGTTGAGCCAACAGCTTTCTTTTTCTTGGCATAGCTCTAGAAAATGAATATAAGTATAATTAGGATTATAAAGCTTATTTAAAAGCAACTCATTTCCACAAACTTCTGTTTTTATGCATCTCTCCACAACAATGAATCTGAAAACTACAACTACATGGACAACCTATGCAAACTGCAGCAGCAGGTGACAGATTTAGCTCTGTTTGCACCAGACTGGGCAAATATTGGTCTCTACTGATGAGCAAACAGAAAACAGCAGCTTGAGTATTCATCTTTTAAGGACTGCAGATAAAACCAACTCTGCTCCACTAGGCACTGAAAATAACTTTGCTGTTAGGTTGGAAAATTCAGGAAGTGAAAGCAAAGATGAACCAGTAGTATGCACTTTTTACCTAAAGCTATCAATCTTTTAAGCAGACAGCAAAAACAGAAAACAAGCACTTCAAAAATTGTGCTGCCTCAGAAAGCCCACAGAAGTTGTATATCAATCATTTTCAAAGGTAATGTAACTGGATCAGAATCTAAACCTCCAGAGGAAATTTAGAGATGCCCTATTCACAGTCACAAACTTGTTTATCGTGCTGTAGAAGTGTTTGTGTTAGAATCTCCCCAAAGTGATTTAACTTAGCAAAAAGATTCAACCTACTGTTCCAGCCAACAGCATGTACCTGAGGCACTGTTCCTGTGGTTTGTCACCACTCTCTATGTGAGCTCCAAAAAGCTGGTGTTTTGTTTTCAGTGCTGCAGTCCTTACACCTGCTGAACAGGTACAAGCATTTATTCACTGCCTAAAGTGCTTTGAAACAAGAGATTCTGGAGATCCGATGGAGATGTGATACCAAGAGTGCACCATCAGATCAAATTCCAGAATTATTTGCAGTTTTCTTTTGGTCCAGAAAAAGCCCATCTCCCAGATGATGAGCTGGAGATGTATATTACCCTTTGTTATTCAGTGAGGAATGCACTTTTCCCATACTGAACACACAGAAAGCTGAAACAAAACTTTTAAATGCCCTCATTAGCATTAAGTTTGGAAGGTGTCAGCCTCAAAAAAAGGACTTTTACAAGAGAATGCAAAGACCAGTTCTAAACTGAACCACATGTAGATGTCAGGGTCCAATATCATACAGATTTAGAAATGAAGAAAGAATCCCACACACAGTTGAACCTGCAAGCAAGTATATATGTAAGTAATTAGCTATTGCCACTCATTTTCCACCAGATCATCAGCATTTAAAAATTACTACAAATTTTCAACATCAAAACCAATCTTTATCTTGGCCTGATGATTCTCACAATGAAGTACCACCAGCAAGTTTATTTTCATTACACGAAACAAATTCAGCATTGCTACAACCTGAATCACCAGTGCCAATTCCCCAACAGTGTTATGTTTCACTTCAGAAGAATCCAGACACAAACATATAAAAATAGGCAGGAGAAAAAAACAAAAAAACAAATCACATTGGGATGACTGACAGAGAGGATGGTTTTCTTTTTTTTTCTGAACACCTAATTCTTTATTGCAATAATTCCATGGTGTCAGAGACTTGCCATAGAACCACCAGCTCCATACCAAGCACTCTGCTCTGAACTTTGGCTTTTAGCTGGTGGGAATTCTTAAAAATTTTGTCTGAACTCATCAGCCTGCTTCATACAAAAATGTCTGATGGCCCTGGCAATCGAGTCCTGTCTTGGAGAAAGTGCTGCAGGAAGGAAGGGCCAGAGGAGGAACACTTCATGATTTCAGACTGACCCTCTGAAACACTCCAGGCAGTACTTCCCACTGAAGACAATACCTCCAGACTTCTCTGACAGCATTAACTGGAACTTCCAGCTCATCAGCCACACATAAAGACACGCTGCAAACGTGGCTGACTCGAGTGGAGCATTAATTCCTTTGGTAATTGGTGCTCTTATGGAATGTGACATCAGAAACAGGATCTGAGCTGCCTGGCACCTACTGCACTTCCAATTAAATCATTCCTAAAAGCTGCAAGTGCTCTTATTGACACGTTATAGCAGCAGCCTCAGGGCACTTGTAACTTCACTGCTATGGGCTGATCCTTGACACATCTCAGCATCTTCAACAGAAACAGCAGCAGCAGCAAATTGTCTTCTAGCCAGGAGAAATGGGTGACACACAGAAACAGGAGTGCAGAGTGAGGGGCTGCAACACCAGCTTAGAAACCCAGGAAAACCTCACATTCTACTCTGTCTCCCTGCTTGTTCACAGCAAGATCTGAAACATCAAGCTCCATGCCTCAAAGCCTACCTATGCTTTCTGCAAAGGATGTTGCTTGTAAATACAAATCTCTTCTTGCCCAAAAAAATCCACATACCACAGCCCTGTGTATGACCCAAGCCCTGTGTATTGGGGAAGCAAGATGCTCAACCTCTTCTCTAAGTCCACGTACAAATTCTTCAGCTCTTCATTTTGATCTAGATTTTCTTGCTTGTGTAAATAACAAATTCTACTCCTGGGCCTCAAATAATGGGCCGTGGGTTTAATCACTTTTTACTAATCCTGTTGTAACCAAATGAAGTACAAGTTGTTAAAGGAAACACATACAAAAAAAAGGTATGGAAGTCAGAAAAAGATCAGGAGCTGAATCAGTCAGCACAAGTGCCTGGAATGTTCAGGACTGCTGGGCTAATCTCAGGCAAGTGGTTCAGGAGCCTGCAAGGCACAATTGGAGAGACACTGCAAATCTGTGTAACATCCAGCAGATACACCCTGTAGTCAAGGCACAACAGAGTCTGCAGAGGATTCTGTAATCTTTCTAACAAGACTGCATTTGCAGGCATCTCCTTAGGTATTTAATGAGTTTTCATGAAATGAAGGCAAAAAAAGAAGAAAAAAAAAAATCCCACCAGCAATTTGCATGTACTTTTGGCTCCCAGGTCCAGATACCTGTAAAACCTTCTTCAGGCACATCAATTTTTCTGACAGAATAATGAAGAAGAGTACATAAAACACTGCCACGCCCGGAGAGACAATTCATCATGGCAATTCCCAGTTGCACAGATTTTAAGTGGGAATACATGCTAGGTCAATGCTGGGTCAGACCAAAGGATACCTCTCCCTGTATCCTGCTCTCCAGCCCAGGTCAAGAGCAGGAGCCTGGCAAAGAACAGAATAAACATCCAGTGCTCCTCCACACATCCTCCATGTCTCTGGACTGGAACCTTCTGACCCAGGCACAGTCTTCCTCTGTAACACCAGCCAAAGGGAGACTTTAGCAAGGAGGAAAACTTCATGGAACTAGTAATTACTGCTCCAAAAACTCACTCATTTTGTGTGGGGAATTTGCACTGCTCCACACCCATATGAATCAGTTTACACCTGCACTTTACCCTCAGTCCTCTTCTTTACCACCTTAAATAAGGCAAAGCCAGCTGGAAACACTGATTTTCCATGTCACCTACAAGCCATCCCTGCATGACCTCCAGCCACCAGGAGAGCTGCCCATTTACTCACATCCTCTTTCCTATCTTTGCAACAACTGTGCATTTATGACAGGGGAACTCCCTTATTATGTCCAGGGCTGCTCAGGTAAAGGGCTCCTGTTTAAAACCTTCCTGAAATCTGAGTACACACTGTGACCCAGACCTCAACATGCTTATCTAGACCTGCAGAAAATTCCAACTTTTTTTTAAGGCATGACTTTTAAGCCACACTGATTTTCTCTCCCTAGATACTTAGGCAGCTGTCCAATAATCCTACTGTGCTACATTTTCTATTAATTAACTTGTTGGTGGTCAAACTTCCAGGTCTGCAGTCTTTGGATTTCCCCTAGAATCCTCTTCAAAAATTAGTGCCACATTTGCTGCTGAAACCATCACTAGCAACACTGTCCTTGGGAGCTACATCTGGTTTGGTAGTTTATTCCTCCCTGTTTCTGCCAGTTTGGCAACTTATTCCTGCTTGTTATTCCCGTCTTTTTGTTCCATAACCTCTTAAACAGACATTTTAAGGCACATCCTTCAGTGAGTCCTCAGCATGAATGATGTCTCTCTGCCTTTCCTGTCTAGTCTATCCTATTAGTAACTCGAAGTTAATAATGTATAGTTTTCTGGACAAGTGTGAGAAGCAAGGAAAAAAAAAAACAAACTTGAAAAAAGAGTGCGGGCATGAGCTAATATAGCCACAGAGTCAATTTCTCCACAGACAAATTCTGACAGCACGTGCAATCCTCATACCTCAAAAATATGCCAAAAGGAATGCTTTTATTCACCTTACTAAGTTCTAGGGATCTCATTTCCTTGCAATTCAAGTCCTCCCTCCTAATCCCTACCAGGCTTTTTTGGGATGAAACTTAAGCCATCCTTCTGTACGGAACAAAGCAAGCAACAACGAGCAATGGCGAAAAACAAATAAACAAACAAAAAAAGCCCCATCGCAGCAGAATTTCGCTCCGTTTCGGCGGAGGACACCCGTGATTTGGAGCGGCACGAAGGGCTGCAGAGGGAGGCGGGCCCGGCAGCGCTGGGCAAGGCCGGCCGGGCCCGTTCGGGCGCTGCCGGGGCCGAGCCACGGGGATCCGAGCTCCCTCTTCCGCCCGCCCCGGCCATTCCCGGTCTGTCTCTCCCGGCTGTTCCCGGNGGCCCGGCCGGCGGGAGCGGCGCTGCCGTGAGGGGGGAGCGGCGCTGCCGTGAGAGGGGAGAGCCGCCGGCAGCGCGGTGATCGCCGCGGTTTGCAGGTTATTTCTTCTTCCTCAGTGGTGTCTCGCCGTGGATGTTGTTTTCCGGAGCGCAGACCCTCTGTGAAACAGCGGTTGAACTCTCGCTGGTTTTCAGCATCCGCTCGTCGGTCTTTCATGTTCGTCATTAATTCGTCGATATAAAGGCTGAGAGAATTGGGGATACTCAGCCTGGGTTAGAGAAGGCGCGCAGAGACCTTAGAGACCCTTCCAGTGGCTAAAGGGCCTTCAAGAGGGCTGGAGAGAAACTTCGGGTAAGGGCCTGGAGTGACAAGACAAGGGGGAATGGCTTCAAACTGACAGATGGGATATTGGGAAGGAATTCTTCCCTGTGAGGGTGCTGAGGCCCTGGCACAGGGTGCCCTGAGAAGCTGTGGCTGCCCCATCCCTACAAATGTCCAAGGCCATGTTCGACACGGCCTGGGATAATGGGAGATCCCACCGCCCATTTCAGCCGTGGAACTCAGTGATCTTTAAGGTCCCTTCCAACCCAAATTATTTTGTGATTCTACTCCAAAAAGGTATCAACATTCATTCTGATGAACATGCACGGTCACAAGCTGGCTTTATAGAGGGCTTACATTAATTACTCCCTCAGTTCCCCAAATAACAAGTATCTGGCCTGCAGAAAAAATTCTTGGCTTCAGCTTTTATCCAGATGGTGCATATGGTGAAAATGGGATCAAAATACAATTTTCCCTCCCAACATTCTGGGGACATGCAGTTGAGGCCATAGATTCATAAACAAGTGTTTGCACAAAAGATATGAAGGAAAGTCTTACGAATCCAAGTGGATTTATTCCCACTTGTGTAACAAAATACTTACACAAGGATAGCACCAGCTAGGATCCAGTGATGCAGAGACCAGGCATTTACTGTCTACCCCTTTTGTGAATTTGGAAGATAGAAGGATAAATTACTGACTACAATTTTAGGGGGCATTGAGAGCTTTGGAGGTGCAGCCAGGAGTATGAGTAGATAAAGGTTCTTATGGTGGATGAAATAGGGACCAGTTCATTTGCACATGGAGTCATTCTTAAATATTGAGTAGGGAAGATGTAAAACTCTGAAACCATGAACGGAGCCCAGAATTTCCAAATGTTACTATTCCAATTTAATAAGAAGGTGTAAAAAAATACCCAAACAAATCATGAATGGAGCAAACACAGAGTTTGTTACACAATATTCATTCTTTTTGACTATGAAAAGAAAGCTGATATACTTTGGAACCCAAAGCAACTTCAAGAATGCACTGAAAAGCCCTTAAATCATTGTAAAGTATGATAGCACTGCTACTGTAATGGTGTTAAAAAAAAAAAAAAGGGAGGAAACATGAATCAATCTTAAAGGCATTGATACTGGAGATCTCTGTATGATGTTTTAGTTAGAATAGATAAAAATAAGCTCACAAGAGTGAGGAATCCCTTGAGGGCTGTTACCTGCTGGCTGCACAGATGTGTTTAGCTCTGGCCTGAAATGAGCTGTTTGTATACTAGCAAAGACAATGATAATTTTAAAATTATTAACAGTGTTGACTGAGTATCTTTGAAAGAGCATCTTGGACTTCCTGACTTGCATGGTTCACATCCCAGCTTTAATGTGGTATTAATATAAAAGAGGAAGACTAAGAGAGTGCGTGAAAAGGAAGACAGCCAAACATCAAACTGATCTTTCAATGAATTATAAAACTTAAAGGAGAATCTGAGCAAGAATGAGAGCTGTGGGAAGGATTTCCTGGGGTCAGACTAGTTCAGCTCTGCAGACTTTTCCCCTGTGGGAGTCTGTGGGACAGGCACTCTCAGGAATGCTGGCTTCTTTGGCAGCAGATCTATTTCATGCCCAAAGGAAGTATTTAAAGCTTTTAGCACCTGAGGAATGCAAATTGCTCCAAGCGACAGCATATGCCATGTTCTTCATTTGTCCAATAACTTCACCGTTACAGAATCAACACCTAAAATAGCCTCCTGTAAAAGCAGATCTGTTTGAGAAGAATAAAATTCCCCTCCCTGTGGGGCAAAAACTTTTTAATGTGAAAGGAATGACTTGAAATCTGCATTTAGAAAATTTGGCTGGTGGAGACTCTGGGGTCTGTGGCACAATGGCTGCATACAGCACGCCAGGCTTTCCTTGGAGCAAAAGCTGTTTGCAGAGTGGCCCCCAACAGCTCCCAGACTGTGCAGAGCTCTGACTTATCATCCTTTTACAGTCAGGACAGCAGAGCAGCATGGAAGCAGGGCAAAGCAGTAGGGGCAGATTTTCAAGTATTCTCTTTGTAAGGTGCCAAATGAAGCTCAGTGGTGTCTGCTGAAAGCCTCCTCTGTCCCGTTAGGAAGAGACTTGGAATTCCCCACCGTCCATCCCCTGGACACTTCACGTGGCCACGCTGCTCTTGCCAGCAGTGTGGGACAGCTGCACGGCTTCATGAGCCAACTCTTGAAGAATTCCCGTGGATGAAAGCACTCCAAACAGCACAGGGTTTTTATGACATCCCCTCCTGGCCTCTCCTGACATCCAGTCTTGGCTGCTGCTTCCTCCTTATCCGCAACTGCCCGTGTGTCTTATCCAGAGCTATTTCCAGCCAGCGTCTGAGGTACATAGAGCACTCCAATACGTACCAGAACAAACCCATTGCTAGAAGGGAGTGGTGCTTGTAGCTGCTTTGGTATCTCCCTCACCCAAGCTGAGCCACAGATCAAATGTCCAGTTCTGTAAACCAGGCCCATTCAATTCATTATGTAAGCAGATGTGTGTGTACTGTCCTAAATTTGGGGATATCCATGGTAGGTACCAGCCCACCTGCTTTGCACTCAGGGTGCAAGGAATCATTCCAAGTGCCCTGCAAGCAGTGGGAAAACCCAGTAAAGCAACACAGCTTCTGGGAACCTCAGCTCTGGACCAGAGAGGGCAAGCAAGTCCTATTTAGTAACCTATTAATGGATTCTACTGAGCCTTATTTGTTTGTTTGTTTTGTGTGAAAGACATTTTTGTTCTCTGACAAGACAGAAATGGTTGGCTTCACAGGATTGCTCAATGCAGAGAGACAGATTAGATATTAGGAAGAAATTCTTCCCTGTGAGGGTGGTAGGCCCTGGCACAGGTTGCCCAGAGAAGCCGTGGCTGCCCTGTTCCTGGAAATGTCCAAGGCCAGGTTGGACGGGGCTTGGAGCAGCCTGGGATGGTGGAAGGTGTCCCTGCCATGGCAGAGGTGGAACTGGACAGGATGTAAGGTTCCTTCCAACCCAAACCATCAAAAAAAAAAACCACAAAAACAAACTAAACTGCAAGTGAGCAGGGCACACTGCTGGGCTGCTGGGCTCTGCTCCCTACATCTGTAGGACTGGCAGCTTACATGGTATCCCTGGTGAAACTGGTTTTGGTGGTACCATAGGACAGCCATGCCTGGGAGCCTCTCCCAGCTGCACTGGAGCAATGGGAAGTTGGAGAGTGAGACCAAAGGCTCAGCTGAACTAGCAGGAGGTGAGGAAGGATGAGATGGAGCTGCACCAACAATCAACCAAGCTTTTTAAAAACATGGTAGTTTCCTGTTCTGAAGGGATTAAAGACAGTTCATTCAGCATTTTCTAGATCAAGATGCAAGCATGCTTTTAAATCAGTCAGAACGGAGAAAGGTATGCATGAGAGTGTTGGAGGGATTTGTGGAGAAATATGTGTATGTCTGTCCAGTCAGAGCATTGCAAGCCTGAGAGCTATTAGCCATCTCCAGCTCTGCCTCTATGCTGACAGTGCTCAGAATGTGCTGGATGCAGGGAAAAAGCCAATTAAAGAAATTCCTCTGGCTCCTTGCCCCCAACCGCTTATTCTTGCCCCTCCTTCAGAGCAGTTTCCTCTGCACTGTACCAGTACAGTAATGTGCAGAGCTGTGCTTAAACCAGCTCCCTGAACTGGAGGAGGCTCACATCCCTTCCCTGTGCTGCTGCCGTGTCTGTGCCCTCTGGACTGAGCAGCACCTCACCTTTGACACGGATGGCCTGGAGCAGTAAGAGCAGAAACAGGTTTAAAAGGGGTGCAAAGCTGAGGGCAGGGTCACACGCTGAGGAATCACCATTTCCTGCATCCTGTGCAATGTCAGCATGCCAGCAGATAGCAGCAGTTCAGATAAGCTCGATCAGTGTCTCAGATGAAAAACTGCAAATTTGGATGCAGTTGAGCTGATGATCATAATTTGTTTTTACAGGAATAACCCTGTACCTTTTGCAATACTGAAATGCTGCTGGGAGGGAACTTTCAAAGGTGATGCTTATGTGTATGAGTGTACTGGGACAAAAATTGATCACATACTGGCTCCCCTGGGATAAAAACATTAGAATGTTTTCCAAAGGAGACCAGAAGTTAAATAGTGAGTAGGACTTGCTCACTCTCTGTCTTAGAGATTCATTATGAAACTTGGCATGAAGAGTGACCGAAGACTGAAAAGGAAAGACAGTGACCTAGAAAGTTCCAGGGTCAAAAAGAAATGTACAATTCCCACAAAGACTGAAGAGATTATTTCCACAGGACACTGTGAGTACTAAAATGTTTGGGTTCAAAACCCTGTTGAAGCTATACCAGGAAGAAAATTCTGTCCAGGCTATTACACACAGACATAGCATCTCTGCTTCAGGAAGTCCCTGAGCCACAAACCACTGGGTCTGGTGGAATATTTAGGAGAAATATTACTCCATACTTGATCTGTTTTCATACTGTCTGTAAGCTTTGACAGTTGACTGCTCTAGGGGGTAGATATCTTCTGCTCTGTGGATCTGTTATCTGACTCATCCACCTCAGAAATCTTCTGCAGGAGTCACAATTGGTTTGCTCATCATTCTGAGCTGATATCTTCTAGTAAATCTGAATTCATCCAGGAAATGCTCAGAAGGTGAAAGAGAACATTCAAAGAGCAAAAATGCCCCAAATTCTTCTTTGGTGAAACCAGACTGCCCACCCAGCCCCTGGTGTTTGCAGACAGACATCCAAATTTAGGAAACATATGGGTGTGGGCATACTTAGAGTCATTGACCACAGGCATGACATAGCACTGGTTACTAAAACTGACCTGAAGGCTTTTGCCTTGCAGGATATGGTAAAGAGACTTGGACTGGATATCATGGAGTAAGGTCACAGGAGTTTAGCTTGAAATAGCAGAACTTGAGAACATTTGGGATGTAAACAGGTGACTGGAGGGACTATGTCACAGGCTTTTTGCAAGGGATAATCATTGACCAGAACTGTTGGCACACAGGACCTGGTCTGAGAAAGGCTTTCCTGCCTGTATCCATGCTGGCAACGCAAAGATTAGCTCTGCATACACTGCAAGTTAATTATAGTTGGAGTAATTTGTAACTCCATCCTGCTTGTCCTCTTAGGTTAAAAGAAAAATTAAAATGCTGCAAGACACAAGCTCATCTAAACTCACCAGGCAGAGCAAAAGAAATAAAGAAAGAGACAAAAGAGACCCCTTTCTCTTGGGGTCTGCTTTTCAAATCTAGCTGTTGTTACTAAAATTGCTGCTACATTTCCCTGTTAACCTTGTTTCCCAGGGTAAGAAAATTTACACACTCACCTTGTCTATCTCCTCTTTTAAATCTGCAGGCTGAGTTTCTGTAGCTTCTGTAATAAAACCTAGTTTCTGGATAGAGGGAATCACACCCTCCTTCCAAAAGAAAGAAGAATGTACTTAGCAGCTCCCTACACTGTTTGAAGTGTTCTGGGTGATCAGAGCTGGTCAGCCAGTGGATGCAGCCTGTGGGACACAGGAGGTGGCTGGTGTGGGGGGGCTGGGGACAGGGGAGCTGTCAGCATCACCAGGTTGTCAGGAAAGCAAGAGGAGACAGATGTTATTGTGGAAAGGAAGGGGAAGGAAATGGGACAGAGGAGTCTAGGAAACTGTACTTTGTTCTGCTGCTCAAAGAGCAACTTAAACATGAAGGATCTCCAGTTTCTGTCTGAGGCCCCATTTAAACAAAAGGGTTCTTGAACCCTCAAATCTGTCTTCAAACAAATCCCTTAGGTTTGATGTGATTATTTGTTTCCCAGAAAAGCACAGGCAGCCAGAGCTCCAGGGTAAGAATTCAAGTAACTGGAAAGCAGCAGGGTGTACACTCTGCATATCAATTTTTCAGTTGGCATCAGACTTAGTGTTCCAGTTCCAAGAACTGCCACTGAAAACAAACTCCTCCTTTTGAAGAGATGGGAACTCTCATATTCCCAGGGTTAAAAACAGTCTAGGGACATAAATACAATATAGGTAAAGTTTGCTTTTGCATATAAATCACTAATGCACTCTGCAATGCTCACTCATTTTTAACTTCTCCATCCTCACCCGCTGCTTCAGTCAGGATGGGTCTGTGTTGCAGCTTTGCAACACAGCAAAGTTGTCTTTTACTTTAGAAATGTAAAAAATAAATTAAAAAAAAAGGAAGAAAGAAAAGATCATATGCTTTTATTTTTGCCAATAAAACCATGTTGGGAAAGCCCCAGCATAAATGTAATTGATAATGCAAAATGAGTCCGTTTTCTAAGGGATCTTACTCTCTTTGAGATAACTAATTCCTCCAAAGTAACCAGGAATGCTTCTTGGCAGTATAAGCCTGATCTCTGTGTAAGTGGGTTTTATCCAGCTTTGGAGGTAAATCAAGTGTCTAAGGAATCATCTCTGCTGAGCAACAGCTCCTGAACTTGGGCAGAGATGGTGACTGAGCTCCAGCTCTTTTTTGACTTCCAGGCCTTTCTGCAACCAACTTTGAGATGACCTTGTCTAGGTTACCAAGATTAAATCTAAGACACCTTCTCTGCCAAGCCAAGCCATGGCTAAGGCAGCCTGTCCTGGCATTCCTGTGCAGTTTGGGGTGATTATACTGAAATTAGCAATTCCCTGGGGCATATCTACCCTAACCAAAGGTCTTGACATGCACGAAGCAGCTGATTTAACCAGTGCTGCTGAATCTGCTTCTGCCCCATCTGCTTGTCCTTCCAGTGTCATGGGTGGCCAAAGAGGACATGTAAGAATTGGCATCAGATGCAGGTTTTTTCCCCAGAGCAGAATATGAGAATTTCCATGAGGGATGTAAACTGCTCCCTTTCCAAGCAGGAATCCCTTTTCCCTACTGTGGATTGCTGCCCATCTGAGCTTGGTTTCCCTTTCTGGTCTAGGAGCTGATCGAGTTCAACACCACATCTGCTTGCAATGATCTGAAACTTTCTTGCTTTTCTCCAGGCAGCCTCACTGAAAGCAAATTGTGTGTGTACAACAAGCACATCTATGTTGCTTTAGTTGGAATATGAATCCCTTTTGGCCTCATGTTAAAATAAATCATCACGTGATGAGAAACAGAATTTTGACTGGAAAGACAGGAACACAGAGCCAATATAAATATTCACTGAAAAAATAGGAATTACTTTCAAAAGAGCTAAACTCCCAATTTATTTCTTCCTGCTTCCTGAAAATTTATCACACTTGCCTAGCTCGTGGCTTTTTCCTACTTACCTGTTTTCTTTCTGCTCATGTGTTTCAGAAGGTGCAGCAGGAGCTGTGTCTTGCTACTTTTGTGGGCTGCCATAGCTGTTTGAATCAAAACTTGCAGTTGTGTCTTTAGTGGGATTGTGGGTTAGTTCTACTCTTAACAAATTTGTAGTGACACAGGGTAACCAAAAATACTTTGGAGTAAGTCAGAATCCCTGCATTCCTCCTTGTGTAAATAAAATTACCATAGTTGGGGTTTGGGGTTTTCTTTTTTGGTCTGAGCTGCAGGAGAATTTCTCAGCATGTCTACAGAGGAAAAAAAAATAAATTTAAACCTGCCTTAGTGCAGTCAACACTTTTGTTTCACTTTTCTCCCCACCTTTCTGAGCATGAAACCAACCAGTACTGGAGATGTAAGGACAAAATTAGGAAAAGTGGTTTTGGTCACCCTGGAGAAGGTGAGGGAGGGGGATCAAATCATACCTTGAGCTGCTCCTGGAGCTTACAAGTGCCTCAGAAATGCAGGAAGCCACTGGTAGTGACAAGGAAACTGGTTGCCATGCAGCAGGCAGAGCCTGGAATCTCCATCCTTGGAGATTTTTCAACTCAACTGGGCAAGGCACTGACCAACTTGCTCTGGATTTGCAGCCAGTCCTGCTTGGAACAGGAGGTTGGAGAGGGGACCTCCAGAGCTCCTGTGCCACCAAAATCCTTCAGTAATTTTTTTGTATGGCTTAAGGATCAAGCAGTCCATTGCTGCTGTCAGTCACAATCACCACTTTGCCCAACTCAAAGCACACGATTTTGCAGTTTGCAGACCCTTTGCTGCAAGAATCCCACCAGCAATGATTTCTTTTTTGATTTCACCAAAAAGGCAACCAGCACAAGTGTTGCTCCAGCAGAAATGTTGATCTTTCACAAGCCTGGTGAGTGCAGGTTTCTTACGAAGAATGCACAGAAAATCTGCTCTTTCTGCCCAGTTGCCTATTGCCTGAGGGACTATTCTAAGCCCTTCTTTGTGAAACTCTTCCTTGAAGGAGGTCTTCCTACCTCCAGGCCCTGTGTCCCCTGCCTGCAGTCTCATCTCCTGAGGTGGCTAAGGCCCCAAAACATGATGGAGGAGGTATTTCAGATGTCCTTTTTCCTTGGCAGAAATGGCTGCAAAGGATGAAAAGATGGGAGAGGACCAGGGCAGCTTAAGGAGCATGTGAGAGTGAGGAGCAGAGAGGGGCACTGGAAATGTTGACTGACTTGGGGGACTCAGATTGCAGAGTGTGCCTATTTTCCAGAAACTGTGACTGGCCAGATGTCACATCCCTCCTGGGAAGACTTGCAGTACAACAAGGTTTCTTGCCTGGTTTTGCATTAGGAAATTCCCAACAGGCACTTTATCACTTATTGACTTGCATCTGGATGCTCATTAATCTTGTTCTGTCACTACGTTTTCATTTCCATAGCATATCCCATATTTGACCTGCTGATGTGTAGCATTTCTACAACATCACTTCTCCAGATGTCAGCTTCGAAATGGAGATTGAAACATCTGGGGAGACAAAAAAAGGCAGAGTCTTTGGCAGCTGAGATGGTGCATGTGATAACAGGTTTGGAAGGGAAGCACAATAGCTTGATGTATTTGCTGCAGTGACTGCAGCCAAATAGCTGAGGTGTTATTTACACATGCTATTTACACACCTCACACTGGCACCCACACCAAATTCATTACAAGCCAGCTCCTATTGGAACTGAGTTTAGTTTTTTTGACTAAGAGGTTTAGAAGTTAAATGTTGTAGAACAAATTTCTGGAGTCAGTGCTGCCTGTCTGGAGCAATTTCTGTGGATTAGGTGAGCTCTCACAAATGCTTTCCACAAGCAGTTTGCTGGACCATTAGAGGAACTGCCATCCCATTTTCCCAGGCTGATTGAAGTTTAGAAAACCCCTGTTCTAATCAGAGATAAACGGAGTGATCACGAGAAAGGAAATGCTTCTGTGAGTAACTCCTGTGTCCTGCCCTGTCACCCTACAGCGTGCTGTTTGTCTGCCCTTTCCCAGGAGAAGTACATCCATAAGGCTGATCCCACTATTTTGGGATAATGCATATTCCTGGAATTTGGTGTGGGTGGGAATGAGAGAAGCTGAGTTCCCATGCCAGCCCTCTCCCATGGTCTCCTGGCCATGGCACTGTGAGGTGCTCCCAGGGGCTGCCTTCATCCTCTTACTTTGGCACCTGGGTCTCTGCTGCTGGAATCCACAACAGATTTTGAGCCTGACCTCTAAGAATGGAAAGGAGTTAAACTATTTTAGGGACTGCAGGGAGGAAGGTCAAATGAGTTTCAGAGCTATGGGGAAAGAGTGGGATGCCAGCAGAGAGGGGTGGGACCAGTGATGTGGACTGCAGCCACAACCCGGGGATATGGAGATATTTCACAATGAGAAATAAATGAGCCACAGTAACCAAAAACCTGGAGCATTACAGAAACTGCTGAGCAACATTTTACCCCGTTGGTGTCCATGGGATGGATCTTCCCAAAGCTAAAGGCAGGTGCTAAAGTGGCATTGCAGACCACAGGAAATTGAGCACAACAAAATAAAAAACCCTCTAAAGCGCCAAACTTTGTCTTTAACCATCCCAGTGCTGTCAAAATTGCTTGGTCCATCCACACTGTCATGTGTTCAGGAAAATCCTTTATGTCTGAGAGCCCCATGAGCGTTGCACTCAGCAGGCCAGGGCTGGGGCTTTCCAGGGCTGCTCTTGCATTAGCAGGTATTTTCTAAGAGGTTTGGAAAACGGGCAGCACAGGAGAATGGTGCCTTGCACAAGTGAGGGTCACTTGTCTGGACAATATATTTTTTTCAGTTCCCAGTTTTCTGTGTAGAGCTGTGCTCAAGGTGAAACACATTTAACATTGAAATGCATTGGCCCCTGGAAGCTGTCTGCTGTGAGCTTTTGCAGCTGAGCATCCCAGGGCCTTTCTCAAGAAGCCTCTTTGCCCAAGCAGCTCTGGAAACCTGGGTGCAATTGATCCCCAGTGCCAAGGAGCTGCCCTGGGTGGCTCTGGGGGGGCAGAATGGGCACATACCTGATGATCTGTGTGGAAAATTAACCCAACATCCCAAACTCATTACAGGCCTTCAGCTGGTGTGGTGCCATCACCCAGCTGGCTGTAGGGACAAGGCATCTCTGTGCCCCCTGGAGACCACCAGGCCCCCACCTGAAAAGGGACAGGGCGAGGCAGTGAAAGGGCTTTGAGATTTAAACTGAGCTGGCGTCCTGCAGCTGTAAAATAAGATGTAAACTCTCTCTACATTTGGAGCTAAGTTTAACCCCAGTCCTTCCAAACCTGTACCCACATAACTGGAGATTAGCCAGACTAGCCCACTGTAGAGCATGTGTGATATTTTCGGAAGAAGGGATTTTTTTTTCCCCAGAGCTTTTGCCAAACCTCTGTTTCTGAGCATGAGCGTGTAGCTTAGGCAGCAGGGTCCTGGTACAGGACCTCTCTTTGTGGCTTAGGAAAAGTAAACCAGGATGAAGCCCAGTGGTGGTGGGTGGTTGGCAGGCCCATGGCTTTCCCAGGCTTGCTGAGCTGCCCAGCACCACGGCACTGCAGGATTGTGGCCAGGCAGGACTCGGTGCTGCTCCTTCCTGCTCTGGTCCCAGCATGAGCTGTGAGGGAGCCCAGGATTCCCAAGCTACTCTGGGCACTAAGCCACTGGCATCTTTCCCATTAGCCATAATCACTGGTTTGCTGGAAAATTTATGAGACTCGCTGTAGTGATATTCATGAATACAGAAGCTGTTGTAAATGTAATTTGTTTTGAGGATTTGACACTCTTTATCTGAGCCACTTCACTCACCCATCATTTGCAGTGGTTATGACAGAGCTTCTGCTGATAGACTTGGATAGCAGTGAGCTTCTGTCAAGGGTTGCAGGTTGATCCTTGACTCTCCCAGAGTCAGCTTGTGCCAAGAAGCATGGCAGTTATTCCCTCTGCTTTGGAGCTATTGCTGGAAATGTTGTTGTTAGCCATTAAAGTCCCTAACCCTATTTTCAAGGTTATTACAGTATTTAACTTGGCTGCTCCAGTGTGGTTTTGAAGTTGTATTTCCAACATATGATATGGGGTAAAAATAGTTGGTGTCTAATTAGAATAATCCCTGGAGAAACTCAGATTCTTCAATTGTACAATGAGTTATTTTTCTCACAAGATGGCAGGCACATTTCAGTCAGTGACAGGAGGTCAGCCTGGATGAGGAGAGGCTGCAGTCAGAGACTCCAGGAGAAAATTCCTGAGAAAAGCTCTGGGAGCTTTTCATATCTCAGGAGAAAGCAGCTTTTCCAGGCTGGATGCTTAGGTAGGACTTAGGTGATCATCATCAACAGCTTCTGCACTTACATTTAGCTTTTCTTTTCCTAAGTTCCTGTGTGGGCGTGTGAGAAAAATCCCTTGCCTCATCCATTGCTGGAATTTCTGGGAATCAGGCAGATTGTGGCTGGGGTTTGGGATGGTGATGGTGCCAGAAATAGTATTTTGCAAGCAGCAGCGTGCAGCAGTCCAGTGGGCAGTCAGATTCCACTGGGCTATCATTATCCCAGGAAACATTCCTGTGCCTGCACAGGGGCTGAGGGCCAGCAATGGCCTTTAGGCTGCCCAGCACCCCAGCTCCATCCCAGCTCCATCCCACAGAGGGAGGTGAGTTAGGCCCTCGTCTTTGCCGTTCTGGTAGCTGGAGAATGGGCCAGATCCTCCCATGATTCCCAAAGAGCAATCAGGGACTGTGCTCTGGTGCAGTCTAAGAGGTCTGGGTGAGCTGCTGCTGTTCAGGGCAGTCCCCAATCCACAGGTGGCTCCTGAAGTCCTGCTAAATCCCACATCCATATCCTTAGGGGCTCTGGGAACATTGTGTTGGAGAAAATGAGGAGTCTGGGGAGTGGCTTAGCTTTCCCTCTCAAAGCCTGCCAAGTTGGGCTTACCATGGCTTTACCCAGACACACTGAGCAAGTGCTCTCCAGGGCTCAGTCTTGTTTCATTTTTTTGTTCAAAACTGAAAGCAGATACACAAATAAAAATGTGAGGCAGATGCTAGCAAGTAAGCGGGAAATTGTTTGGACATCTCCTCCCTGTGCTTCTCAGGGCACTGGGAAGTGTTCTCAGCTGGCCAGGACCCCCTGTCCTCCAGAGTGACACCCTGGGGCTCATAGCTGTGCTGGGATTATGTTTTGGGTGGGACATGTATTGCCTCCCTCCCCTAAACGGATGGAAATATTTCTGTTGTCCAAAATTAGTTTCCAAATGTGTTGGAATTTTCTTTCCGTAGGAATTCTCAAAAATCTGGTCCTCATTGTGAAATGGAGTGGCAATTTTTTCCAAACCCCCTTCTTTGGAATTTCTCACCCAAAGAGAACAGCAGATTTCAAGCATTTTGTCCCAGGGCAGCTCTCAGGATCACCCTGAGGGGCTGAAGCAGGGGCTTGCTGGGTGCTCTGAATCTTACTGGATTTTCACTCTAGCAGTGTTTTGAGTGGTACAGCTTAAAAAAAAAAAAAAATATCACTGTGCTGGTGTGGAAGATGCTTCTCATCTCCTCCAGTGAGACTGGGCTGCTTGAGGTGTGTTCATGGAGCCCTGCAGAAGTCCTTCATGACACCCTCTCGTTCAAAGGGCTGCAGAGCTTTGGGTCCTGCACACCAAACCCAGGCTGATACAATGACAGAACTTTGCAGCAAGGCAGAGTGTCACTAATCTTGTTTAAGATTGTTTTCCATGTCTTTTTGTACCATCTGGACCTCTGGGGAAATATCTGGAGAAGCCTGGCAAATTCCCAATAGCACATCTGAAAAGAGTTATTTTCAAAAGGCCACAAAACCAACTGTTTGTGAGGGCTGATTTCAGAGTCTGACTTCACTTTGAGCAGTGGCTCCTCAGCGGTTTAGTTACCAGGATCAGGCTTTTTTTTTAAATTTATGACAAAACTCAAGCTTGAGACAGAAAACACAACTGTCTTTCAATATTAAGATGGACTCTTTATCCCTGAACAACAAGGCAGATAATTTTATTTGAAGCCTTGATTACAGAATCTCTTTGTTTGAAATCCTTTCAGAGAAGCATTATCTCATTGCACTAAACAACCAGCCTCAGTGGGCACCAAGGGAGCATCTATGCCCAGACCTATTTTGGGACTCTGATCCCAATGGCTCTTTTGCTCAAAAGTAGGTCAGATTTTAGTCCTTTCCCAGCAGGAAAATTAGGAGCAAGTTTGGATACAAGATTTCCAGGAAATCAGAAAAAATTGCTACATCTATTTCTAGAAGCCCTGCCAAGGACAAGCTCCTTTGTACTCAGGCTAACTCCTCTCCTAACTTTACCATATGATTGATGACTCAAATTATGAGGTTTAATTTCCCGTTTCTACCTGAGATTTCCTGTTTGAGCCCTTCCCAGCTGCAATGAGAAAGGTTACCACAAAGATATTTATGGACCTAGAACTAGAGCTGCTAAATTTGTAATTGCCCAGCCCCAGGGTGGAACATGCTTTTAGCTGAATCAGTGGCTGTAAGAATACAGCACATACTGTGAAAAACTGGCCTCACTTGCAACACCACTCACCTACCGAGGCTCCTTGGGCCTGATGATGTGCAACAAAATTATATTAGACTTGATGAGGGCTGAATCTGAGTCAGCAGCATGGATGCTGTGGTCTCTCCATCTTCCCTGGTCCCTGACATGTCCAGAGTGCTGTGTTGGCATTCTCCTGTCTTTCAAATGCTTCTCCCTGAAGAGTTTCTTAAGTGTTTGGTTTTGATGCTTCTGGAGAGCACTGATTTTTCCTTGGAAATGTCCATTTGGAATCAGAAACAGCAGCTCCTGTGCCCAGCACAGTGTGTGTATCAGCCAGTGGTTCATACAAGATCAGTGCTTAAGATGCTGAAGGTGAATCTCAGCTCAGCACCAATGCTGAAGAGCTTATTCTGGAGATGTGTCCCACCCAGGAGCTCTGTCCCAGTAGCGTGGGATCCCTCCCACATGTCCCAGCCATGCTCCTGTTGGAAAGCCAATGGGGCTGATGCCATGAGCCCAAAGGATGTGTGCACACCTGGGACTTGGAGCACTACCCTTGGATCCACCGAGCAATATATCAAGTCACCTTTGCTAATCAATTCCACTTGCAGCTAGATCCAAACTTAACTCAGGAAAGGCACAAAAACATTTGTTGTCTCCATGGCAGCCACATGGAAAGGATGATGGTGGCGATAGGCCCATTTCCAAAAAGGAGGGATGCACACTTTCCATACTAACGAGGCTTGAGTGGCTCCTCTCTGCCAGGGCAGGAGGCCTGATCCAGGAGATGTAAGTACCAACACGCCTTGGCTCTCTGCCTGAAGCATCCCTGTCCTCACCTCTGGTGTTTGGGCTGTCAAATCCTTCCACATTCCTGACCTAATCCTCCCTCAGCTGTATTTGCTGCTCCTGCCAGGGGCATTTCTGCCCCTCATCTCAGGAGCACACTGTGGCAGCACAGGATGCAGCCGTGTGGTCGAGTGCCTGTCCCCCTCCTGTGACTGCCACAGGGAGCCCTGTGCAGGCAGCTCCAGGCTCCTCTGTCCCTGTCACTGCTGCTGCAGGGCATTGTTTATGGTCTGCAGCCAGGTTGAGGTGTGAACACTGCTGGCATGTACAAACAGCCACTGCTGAAAGAACAAACGCTCAGTGAGCAGAAAGGGTCCCTTGCTGCCAGGAAACCACATCTGAGCTCATTTACCACTGCCCTGCTGCTAATGATCCTCAGTGGGCAGCTTTGGTGGTCAGCTTATCAGCACATTGCTGATTAAATAGCTCCAGCTGGGACAGCCTGAGCCTACCACAGAATCAATTAGTTTGGAAAAGACCTCTGAGATAATTGAGTCCAACCTATGATCAAACACCACCTTGTCACTCAGCCCTGAACACTGAGTGCCACATCCACTCTTTACTTAAACACCTCCAGGGATGGTGATCACCACCCACCAGAGCAGTCCATTGCAATCTAATAATATTTTCTTTGAAAAAATTCCTTCTAATGTCCAACCTAAACCTCCCCTAGTGCCACTTCAGGCTATCTTCTCGTCCTGTTGCTGGTTGCCTGGGAGCAGAGCCCAAGCCCTACCTGGCTACCAGTGTGGTTTGTGCTCCTGTGAAAGAGCCACTGGAGTGAAATCCTGCTGGCTCATAGCAGCAGCCTGCTGGGAAAGGGCACAAGGACCCAGCTTGCTCAGGTACAGCACCTGAGCTGGAGAGATGATGGCACTGTGGAAGAAATACACCTCTATCCACCAGCACAGGGATCCTTCCACATGGGCTGTGGCCTGCTCTTGGGAAGGCTGTCCCTTGCATGAGGCAAGTTCTTTTACTGGAGATGTCATGGACATGAAGAAGTTTGTGGTTCCTCCCCGGGAGCTGAGCAGTGAGCATGGCTGCAGGGATTGCAGACATACATGGGTGTTTTCCAGCAAAAGGCCATGGAGCAGTCTGAGAAGGGAAACCATACTGCTGGCAGCCACAGATAGTGAAAAAAATGTAGAACCAAAAGCCAGCCTTGAGAAAACATCCTGATCACCTCCCCCTGCAGCCAAGAGTAACCACTGACCCATTCACAGCAGACACTTTTTCTGTGAGCTTGTCCAGACCCAGAGGTTCCTTCTCCTTGGCAAACCCGTGTGCCCAGCAGGGACACCCTGCCACCCTAAACCACTCCTGGGAGCTAAGCTCCCAGATAAAAGCATCTGGAGGATCCTTATCCTGGTCTTTCCTACCCTTCTCCAAAGCATGATGGAGCTGAGAGGCTACAAGGAAGGATCTGTGGCTGCCAATGTGAAGGTAGCATTGTGGTGAGCAAGGTTTGTCCATTTTTCCTGATTTCCCTGCTATAAATGAACCTATGAGCTGAAGGACAGCTTTGTCCCTGTTCCCTCAATGTCTTTCTGTAGGTTTTTAGACAAGACATTGAGTCTCTTGATCTAAGGGAGGATAATCACTTCCATGGCTGCTGGCAAGGGTAGGAGCTGGCTGCCCTCAGTGCTCAGTAGCTTGAGGCTGAGCATTTGCTCCATTCCCTTGGTGAGAGGAGGAATTATTTACCCGGGAAAAGATCCTCATTAGAGCTGGAACATATCCCAGGGACCAGTGACCTCAAGAAAAAGCAAATTTGGTGGTGAAACCAAAAGCAGAGGTGAAAAGGCCAGTGTGGTGATGGGGTCTCTGCCCAAGCCGAGCCTGATCAGCAGTGGCTGATGCTCTGCCAGGCTCAGGGAGCACCAGAGGCACAGGGTCCCCATGGCAGCCTTCCTGCTGTGGGGCTTGTGCCCCTGCTCCAGCCCTCCCGCTCTGCAAACAGGAAGCTGGCAAGCAGCTGCTGAATAAGTCATTTTGGGGAGTTTGTACCAAACTGGCTTTCAACTCCTGAATGTGTAGGAAGGAAAAAGCCGTGAATACGCCTTTGTGACCAAGTTTGGCACCAGCTGCACTCTGCAAAAGGGACAAGAATGTGGCCATTTAGAGGGGATTCAGCTGCCCTTTAAGAAATGAAATGATCCCTTCCCTTTCCTGCAAGGCTTTATTCAGGGTAGAATAGGACTGCGACAGTGAGCTGCTTCTTTCTCTTTCTGGCACTGAGGGCTGTGATCCAAACCGTTCATGTCAGGCACATGAGAGACCCCACTCCAGGGACGCTGCAGAGCCCAGGGATGACCCTCTGGCCCCTCCTGCTGCAGCCTGGCTGGGAAGAAATTGGACTGGGGCAGCAAAACTCCAGATCTGCCCTTTCCTGGCAGGTCGCGTGCGCCCTGAGGTGATTCCACTGGAATTCCAGCAAAATATCTGTCCACCTCCTGCACAGGGCTCAGAGGGCTTTTGGAAGCAAGCAGTTTGGAAGGTTTTGCCCTCTTCTGAAACACTTCTCCACCCAGTTTTTGAGAAATTTATGTATATTACATGAAAAAATGGACCATGTCCAAGCATTTGCAGGATTCAATTTTTTCATTTTTTTCTTTTTTGGAAAGGCTTAGATATTTCATACAGATCTTTCCTTTGTGAACAACTTGAAAGCCAGGGGCTCTGTCGTAATTTGGAATGAAGACACTGTTTTATCAAACTCTTCAGGATGCTGGCTGCCTGCCTTCTGCCTAGCTGAAGTTTTGACCATATTCACTGGTGCAATTGTCACATCAGTGACAGAGAGAATGGGTCTCTGGGACAGCCAGTCTGCCTTAGACGAGGCTCCAAGAGAAAAGCTTGGTCACACATACACCCAAAAGTTTTCCAAAGGGTGACTTAGGAGTCTTCTGAATGATTGGCTTTGGGAACTCATAAGTCCTGAAGCAGTAGGGAGATCCATATAATTTCAAAATGCTTCATGTGCCAGGAAAAAGGAAAACCAAAAAAGACAGATATTAGTAGGTTGGCTAGTGCTGAACCATGTCACTCCACTGGGATCATTTGATCCACGTGTGGACTTTTTGTAAGAAATGTTTGCAACAAAATGTAATACATGCAGTAGGCTTGGGTGGGAGTCAAGATTAACAGTTGCTTTCTTCTGGACTTTCATTCCTTTCTTGCCTTCCCCTTGTTCAGCATCTTATGAAAATTATAAACAGAATATTTGTTAAAAACTTTGTTGGCAGCTTTCTCTTTCTGCTATGTCCTCCAGAAGGTCTGGAAAGGCAGAGACAGCTCCACCAGCACTTCTACAGCTAATGTCAGCCACAGCTTCCTAAGTTCCTGCTCCTAAAGTTCTGCTGGAAGCAGGGTGCCTTTACAGCTCAGTGTGTTTGAGAGATGTTTGTAGGCTCACTGCTGATAGGGTTAAAGTACAAATCACCCTTCTGTTCCTGTTTGCACAGCACCAGCGTTTCAGTGCACACCACTGGCATCGGATCCTCTGCACAGGGGAGAGGCAGAGGAGCTGCAGGGCCCAGGGCAGGGCACTGGGAGCACTGGGGAGAGCTGAGGGGTGGCTTTACTCTCCCTGCACGATGAGGTGGAGAGGGTTGAAACCCAGGGGCTCTGCAAGGGCAGGAGGCCACAAGAGTGACAGGGGAAGCAGCTGCACGTTGGGGTGGGATCTGTCCCTGTGAGAGTGGTGGGAACTCTGTCCTTTGAAATCCAACAGCAAGACCACACTCCAGACATACCAGAGACAGAGCTCATAAAACCTTTGGGAGTTGCTAACTCCCACTTCTTCCATGGCTCCTGTTTCTACCTTAAAAATCAGGAATAGTGCAGAAGGAACAAACCAGCAAAGCAGTGACAGACTGGGAAGAGGAGCCATTTGCGGGCAGCACAGGGCATTGATAAAGTCCACATCAGAACTCATAAAATTAGATTGTTTGGAATAGTTTTTACACTAAATATTATTGTTCTTTATGTCTAACTAATTGCAGGGTGACACGATTAAATTAATTTTTTCTGGAGATAGGATCTCTGTTACTGACTTTCAGAGAGAGATGATTTTACTTTGAAATTTCAGCTTCTTACTTTGTTACTTGCCTATGCCAAAACTATTCTTACAGATTTGTGTAAAGATTTGCTGGATTTACAGAAAGCTCTGTTATTTTAGCTAAGCAAGTTCTTTACAACCTTGTTGTCAGTAACTGAAATATTTTTCTCCAATTACTGAGTTCATATTTTTTACATCAAGATAGAGTATCTCTGCTCTTTCTCCAAAAAATATAGCTTATTGTTGACAGACAAACCAAAATTCCTTTGCTCGTTTATGAACTCCTTCAGTTCATTTTCAAGTAACTGAACTGGAAATTTTTTTTTTTTTCTATTCCCTTTTAGTTAATACAGGGATTTAGGAGATGGAGAGCTGCACTGTGACTAAAGCCAAGTTTGAATCCTTTCCACAGTGTTCTGTCTGAACTGGATCACTCTTTATTGCCAATTTGGAATGTTCTCCTTCAAGGCTTGCCCCTGCAGCAGCTTAGAAGCCACTTGGGCTATCCTGGAGGATGTCTGCAGGCCACCAAACCTTGCTGTTCCACCTGACAATCTCTGGCAGTGCTTTTGGGGATTCTTTGGCACCTGCAGGGTGATGTGCATGTTCCTACCTCTCGTGCTCCCCTTCTTCATCAACAGGAGTGACTCAGTACAGGAATCAAATGTGACACCAGTAGCTGATACCTACCCCTGGGTGAGGGGTCACAGAGACCCCAAATGGCACCATGACATCCAGCTCACATTCCCTGGGGCTCATTTTTTCCTTCTGGCATCTCTCCCCTGTTAGTAGAACCTGGACATTTAAATGAGAGTCCCTGCTCAAAGCCCAGGCGCCCCAGAATTACAGATCAACAACCAGAAGGTAATTTGTGCAATTTGGATTCAGGCTCTTCCAGGCCTGCATTCCAACAGTGAAGGTTTGATCACACCCTTGGCCACTGCTCTCTGTATTTGACTGCTTTATAAGAGTCCTTGTGGGCCTCTTGGAAGTAAATCTGCCCAGTTTTGAAATTCTGAAGTATTATTATTTCATCTCTTGCCAAGAGTGGATTGGAAAATGATAAGAGCCTTTCAGGCTACATAAGAGATATTTTGGGAGTTTTATCTTATTTCTTCCATGACATTTTTATTCCTTCCATATGAAACACACATATATATATGTTAAAGGCAACTTTTTGCCTTGAAGTAAACTGGGGAGAAGGAAGCTATTTTGCTAAGTGACATTTCCTAAATACTTTGAAAATTGTAGTTTGTTTTACACATGCTCTTTTCAGTTTTGTTTTTTTTTCCCTTTTTATTTGGCCAATTCGCCCTATGAGTTGACCAAAATGAAAATCACCATTTTGATCTGAGTGGATTTTCTGGGTGAAATACAATTGAAAATAAATATTTCTGTATGGTCTAACCATGAAATCCTAGTTGTATCTCATTTCCACTCCTCTACCTTCCTCCTGGCACTGCAAGCACACACATTCCCTGTGGCTAGAGGAATGATCAATTGCAATTAATCTGGGCAGAAAATGAAGGGCTTGGGTTTTGGTGTGATTTTCTTGTGCTCTGCTGGGCAGCAGCCCCTGTGGCTGTGAGTGCTCTGGGGTACCACCATCTTCCCACATCAATATTTTGGCTCCTCTCCCTGCTTGTCTCCTGCTCCCCAGCCCCAGGTGCACTCACTGATGATGTCTGTGAAGGGAATGGTCTGTCCTGATTTGGTCTGAATAAGCTTCAGGCAAGAATGGTGGGGCTTGGCTTTATTTTTGAACCTCTTCCATGGGTTTAATTCCCAAACCCTGCAGGCCTGCTGCCAGCTCAGCCCCCAGCACATCCAGCACCTGAGCAGGTGCATGGAACTGCTGGGCCAAAGTCACCTCTGTGTCCCTCCTTGCCATCGGTGTGACCCCACACAATAATGTCTGCACTGTCTGCTGCTGCCTGAGGGTGACAGAGGACTCAAGACCTTCCACCCAGTTTAGGTTTTTGAACTTCATGTAAATTGAGTGGATTATAGGAAACTGAAGTTGCGACATAGCTGCTTGTGAATAGAAGCTGTTTGGTTTTTTTGAGAAGCAAAAGGTTTGCACTCCAAAATATGTCTTTTTTTTTTTTTTTCAGGTCAACCACATGATTCCCAGCTTGGCATCCACTCTGGGGGCATCTGCACTCCAAGCATTTTGCACCAACACTCCCACGGTGTGTGAGAAAGAGCACTGCTGAGGCTGGTGCTCAGAGCAGCCCTCCCAGCCCTCCCTGGGGCAGAAAGCTGGGCCAGCTGCACACCAGGAGCTGCACGGCAGCCAGGAACAGGGGAGATATTTCTGTAGCAGCTCTGGTGAACAGATCCTGCTGTACCATCCCCACTTCTCCTATCCACAGGATCCCACACACACATGTGCAGCTGGGGATGAAAACCTGATCAGCTGCTGGTACCCAGGAACCTGATTTGCTCCCCAACAAGGCGCTGCAGATGCAGCATCCACCCTGGAAAGGCATTCCTCAAAGGGAATCCCCGTCCTTTCCCTCCTGGCAGTTCCCTCTCTGGCTCCCAGCCAGGCCACCTGCATTTGAAACTCCGTGGGACTTCACTTGGGTTTCTGTGTTATTAATCCTCCCCAGAAGAAATCCCAGGCCTTTCTGGACCTCTTCCCTGTTTGCTAGGACAGCTGCCAGGGCTGTGCTGCTGCTTCATGTCAGCACAGGAGGCACTGCAAAGCCCGTGTGTTTCCAGAGGGCAAGGGGAGCTCTGCTTTTACTGGTCAAGGCTGCAGTCTGATGCTCTCTGCTGTACTTGCCAGGTACTGGGACACTGAACAAAGCAGGTTGGAATCAAATCATCTGTCTGGGGAACTAATGATCCTGATAAAAACAGACCTCTGTGCTCCTGGTGTGTCCTAGCTGTCCTCATAAAAGCATCAGGCAAGGCACACAGACTGTAACACCACAATTTCCCTGTGTGGATTATAATCCATATTCAGTGGGGCCACAGTTTAACACTTGATGACACAGGATCAGTGCTCCAAGGAGTGTTGCATACAAATGTGCATGCAGGAGTGGATGCAGCTGGAGATGAGGTGTTAAACAATTCTGTCCAGTACCTGAGTGCCATTCTGCACCACTCCTGGCCAGTGCAGAGCCAGCAGTGCCTGGCTGGAAGCAGGCAGGAGTGTGGCTCACCAGGCCTTGAAGCAGTTTTAGCAAGCTGCAGCAGTGAAAGTGCTGCATTCACATGCTGATGGATATCTATTTCATTGGGTCTTTAACCATGTCTTGTGGCAAGATCACAGTTTCTCATGGGTTTCAAGTAGGGAGGAAATTCCAGTTTCCATCAGAGAAGAATGAAGCAAATTCATGTAATCACATGTTCACCTTAAACATAACAAGCACCAGGAAAGAGCTCTCCTTCAGCTGGTCCTCAGAGGCCACATTTCAAGTAGAAGTATTTCCTGAAGAGGGAGAAAACAAACAAGGTTTTTGGGCTAGAGGACCTGCTCCTGGCCAGGAATGGTGGGTGCTCAACACTGAACTGCTGCTATTCACCATCTCATGCTTGAGCAGTTAGAACCTGGCCTTAAGTTACTTTAGTCCATCTATTTTAGGCTAGGAGGACTCAGTGCACTGAAGGAGAACCACCCTGGCTGCAAGGTAGCTATATCCTTTGCCAAGAGGGTAGATTTTATCCAGCTCTGTAGATTCCTGCAGCTTGGGTAAAAGAATCCAGAGTCTGGGACCTGGGCAGGGAAGCACTGAGGAATGAGAATTTGTGGGATGGGGTTAGCAGTGTTGCCTGCAAGTGTTCTACAGGAGCAAGAAGTCACGTTTCAGGGACAGAGCTTTGCTTTTCTTGCAAAATGCACATACTATTGGCAGGAGGCAAAGAACGATGAGTAGGGGTGGGTCAGATTCCTACTCCAACTCCAGAGCATTCCTCCTGGGAGATGCTGAAGAGCCCTGCGAGTGCTTTACTTGATGCTTCTTTTCCTTGTTTATGTGGTAGAAACATCTGAAAATAATTTGTGCCTGTTAAGCTTTGCGGACAGTCGGGGTTCTGCATGCGATTTGGTCTCCACCTCAGCCAGGACTAGCTGGGGCTGCTCTGCATTTGCTCATTAGCTAATGAGACATGATATTGTTAGCAGGGCTCTCTGGGGCTGCCTTCGATGTGTGGCTGCCGTGGGCACGCGCAGGGCTGGGTGCGGTACCGATGAGCTCAGCTCGGCTGCATCACGCAGGTCGGCGGGGAAGATGCAGTAAGATGGGAGAGGAACATCATCCCCCCACTTATTACTAACATTGAAAGCATCTGGAGCTGTGGGTTGGGGACCTGCTCAAGAGGGATGTGCACCCTGCAGGCCTTGCTGGAGCTCCAGCAAAGCTCTCCATGAGCGATACGTGCTGACTGATGCTCCTTGGAGGACGGATGGAGAAATCTTCAGCAGCAATCCCAGGACAAAGACGAGGATGGCTGAGCAATCGAGGTGGGAGGATGCCCTCCAGAAGGGGAAAATGTTTAAACTGGGAGGAGAGAAACAGCTTGGAGGAGGGATGATACACTTAACCACATGGCTGGAAGAGGAGGTGTGAAGACTTGATGGGAAACACAGCACTAAGTGTAGGGGAATGGGGCGAGGAGAAGGTAAAGTACAGTGAAACAGCAAGAAAGAGTGAGGGGACTGGGAGCATCGCAGCCCAGCGTGCGGGAAACTTAGTGGGGAAGGCTCCCGTGGGGGACAGCGGGGCCGGGACGTGGCAGCCCAGCAGTGCCCAGCCAAGGGGACTCCCGGAACGGGAATCGCCGCAGCTCCCCGCGGGCACGGCAGCGTTCCCGGCAGCCGCGGGGCCGGCGCTAACGGGAGCCGGCGCTCAGCCACCCCAGGCAGCGGCGGGGCGAAAGGGCGCTGCCCCC
>VZTB01012893.1:275840-312403 GCA_013397245.1 Thryothorus ludovicianus | reverse complement strand
TCGGCGGCGCCGGTCCCTTGAGCCGCGCTGGGGGGCGGCTGGACCCGAGCGGGCGCTGCGCTTCACCCGCCTGCACGGTGAGTGCGGGGCCGGGGTTCGGGGGGGGCTGGCCGGGACGGGCATCCCGCCAGGGCCGCTCCCTGCCCGCCGCGGTACCGGGACCGCGCTGGCAGCCGGGCGAGGAGCGGCCCTCGGCGGCCCGCGGGGTAAGAGCGTCGCCGAGGGCAGGTGCCGTCCCCGACCCCGGTGTTTGGGTGTTGGGAACTCGGCGATCTCAGCGCTTTCGGCTGTAGGTGGAGGTGCGCGTTCACGGCTTGTTTCAGCTGATCCGAGTCCACCCCATCCCCACGCTTTCCTCCCCCCGTCCCTCCCCTGATGCTGGCGCCCGCGCTGTGGCAGCGACTTTGGGAGATGATCTGGTGGAAAATGCATGGCTTTTTACGTGTGAAGGTTAGTTTTCCTGCCGGATCGAGTCCCTGAACTGAGTTCTCACACTGTGCACTGCTGGCACGAAGCAAGGGGATCACGGCAGCCTGACGCGAGCAAGACCAAAGCTTTTGCAGGAGTGCACCCTAAGGGCCAAGTCCTTTTGGGCTACTCAGCGAGCAACCCCATTCTGCCCCGCACATCCCCGCAGTGCCGAAGTGCCCCATGTGTATATTATGTCCTTTATTTTTCTCCAGTGTAACTCAGGAGAGGTGAGTGGCAGCACAGATGAGTTTTGTCCGGTGCTTGTCTTAGTGCACGGCTCGGTTCTTTGGCTGCTGATTCTCTTGCAGGTTGGCTTCGTGGCACGGGTGCACGGTGCTGGTCAGGGATGTCTCCAAGCTGGGTCTTGCAGCAAGCAGGAAGTTGTTTCCTTTCTTCCTGTTTTTGTCCCCATGCCTGCTAATTTCCTCTGGGAAGAAAAGTGCATTCTGCAGTAAAGGGAAAAAATAGTCACACGTAACGGGAAGGGTCAAGGCAGCAAAGCTTCTGAATGAAGCATGGACAAGGAAGGAGCACAGGGTGTTAACTGCAGTAACGTTGATAGGGCAGCAAGGACGAATAGCTGCCCCAAGGGCTGTGACCACGGGGATAAAAATGTACCACTTGGGACAAGCTGGGGAGCAGACTTTGGATAGAATTGCATTTCCACTCCCGTGTATGGAAGTCCTATCTCAGTGGTGCAGGTTTGCAGGAAGAGGTGATGCCTCATGTTAGATTGGTTGATACAGTTGGAAGAGGTGAACTTTAGATACTTCCTTTAAGCTTTGATTGTTAAATGGACTTTATGAAAGGGCTTGTCTGCCTTTTTTTTTAACCCTCTAATAACACCCATCATCCCTTCTTGCTGCTGCAAACCTCATGTTCTTAAATCCTCATGGCTGCTGCTGCTCAGCCCAGGTCTCCCCTGTCTGTGTGCAGGCTCTTGGGGAGCCTGTGCCATTTCTGAGCTGGGATACTGCCAGCCTTCCACGAGGTGCTGTGCATTTGGAACAGGTCCCCAGCTTTGTCCTGGTCTCTGTGCTCATTGGTCCTGAGCCCCCAGGAAGGCAGCAGCTCTGGCTTGTGGACGTGTGTCCGTGCTGTTCCTGCTTCTGTGTGTTCCCATGAAAGGAGGTTGATGCTGTGCAGCGTGAAAGCAACTCCCACAAAACTAGTTCTGCTCTGGGACTTCCCATGACAGGCTTTTTTTTTTTTTTTAAGCAATCCACTTGCAAGAGATCTGCCTACAAACTGGCTTTTCAGGTTCTAGGGAAAGCCATGGGCTGGCGCTGGTCTTGGGAATGTCTTGCTCTGTGCTGGGTAGGCTTCAGCCAGGGGGATGAGCTTTGAATGAGGAGAGTGCTGCTGGCCTGCAGAGCACAGCAGACACCTCTTCAACAGCAAGCTTGTCCTCTCTGTGTCTTGGTACTGAGACTGTGTGGCCCTAATGTGTCACCTCAGGCAGGAATTATGTCTCCCAGAGAGGGCCAGCATCTTGGCACTGCACTTGGCAGACAGCTCGTTTCACTTTCGTGGCAGGGACTGCAATGAGGCTGCAGCTGTGTGAGGTCGCCAGGCAGGAATAGGAATTCCTTTTGGGGTCATCAGTCCTGTTCCTCTGGAATCCAGCCCCGGAAAGTAGCCAGCAAGTCCCAACATGTTCCCTTGAAAGAGGCAGGGTCTGCTGAGTGTGGCATGATAGGACACTTTATTCTGGGCACAGAGCCCTCATGCTCAGATATAATTAGTAAAGGTTTGATTCTCTTCAGTGTGTTGTATCTCTCTGCAGTGCAAACACAGCCTGGTTAGTGCTGGAGGCCTGAGATGGGCAATATGACCAGGATTACTGGCTTGTTTTCTTCTTCCATTCAGTGTATCCAGAAGAAAGTTGAGCAGAGCGTGTGTTGTGTGAGCCCTGTGTTGCTGAGGATGTGCCTGCCAAGCAGGACTGGCCGTGAGCTGAAGAGTCTGACATTTCTTTATCTGTCAGTCTAGAGCTTTTATCCAGCAGACCAGTCTTTTGATAAGATTCTTCCCTTGTGGTTGCTGCCTTTCTTCCACAGCTATCTCTGGAGGCTTTGGCACCCCGTGGAGACCATGCGCCTTTCTCAGAGGTTCCAGCATTAATTGTGACCTGACTTGACACTTCTTATTGCTGTCCCTGCAGCCTGCCGCCTGTATGTGACCCATTTCAGTAGAAATACTTAAAACTCAAGGATGGATTCCTTCCTTAACATTTTCCCTGAGCTCAGATGTGGATTAGTTTCTTTTCTTTCCAGCTGAAGAGGTGTTGGACTCCAAGTTTAACATTTGTCATCATCTAGTTGGAAGGAAAGGGACATGAACTGTGCAGATCTCACACTGTTGCTGTGAGGTTGCCTTCCAGCTGCTGGGTATGTACATGTTGGAGTTTTAAGGAACCCCTGGAATGCATGTGTTGCCTGCTTGCTCAGGGAGCTGTGTTGCATCCTCTCTGCTGTGTGCCAATATCTCAGTGGGTGCTGTGGGTGCTGCAGCCTGAATTTCATGGGATTTGTGTCCGGGTCACAGATAAAACATCCCAGTGCTGCTGGAAGGTGGGATGAAGAAGGTTTCTTTCTTCAGAACAGGGGAAGCCCTGGTGTCCACGCTTGTGCAGGTAGTTCTCTCCCTGGTGGCAGGCTTTTTTTTAGCTTTGTAGTTGGTTGTTTTGTTTTCTTTTTGTTTGTTTATTTTTTGCCTTGTTCAGAACTAGGAGACCTGAGTGGGCATCAGGTTGCTTACTCTGCTAGTGCTCCATAACTCCCTTCTGAGAGAATAACATGTAAAAGGGACAGTCTTAGCCCTGCAGCTCTTAGTCCCAAGAGATTAGGCAGGCAACAGGCAAGATTTGACCTTGGAAGGAAATGGATCTGTTTGGCAGCATTTCCCATGGTCATGCTGGCAGCTCTGTTTCCATGTCCTCGAAGAACCCCAAGCTAATTTGGTGTGTGATGTGTGCTCAGACCATCCAGGCCTGCTTGCACGGAGTTGTGGAGAGCCTCCCTGCAGTGCACCCTGAGGTGGTCAGGGTTTGCCTGCCACCCTCCCTGTTTTCACAGGCAGAATGTCTGTGCCACTGGGAAGTGAGGTTTCCACAGGGAGAAGTGGAAATTGTGTCTGTGCTGAGATTGTCTGTTGTCATCTCCTTGTTAGTTGAGCTTCAGGGATTTCCGACTGTTTGCTCCTTTTTCTGGTCCTGCTCATCTTGCTGCTGTCCAGGACTGGGTGAAGCTTCAGATCATGCCTCTCATCCTTGTTTCAGTCCATGCTGCTGCAGGAATGAGGAGGTGTTTGTTTTTTTTGTTTAATGGGTGTTGGGATGATGTGAAAAAGAGCAAATTGGCAGCTGAGTTTTTGACCAAATCATCCAAACTATGGTCAAATCCTTTTGAGTAATGGTGCCTGTTTCCCACTGGGTGAAGACAGAGAGTTTATTCTTCACATTTCTTTAGCTGTCAAATCTCCTAAAGCTGTAAGAGTGCACGTTTCACTGCTTGTGTGCTCGACTTGCTGCACACACAGCAAATGTCAGATTGACATAGGGCTTGTTTTTGCTGTAATTTCCTTTGGATGCACTCTTCAACTATCTAGGTAAACAATTTATTTCAAATATAATTACAGCTCCTTTTTGCCTACCAGAGAAATGTTGAAACTGTGGTAATACAGACCTGAGCAGTGGATATGCTCCTTAATTCTGGGGCCTTCAGCAACAAACAGACCTTGTCTTAGTAATCAGAGCATCTTTAAAGCACAGTATTTATTAAAGGAAATGTAATTTCTTCTCAGAGAAGTCTGAGGTACCATTGCACAATACTTCCCTGGCATGGTAGAGCCTTCCCAGGGGGAGAAGAGATAGCAAGCCATGCCTGATCTTGCCTTTTCTGGAAAGCTTACCTTTGCCACCCTTCTCCCCTTCCTGTTTCCACTCTGCTCAGGGCCAGGCCCTTGCTCTGCTGGTCAGCAGCAATCCCTGCTTTGAAGGTTTTCTTTCCTTTAAAAAGGAACAATCCCTATGAGGTCATCCTGAAACTGCACAGGATGCTGCGTGTACAGTCCTTCAGGTCTGGCTTTGGCTCAGTGAAAGTTAGAACTGCTTGGATTTTAAAATCTGCAGGACTCAGATGGCTGGGTTGACAAATGCAGCTTCTGTATTTTGGGAGTTATTGATTGCCCTGTGGCAATCAGCATATGGGAGGTTTGTTACTCTGTTGCTTAAATTCAAAGCCTTAAAGTGAACTGTAAAAAACTGTGACTTGTTCTGCCAAAAAGTGTGAGTGAACCTTCCTTTTTCTGGTTGTTCTGGGACTGTAATTTCAGGGAGAACAGTGAACAAGAGTATGCTGTTCACTCAGACTGAAGAAGTGTGGTTCACTTAGAATTTTAATTTTTTTTTGCTAAACCAAGCTAGAATTATGATTATTTCTATTTGCATTATGAATGAGTTGTTGCACTGGCACACAGTGAATGTGCAGAGGTGTGCACACACCTGCAGAGCAAGACAAGCTCTTCCTGCAGCTATTTCCAGTTGGACACAGCAGGAGATGGTGTGTGCCTGGCTATCAAGCATGAGCCAGGGGAGAAAACAGAGCACCAGAGTGGCTCTCCTGTGTCCTTGGCTACATCAGCAGTGAAGTGAGGAAAGCAGCTCCAGCCAAACCAGCTCTGCTCTGAATTCTTGGCTGTTTCATTGGTCCTTTGAAGGATCTTGCCCAGGCCTTGGCTGCTCTGGGCATTTTTTATTCTCTCTCTTGTACCCAGGTGAGCAGAACTGTGGTGCTGGAGAAAGCAGGTGTGCTATGGGGAGTGAGGATGCTCTGAGTTCCAAAGGAACAAGCCAAGAAAGCTGTTTTGAATGGCTCTGTGGCTTCCATCCTTCCTGAATATAAAGTCTGTCTTCTGGTGGCTCCAGTGTTTGTTATTGTTATTTCCTCTTAAGGTTTTTTTTTAGGTTGCTATTCAGCATGGTTTTATGTAACTTTCCATAGGAAATGTTGTCATTTGTGGCAGTTTTGATCTCTTCTGCCATTGAAACGTTTTTCTTTAGCACAACAAACAGTGATTCTTAGCTGCTTTTAGTACCCAGTCTTTGCTGTAGAGGATGAGTAGCTTTTGGTCTAACATAATTTTTGTTCTATTGTGATCTTTTTAGGGGAGGTTGCTTTTCCATCAATTGTTTATTGATATTGTATTTTCTAAATGAACTGTTTTGTAATCACTAAAACATGTTACTTTACCAAGAAAATTGCTCTTGAGCTGGGTGCACAGGCAGCAGCTGTTCCAAAACCAACCAGAGCCAGTGTTTACTTTTGTCCTGAGTGTTGTCCCAGTGCTATGTTCCCAGCTTGCCTTGTGTCCCAGACCCTTACAGTACTTGTGATGAATATGACAACTGGTAGAAAAATTTCAAAATGCAGAATTTCAATGAAAATAATACCTTTGTTGTGTTTGTCTTTGGTTTGCTAATGCAGGGTCATGGCTGCACTGACAAAAGCCTTTTTGTGGCTCTCTCCTTGCTGTATAGTTGAGGCAGTGACTGTGCCCATGGTACTTGTGGGTCAGCCAGAACTTAAATGGGCATCTATTTTACTAGTAATGGAAATAAATCTGGAACAGGGTCCTCTGAGGTCCCACTGAATTGTTTAAGTGAGTTAAATGTGCACTGAAATAGTGTCTGTGATCACTCTTTCCTGAAGAAAGTGCAGACCCATGCAGAGCACTGAGGCAACTGTGCTTGGAGGCTGCTAGGGACCCAAAGGGCTCTGCTGGCTCAGCCCAGGCACCACTGAGCCAACAGGGAGCTGTGGTTGACTTCAGGGTGCAGGAGGAAGGCTTGCATAGATGATCCTTCCTTTGGTAGCTGGTAATGGATCTCTTGGTGGAAACAGCTCCTTTGGAGGATCAGCTGGTGCTCTGCTGGCTTCCCTACGGAATGGGAATGTTGCTCAGAGCTTGGTATGCCATCACTGGAGCTGTTGGCAGGTATCTCATCATGCTGTGCCCCAATGGAGCCTCTAAGTGACAGGCTGTGACCAGACTTTTAGGATGTGGCTGTTGGAAATGTGGTTATTGGATGTGGTGGCAAAGCTGCAGGGCGTGTTCACAGAGAAACATAAACAGGGTGAAAATGCCAAAGTGCTCCAGAAGGTTTTCCACTGCTCCCCCCTCATTGTTGGTTGGTTTATGTGCAAGCTGTTGCCCTTGCTGGTATCTCAGCAGGTTGTAGCTGGCTCTGGGCTGGGTTTGCTCTGGAAGGTGGAGTTGGAGGATGCTCATTGCCCATGCCCTGGGTGTGTTTAGCTGGTGCTGCAGACCTGCCTCTGTCATCTGGGCTCAGGAGCTGGGCAAGGCCCCTCTGCCCAGCCTGCTCTGCTTGGCTCCCCTCCACCTCCTTCCTTGTGGTGCTCCAGGCCATGGGTGAGCGGGGAAGCTCCTCCCTTGGGAGCTCCTCTGTGGAAGCTGCCCAGGTGTGAGGCTTGGCTGTCAGCTCTGGAGAAATCTGTGGGTGGTTTGGATATTTTCCCATCTAATGACCCCACCAAAAACTTCACTCTGCCTCTGGTGATACAGTAGTGTTTTATTCCTGTTGCACTCAATGCTTGCACTGAGGGTGCTTCTCAGAAGATTATTTAGAGACATTGAACCCACCACCTCCCTGGGATAATTGTTGGCTTCCCACAGTGCTACAAGTCAGAGTTTTTGGCCATGTTTTCAACAATCCCTTCAAACTATACTGCCTTGAGAAGCAGTCCAGTCATCTGGCTCCAGCTGCTCTGTTTGTTCCTGCTTCTTCCCCTTTCCTTCTGCTGGCACAAGTGTTTGTGGAGCCATGTGGGAAGGAGCTGGGGCTGGAATGAGCCATTTTCTCTGCTGAGCTCATGTGGGTCGGTTCCCAGTATGGATCACCCAACAGCTGTGGGGATGCTGGTGCCAGCAGGAGGAGGAGGGCAGCCCACAGGGCTGGGTCACTGCTTCTTCTGTTGGCTTGCATCTCTTTCAAGTGTCTGAGACATCATTTTAGCTCAAATTTTGAGCACTGGTTTCCGAGTTCTTGTTGGTATTTTGCCCTTTGTCTGCTGCAACAAAAGGACCTTCAAAATCAGCCTGTTGCTTGTGAATGTTTGCATGTTGCAGTTGGGGGTCATCTTTTAACCTGTGTTTGAAGGAGTTCAACTACAGATCTGGGGACTAACAGGAATCAGAAGAGGTTTTTGAGCTTCCTGGTTTTCCTCTCTTCTATATGAGGCCACTGCACCTTCAGGTCCCAGGTGAAGCTGCTTTGAAAGCTTTTAATGCTGGTGTTCAAGTAAGAAGTCATTTTTGTTTGATTTCCATCATGACCTTCATGTTTTTCTGAAAATCAAGAAAATCAGTTGCTCAAAGGGATATCAGGTCTCCTTTTTTGATCATGGGATTGGCTCACGTACATTCAGACTTCACTGGGGGATGTTTTCATTACCTGCACTTAAAACTCTCTCTTTCTGTATGCAGCTGAACCTTTTCCAAGTTCAGAGGGTCCCAGCTGAAGCTTTGCACTTCTCTGTGCCTCATTGAATACCATCCCTCTACAAGGCTTTGCATGAAATACTAACCCAATGTAGCTTCCCATTTCCTATCTTGGGGTCTGCCTGGCTTCTTCCAAACCAGGCAATTTCAGCTGGTATTTCTCAGCTAATTCAGTTAAGTGGTTCATGGTGAGATCCCCAGTGGGGATGGAGTAGGATGATTTCACACAGCCAGGGGACAACAGCTCAGGCCTGTGTTTGATGTCTCACCTGAACTGCTGTCATGCCATCACTGAAAAGGCTGGTCCTACCCTTCCTCTCTGGGTTGCTCAGTGCTTATCTGAAATTGTCTGAGCCTCTTCAAGATGCCAGATCAACAGGAAATAATTTACTAGGGTTTGTTTGTGCTGGTGAAACACCTTGTAGTGGCTCAGTGGAGTAAGGCAAGCCTGCTCCCTGGGCAGCAGCTAGCTGGCAGGTGGCTTTGCTTGCGAGCAGAAGCCAGAGCCCTGAGGAGCTGTTGCCTGTGTGATTTGGTGCAGGCTCTTAGAAGCAGCTTTAGCCTCTACCAAGCACTCAGGCAGAGCCAGTGCATGGCAGAGAGCAGCGAGAGGGACAGTGGGGTGTGTGTGGGAATGGCAGTGCTGCCAGCTCCCTGCTCAGAGGGCTCAGAGGGCAGTGTGTCTGCAGAGCGGGGTGCCAGGCTTGTGCTCAGCGCTGTTGGGACTGCTCAGACCCAGCTTCTGCTGTGGCAGCTCGCAGATATGCAAAGCCTTACAGCATTTCCCAACTCAGCAGCCAGCGTTGGGAAAGCAGGACAGGGCCCTGGGCAGTGCTGGTGGCTTTGTTTCATTTCTCGGGTTATTTTCTTAGGAGGGTAGTGGTGGTCTCAGCCACAGCTTGGGTGTTGCTGTGCCCCTACCAGCTTTCCCTGAGAGTGCTGGGCCACAGGCCTGTCCCTCCTTCCCCATCCCTGCCTGCCCTCAGCTCCTCCATCCCGCCTGGTCCAAAGGGCCGGCTCACCCTGCTCTTTGGGATATTGTTTGTAACTTGTTGAGTCTGATCCATGCTGGATGGTTTTATTGGCAACTACAGACTGAAACCCCACCGCTCCTCTTCTCCTTGGACTTCCTGCCGTTTCCCTGCTGTGCCAGCAGCAATCCTCCTGGAGAGAGAGGCACAGCCAGGAGCCGTCTCCTCTGGCTCCTCCTGTCTCAAGAGCACATTGAGGATTCCGGTTTCTTTGCTGTGTCCTCCTGGATTCCTGTGCCTCAGCCAGAACAGCTGCGTGCACAGATCCCTTCAGGTACATGAGGCTTGCCTGGGACTTCATGTAGCAGGCACTGCAAATACAGTTGTTGCAGTGGTGGGGTTTGAAAAATGGAGGAAAACAGCAGGAATCTGATCACAGAGCGTGGTGATGGGATTGCAGTGGGATAGCCCCACTCGGTGTCTGTTACCTCCTGGGGGTGTCTGTAGGAACATGCACACACTGTGGTGGAAAAAGCAGATGCTGTTTGTTTGTGTGGTAGTGTTGAGTTAAGTTGGGGTTTTGGTTTGGTTTGGTTTTGTTTGGAATGTTTCTTGAGGAAAAATAGCCATCACTATTTTAAGTGGGAATGCTGGTAAAATGGAGATTTTGGAAAAAAAAACCAACATGGGAATAGCTTCAGTTGTCTGTTTAAATGGAAGGATGGTCTTTCTTTGAAATGACTGTGCAAGCTTCTAAATGTAGTTGGGATGCCTGTCAGTTTTAGGAGCATGCTCAGGCTTCTGGACAAAGCTTTTCCTTCTCTCTTTGGGTTCGTAGATTTCACTAAGCAGCTTTCCTTGATCATGTGCCAACTTTGGTATTTAATGTGCTCTCCCCCTTTCTTAGCCTGACCCACAGCACAGTGGATTTGCTTTTCATTCTGGTTCTGTGACCTTGCTTTGGCACAGATATTTTGAATATGAATTTCCCAGACTATCTACTATTGATAAGTGTTTATTTTTGTTTAATTGAAATAGACATTATTAATAATTTTTATGCAGCTACCAGGTGATCAGTTAGAAGAAGATGGATTTGCAAATGCCTCTCATTCAGCCTTTTATTTGGATATTGCTGAGTTTTGTGATGCTGGTGGAACAGGGTCCAAACTAAGCAAGCACAGGGAAGAGGTCTGAAACAGCCCCTGTACGAGGACTGAGCTTCTGGATGTGGGTGTGGGAAGAAGAGACGGTAGGAAAAGCATGGAAGAGATCTGTAAAGTCAAGACTTGCATGGAGAAAGAGGGCAGGGAAAAGCTGATCACTGCTCTAATCTGAGAACTACAGAGCAACAAATGAACCCAGGAAATGGCAGGTTTGAAAATGAGCTGGAGCAGACTTGTCACATGGCACGTGTTTCAGCTCCGGAGCTTTGTCATGAGCAGTTATGAATACTAGACGTTTGCTTGGATTAAAAATGAGTAGGATAAATTCTGGAATAATACTGGATGGATACAGAGATTGATGCAGAACTGTTACATGCAAAGACATTTCTGGCACAAGAAGCCTGTGGGCTCTTCATAGCCTGTGCCATGGCTGTGTCCTGGGGGATAGGACTGTCCAGTGTTTGTGTACTCCTTCCCATGCCAGGCATCCTCAGCTGGAAATGAGACACTGGCTTTAGAGTGACACTGAGCCTGGCCCTGCATGGCTGTGCTGTGTATTCCTACCCTGCTGCTGTTGGTGACCCCTTGAAAGTACTGAGAAATTGGGATTGATGGTATGGGACCATTCAAACAAAATATGTATCAATGCAGTCAACTTTGAAACAAAGCCCACTGGGCTGATAAAATACATGGACACTGGACCCTGAAACATTGACCCCTAAAAGTAACCACAGGGTCAGTGTGAAGCTCAGCAAGTGCTGAGACAGAAATCAGCAGCTCTTTGAGGGAGAGGCAGGTGTAGTCAGGGGTGTTACTTGCCATGCAAAGGCTGTTGGATCATGTTGCTGTACATCTGTGCACACAGCTGAGCACTGATGCTCACCTAGTCTATATATCTGTATATTCAGCTGGATTCAGCTGAATATATATCTGTATATTCAGCTATATATCTGTATATTCAGCTGTATATTCAGGCTTCCCATTAACCCCTTGGAGACCTGTCTCTCATGACCATATTCCAGGCCTTTTTGTGCCTGGGGCAGAGGCAGTTGCCTGACCTGTGCTGTGGCTGATTTTTCGTACAGAATTCACAGTGCTTGCCCTGGCAGGGCCTGATGCAGTCTTAGGTGTTTGTAGGGTTTATTTTTGGCCACTCCAAATGCACACAGGGAGCTGGGAATGCTGAACAGCTCTGCCTTCACTGCACTCTTTTACTGGGAAGTGAACCTGTTAGTGAGTAAAGAAGGTTGAACTGATAGAGGGATTTGCTCCTACATACTCTGTTTGCAGCCATCCTGGAAAGTCACCTGGGGTTTAAATACTGAATGCACTTAGACAATTATTATATATGCATTTTTATACTTTTCTACTTAAATAACTTTTTAAGTGTTGAAGCTGGGAGAAAGCAGAGCAATCTGTTCCTCTGTCAGAACGTGAATTTCATCTTGAGGTCTTCACCTTGCCCAAAGCACAGAGTTGAGTCAATTTTGGGGGTAACTGTAAGGCCACAGGCTTAACCCCTGTGTGTGCATGCCCTGTCCTCTTTGGCAGGTGTGTACACCCTGGAGATCCCCTGTGCTAGTCTGCAAGGGTGGCAGGGGAGCCAGTGAAGACACATGGACATCACTGTCTGTGGTCTGTGGCAATTTAGGAAGGGAAACTCAAAACAGATTTAATCGGAAGTCTTTCACAGGGTTTCATGTTATTGCAGCAACTTTCGGGCAATGCAGGCATGATTCATCCTCTGCCTTCCTGGCTTGGCCTCACTGATTGATGAAGCTGAAAATCCTACACATTTGTATTCTTTACACCCAGAGCTCTTGCTCACAAAGGCAGCTCTGTAGGTAGATAGGAAGGATGTTGAGTGATGTTGGCACAGTGGTGAGATGCTGGAAAACGCAGAGTTGCTACTTCAGAGGCTCTGAATTTGCCCTTGAAGGCACAGGAAATAGGCTCTTGAGTTGTATGAAATAGGTTGTGTTTGGTCATGCCAGAATGGTGGATCTGTCTCTCTTGACTGCTCTCTGATTAGGGCCCCTTGAGGAGATGTCATGTTTGTGATCCTCAGGGGTGAATACTGAAGCTCTTTGCTGGAGTATTTCAGGTATGAGAAATCTGCTTTGCTTTCTGACCTCACCACGAAAACAAATTTGCAAGACATTTCAGTAAACCGTTTGTCATAGCAGGTTTACTCATACCAAGCACAGGCAGGAGTTCCCCTGATACTCTCACTGTTGTTATCTTATAGGAAGTTAGAACAGTTGAATTTAGCCACCCCTGCAGCTCAGCGGGGAGCGAAGGAAGGATTTGTGTCCCTCTCATGCACAGCACTGCATCTGTGCAACAGGACTGTGAAGGGCATGTCTGTACAGGCTAGATCATGAATTCCCAGACTTTTGGGGGCCTGTGGTATTTGCTGAAACCCAACCTTCATCTACCTACAGCTGAGTCGTCCCTTTCTGTCGTCCGGGCTCAGCTGAGCACAGCGCTCCTGGCAGCCGGCCCAGCTCGAGCGACTGAACCAGCAGCTGGCCTGCAGCTCCTTTTAGATGAGATTCTCTCCTAACCCAATCCAGATCATCCCCCACTCCCATTTGTTGACCTATTTTCCCCCCTGGTTTGTATCTTTTGCAATGGTGTGTGCGGTTCCCGGTGTGAGCAGCTGCAGGGAGCTGTGGGAATATGGTGGAAATGCCCTGCAAGGCAGCGCGTGTTTCAGAGAACCAGAGCCTAATTTAGGCTGGGAGGTACCTGTGCAGGTTGACTGGCTCAGCCACTGCAAGGCTGGGGTAATCAGGCAGCTCAGGGCCTTGTTTTGTTGTGTGCCAGATGTCTTCTAGGGTGAAGATCCCTCTGCCTCTGGTCCTGGCCTAGGATTTGGCCTCTCTCAAGAGAGAATCCTTAGGTATTAAACTCACTCTGCATTTAAAATAAATGGGCTATGTTAACATTGTAAGAGCAATAAGTTTTAACTCCAGCAGAGTTTTTCTCCTACTCCCTGTCAAACCATGTGTGCCTGCTGATTTAACTGGTTGCTTATTCCATCTGTCCACTGTGGTGAAGAGGCTTGGGCACTTGATTATTTTTGTCCTCTATGGCTAAGGGCCATCGGCCAGGCTAGGGCCATGCAGGGAGAGAGCCAGGAGGGAATGGAATCTGTTGTCCCATTCAGCACACATGCTTTCCACTGTTCACTTGAAGTTCTGTGTGTGACAGAAGAAATACAGACCTGTAGTGTTTTAGGTTGGAAAGTACCTGTGGAGGTATCTGAGCTGACCTGCCTCCAGTGAAATCTGTTTTCTGAATTGTTTCTCTGAGTGTGCACAGTGAAATGGGTGCTCTGCCAGCCTGAAAGACTCCTGTGGTCCTGAACAGGAGGGCAAAACTGCAGCAGAGTGGGCAAGATGACAGCGAGTCACTCTGCTCACTGCAGCATTCTGATTACACAGCGGATTTTATTTAAATACCATATCGTTATTATTTATGTATGAAAACCACTCTTACTTCAGGATTAGTGCCAGTTCTCTAATGTTCATGCTATACTGGTATTGCTCTGTGCACTGTATTATGTTTCTAGAAAATCACTGCATTTAAAAGAGATTAGAACAGCGATGAGAAACAGCCACTTGTTAATTGCTAAGTGATAGGTGGGTTGGAAAGTGCTGCTTGGCATTGGGGGGGCAAAAATGGGTTTCTGTGAATAACAAGTTGGTTTTAGAGGGAGGTCAGTGCCTTTTGATACTGCAGTTACTTAGCTGGTTGGTCTGGATCCAGATCTCATTAAGATTTAATTCATGGCTTGTTCTTAGGGAATCTGGATCTCGCAGTAGTCTCAGCAAAAATCTTAATGGGAAGTGACTCAAACTTGTGACTGCAGTCTCTGTATCTGGCTTGGGGTTCTGTGTCCTCCGAGTGTCAGGTGCTGAACGAGCAGTGTGGGCACAAGCTGTGACCCCTGAGCCCTCACGAGGCACTTTGGGAATTCATCCCACGTGGTGCTTGGGGCCCGTCAGTCACAGCCTGGAGGAGAACTCTCTGCTCACTCTGCCAGCATGGGCTGTGAGGGATGAGCCAGATTCCCTCCTGACTCTGGTGTCTCCCCTCTGCCAGGCCTGAGGACCAGCGAGGGACGATGTCGGAGGCGCGACACGACAGCACGAGCAGTTTACAGCGGAAGAAGCCACCATGGTTAAAGCTGGACATTCCTGTGCCAGTGCCCATGCCCGTGCCAGAAGAGCCCCCCCAGCTCGTGCAGGTACAGGGGAGGAGGGATGGGCTGGGAGCATCCCTGTGTGTGGAATCCCCATCAGTCCTGGCTGAGGGAAAGGCAGTGTGTGATGGCAGGTCATGAGGCCACATAAGAAGGGGCAGAGCCTTTGAGTAAATTTATGAGCAGTAATTAACTCCCCTTGAAAGAGATGTGGGAGGGATGAGGGTGGGTGGCTGATGTGCTCACATCAGTGGATGTGACTTTTTGGATGTGGGCGTTGTGAAAAGTGTCTTGGCTGGGATATGAGTGTGAGGTATTCAAACAAGCATTTCTTAAGGGGACTGGAGGACTGAAGGTCTCCCAGACAAACATGAGGTCCTGGAATTGCTAGAGTTTGTGCTTAAATGAGCAGAGTATGAATCTGACTTATGAATAGCCAAGATAATGACAGATTTTTATCAGTAACAGCAAAGAACAGTTACTGGCAACACAAAGCTGTTAGCAGCATGAGGAACATAAGAAGACCGTGTGGGATGAGAAATACATAACATTGAGGAGTGCTGAAGTAGAGATGAAGTGATAGGTTAATAGGAACTGTGTAAACCATGAGAGCAAAAGACCCTTATTTGTGCTGGGAATAGGAAGAGTATCAGGAATACCTGCTTCAAGGTAACTGCTGTAGGGGGGAGACCTGGGTATGAATGCTGGCTGCTTGTGTGGCCCTTGTGCAGGAAGAGAGACTTTGTGCACCGAAGGCAGAGCCAGAGGGTTCTTGCTGCCCAGCTCCATGGGCGTGTACAGGACCTAGGTTCAGTCACTTAAGTGAAAAAAAAGTTTAGTCATTAGAGAAATGGAAGGTTATACAGATTCCCTGGAGGGGACTGAGGACAAGCTTGTCTTAAGAGGGAACTTCTGTTGCACTTGGAACAGCAAGAACTGTCTTCTTCAGCATTCTGTGGTCCAGGGACTCAAGTGCACTTCACTTACATGACAGCTCCTGGCAGATAAATCTTGGTTCTGGTTTTCCCTTGGAAGGAAAGAGTTTGGGGATCAGTCTGTAGGGATTAGAAATGGAGTTTAAGGTTTTACCAGTGCAAGTTGAAATCTTCTGAATCAATTATTTAAGACTTTGATGGATCTTCCCTTATCTCTAATCTCTAAATCCAACTCTGTGCTTGTGATGGAAGCTGGTAGAGGTGATGTTCTCGGGGGTCTCATGTGCACAGCCCAGGCTGTCAGGATGAGAGTGTATTGTGTGCTCCTCTGACTTAGAACCTGAGTGTCTGTGCACTGCTTTTGCATAAAAAATATCCAAACTGTTACTGTAAGTGGAAATCATTAGCTTTCTGTGCTAGAAAGACTGAAGTACTCTGGAGGCAGAGACAGTGTCTGACCAGAGGATCAATCAGAGCTTCACTTGCCAGAGGGGCAGTCTGCTCAGCCTGCCTTGTACAAATGGGAGGTGTTGTCTCTGCTGAGCTGATAAAAATGTGATCCAGAGCAGCCCTGGGGAGGCGGTTGTATGAGCTGAGAGCAGCCTGGTGAGTTGTGTCACATTTGGTAGGTGACATTTAGTCAAGACATGTGATTGTGCCCAGGCAATTAAGCTATGAACAAAGCCTTTCCCAGCTTGCTTAGGCTGCACTAGGCAGCAACTACAGACCCACCCCCAGCTCTCACAGGCTTCTAGTGCAGATCCAGAGCCACTTAAGAAGCAAATCCCACCGACTGTGCTTCACTTGACCTCGTGGAGTGTTCTGGGCGAGTGTGATTTGGGTAGACAGCAGCCAGGAGGGTGTGTTGCAGGAGCTGATGCAGTACACGTTGAATTGCTCACATCCTCACTTCCCGAACTCTGACTCCCTCGTGCTTCCCTTGGCAGCCGACGCGGCGCCAGGCGTTCCTGCGCAGCGTGAGCATGCCGGCCGACAACAGCCGCGTGCCGTCCCTGCCCCACGACCCCGCCAGGAGACCCGTGCTACAACGACAGACCTCAATCACCCAGACCATCAAGAGGTGAGGCACGGAGCTCGTGGAGCCTGCTGCAGGGCATTCTGCCACCCAGTGCCGTCCTGCAGCGGGATTTCTGACTCTCTGCTCGTCCCATTGCCTGTCACGGCAGGGTTAGGTTGACTCCCTCATTACCTCGGGAGGTGGTGGAAGGGTGGGTGCAGGTTGGTCCCCAGTGTAGAAGCTCAGTGGTGGTGTGTAGCCTGTCTGTAGTACAGGAGGAGACAAGTCCTGGGAGGAACATGCTGGTGACCAGGGCAATGGATAATGTTTGCCACTTACAGACACATTTTGTCTGCCCCCATGCTCCATAGGGGGCTGTTTCTCAGAAACAGAATGTCTCCGGCCCTGATGTTTAGCTGTGACTGTAGATGGGGTATGTTGGCCGTGCTTTGGTGCAGAGAGCCCATGGCTGCTGGGGGAGGCATAAGCTCATCAGGCCAGTGCAGACTCTCAGCAGCTTGGCTCCTAGCAGTGGCTCATTGGCATGTCCTTGAGATGACTCTGAGGGGTGCTGGAGGGCAGGGAGAGGCTGCTCTGGTCCTGTGTCCCACTCCTACAAAGGATTGTCATTAGGAGTCTCTTGAGAGTGGCCACACAGAGCTGGATGCTCTTTCCCTCACCATGGCAAAGGCTTATCCCAGTTTGCTGAGAGGGAATGGCTCTCCCAGCTTCTCTCCTGAGATGACTTGCTTCTATCCTTGGCAGTGTGCCAGGCCTGCCTGGATCCTGGGAGCATCCCTGGAGCCCATGGGTCAGGGGTACTTTCAGCCAGCCAGGCTTCGCCCACTCACAAAGGAGCAGCTTTCCAACTCTGGGAGATCTCCCACACACTGTTTTCCTTTGCCTCAGATGTTCCCCAGCTGCCTTGGTGGTGAAGCTCTCCTGCATCAGCCCACTCTGATCCTTCTTCTTGTGAGGTTGGGAGGGCTGAGCCCGTGAAGCAGCGTCTGCTCTTCCAGGGCTGTGTGCAGCCTCTGGGCCTGCTGAGGCTGTCCTTGCACACCTACACTGCCTCTTCCCTTGCCTTCCTGCTCCTGACGTGTTCCTTGCCAGGACAATAAGGCAAGAGCACTTTAAGTATGAGGGGATACCCTGTGAGGGTGCTGTGGAGGCCCTGACAAGAACTGGGTAGAAAGGCCAAGGTAACCTTCCCCAGAGGACCTCACAACGTGCAGTTGGTATGTAGGGGAGTAAGGAACTGTGAACTGCTTCGATGCTAGTGTGACAGATTTACTTTGGGAAGGACTTTAGAGGGAGCAGAACTGCAGGAGATGTACCCATGACACAACACTAGCAATAAAAGCATGAAACGAGTGGATTGGAAACAAGGTCAGGCAACTTGAAAGTACCAAGGTCTAAACCCCTGTTTTCTATTTAGCAGAGCTAGGGATGCAGTGGAGAATGCAGACAATATATCCCTAAATTCTGTCTTGGGATTTGTTTTGTGAGTCCAGGAAGGCTGACTGCTAAGTTTTCTGCTTAACAGAATGTGAAACTGCAGCAGGACTGCATACCATCTTCCCTGGAGGACACAGATCGAGTGTGAACATAAAGTCAAGCCCCTGTAGTCCAGAGCAAGGCACGGGAGTGATTCATATGAAAGCATCTGACACCATTTCCAGTCTCCCAGGGTGTCTGAGATGTCCATGCAAGGCAGCAGATGTGGCACAGATAGACTTGTGCACTGGGCAGGATCCTGTCAGGACACCAGTCACCTGTCTCTAAGCAGCTCATATCTCTCGGCCTGCTGACACCTCCATGGTTTCACACTGGTGTCCAAAGCCAGCCATAGAATCTGTAGCTGAGTCTCTGAGCTGGAGAAGGCAAGTCTTACAGGGGGAGCTGAGGGGATTGCAGTACTCCTGGTACCTTCAAGAGCAATGTGAGACGTGTTACAGGTGCACCAAGAAGTTTCAGCAGCCTCCTGGGTTCTAAGATGCTGCTGTGTGGCCTGAGCTTGGTTGTTTCTCTTAGGCTCTCAGCTGCAGGCCAATGTCACATGCAGTGGAGCACAGCTGCTGCCCATGGGGCTATGGAAGGAGATGCAGTGGCTGCTCCTCTCCAGAGCCCTGGAGGTTCCTTCCCCTCAGCTCTCTTTTCTTTGCAGCAGGCAGGTTCGGTTTCAAAGGAGTCAGACCCTGCCCGCTCGAGGGCACCGGGGGGGCAGGAGCTCCCTGAGAAAGCGGCAGTCCCTGCCCCGATCGTTTTTCAGGTACTGGTAGCACTGAGTGTGAAACCCACCCCTGCATGTGTGTGCCAGGGCTGTTGTGAACTGCACAGAGTCTGGCTGTTGCTGAGATCACACTGCCTTCCCAGGACTGTCCAAGAGGCCTACAGACAGGCAGAGTGAGAAAGTTCATGAGTGCCTCTAACAAAAAACGATTGTCACTCCTACTAAATGTGTAGGCAGCTGTCAATAAGTAGCATGGACTAACAAGCTGTCCACCCGCCAGCCTCACTCCCTCCTGCCTTTCCTAACAAGCTGTCAACCTCCTGGTGTTCACCATAGCTGGAATATCTCCCCAGGGCAGCCCTAGCCCAGCCTGCCTTTGCTGGCAGCAGTGCAGCGTTTGTTGGCCCCAAAACTTTCTTGGGGCAGGAGGGGAAGGAGAGGAAGCAGCACCAGACAGACACGGTTGTGTTGGTCCAGAGGGGCTCAGAGCTGGTGAATGGAATACAGCATCCACTCTTTCCCTGTTGACATCATGGCTTTTTCTAAGGCAAATGTGACTGTCTTCTTTTGAGGTGGACATCTTGGTTTACTTAGCACCAAGGAGATGAGCTACTCCAGGAGTCCAGGGCACAATGGCCCATTGACCATCACCCCAAATCTGGAGCTCAGGAAACTTTTAAATCAGACAGTGTGACTTGTGCATGGCAGGGACTGGACCTAATGCCCTGTATTCCTGTCCTGCCATCCTCACTGCTGCCCTTGGCCAGCTGCCTCTCTGGCACTGTTTGGGGCTGCTTGTGTTTGGCCTTGGGCTTTCAGGGCTGCTTGACTCATGACAGAAGAGTGACAGCTGACTCTGATGTTGGTTGTTACAGTGCCCTGGGGACTCTGTAAGATGTGATGGAGTTCCCTAGCTGAACAGAGGCATTCAGCATCTTCCCAGGGTGCTCCAGATGCCACTGGAAAAACTCTTTAGTGGACTATTTTGGCTATGACCAGGGAGTGGACAGCTCTTTGCCCTGGTCCTGGCCCAGCAGTGATCTCTGCCAGATATGGTTTGTTCCTCACAGTGCCAACAGCTGTTGTGGTGCTTGTCCTCCCAGACTGGTGGGAGCACAGTTTTGGAGAGCTCTGAGACTGCTGATGGTGCCGTTCCTCAGCAGGCTCATATGGGCCCAAATGACCCTCAGACCCTCTTGCTTTGAGGCCCTGTGTATGGGCTTGTCACCCAAGGTCACCTTGCTGTTGAAATACTGGTTACAGCAGTCTGTGGGGAGCCCTCGGAGCTGTCAGTCTGTTCTGTGGTGTGTGTTGTTCCAGAGCAACTGGCCACTCAACCTCTGCACCCTGGGCTTGGTGAGTCTGTCGGGACAGGGGCTGGCCCTGGGCCTTTGCTCTGGATGGAGAAGAAGATTGCTTCAAGGAGGTGTGGGTCTGTGGGAGCAGAGAGGTGCCCTAAGATTTTCACATAACCCCACCAAGGCTGTCACATTGACTTGCTTGTGGCATTTGGGTCAGTGAGGTCAGGGGAATTCCAGCAATGGCCCACATGACCTCTGAAGGGTCTCCTCTGTGTCCTTGTGAGAACAGGGAGGGCTGAGGAAAATACATGGTGGTTGTACATGGAAGGTTTTAGTCAGCAAGGCTGTGGATTTCAAGGGCACGTTTTGATGCAGAGCACCTTTACCTGTTGATTGCTGGGGCTTTTGCTTGGAAGGGTGCAAAACCATAGGGCTTGTTTCCTGTCTCCAGTGCACTGTCTCAGTTCTCACGTGTGGCCTAATTCTAGATTTATCCCAGCCTTTGCTTCAGTGTGTATTTTAATGTTCATTTTGTGTTCTGTGAGGTCTTGCTTCTGAGCACCTGGAGATCCTACCCCTGAGCAGGGGGGTTGAGGCCAGGGGTTTGAGTTTGACTTGGAAAAACTTCCAGGTTTCAACACCTGGGCCAGTCAGCTGTAGGCTGAGGCAGCTTGTCATCTCCTGAGGATGGATTAGTCATGATGGGAAATGCTTGGCAGGGCTGCCATGACCCCTGTAAGTTTAGGGTACCAGCTGTCCTGCAGGATTTGAAAAAGGCTTTTAGTCTGACTTATCCTGATGCCTCTCTGCCTTCCTTGGGATTTTGCTTCTGATCCACTGCTTTTCTGTGGCAGCAGCCACTTGGCAGCAAACCTGCCTGGTGGCTGCAACCTTGTGCCCCTGCTTCTGCAAGCAGCAGCTTAGAACTGTGTCTGACTTTGCAGACACAGAACTGCAGCAAGTTTTGCTGTTAATGCTACCCTTGAGGAGGTTAGAAATCCTGCAGCCTGAAATGGAGAAGTTAGGGAGGTTCTGAGAGTGTGGAGGGGAGGCTGGGAGAGAAGAATGATTTCTGCTGGCTTTTGGGAGAAGTTACATAGCTGTGAAACAGTGCAGTCTCACAATGGGGACCTAGAGCTGGCCTGAAAATGGTAAGTGTTTGCAACAGATGGTTTTTAAAGTAGAAAAACACCTTTCACCAAGTTATTTCCTGAATTTCTGTACAATTTATTTTCCTTTATTTTTATAAAAACTCAAAACAAACTGTCCTTTACCCACAGTATATGTTTCCTGTCATTTTTCTTCTGTCTTAAGAGACAGAATGCTGTTGATGGTCAAACATTTCTGGCCAGCATCTGTCAGGTTGCTAAAACCAGCTGAGGACAAACTGCTTGATGCTCCTGGAAAAGAGCTCTGTCTTTGAATTGGGGCAGGCTGGAAGTGACCGCCAGGGCTTTGTCTTTTCACGTGCATGGTCCAAGCAAACATCCTTCTTCTTAGCACTTGTCTGCTGGCATCTTTCAGAGGCACAGCAGACTGGTTTGGGGTGAGCAAAGACAGCGATGCCACTCAGAAATGGCAGAGGAAGAGCCTCCGCCACTGCAGCCTGCGCTACGGGAAGCTCAAGCCTCAGGTCATCCGGGAGATGGACCTGCCCAGCCAGGACAATATTTCTCTGACGAGCACAGAGACTCCTCCCCCCCTCTACGTGGGACCCTGCCAGCTGGGCATGCAGAAGGTGAGTGACCTGGGACAGAGGCAGGGCCATGGCTGAGTTCCCAGCTCGGTGTGTGCCCCGCGTTGGCAGCGCTGGCCTGACTGTGGGCTGAGCTCTGCCTTGACATGTCTGGGCTCTGTGTTTAGGCACTTCTCATGTCCCAGGTACAGTCTGGCAGCTCTCTCTGCAGCAGCCTCTCTCTGGTCTGAGATCCCTCAGCTGTGCTGGTGGCTTAGAGCCGTGTTTGTCATGCTGTGACTGTGGTGATCACAGTGCAGCATGTCCAGGAGCTCTCAGCTCAGGCTTTCTGCTGCCATTTTGCAAGGACAGAATTGTCTTGTACCCAGAGTAGCCACTATGTTGGGCCCAAATGTTCAGTAGCAGGGCTGGAATCGCTGGGGACATTTGCCCTGCCCCAAGCAGAATGCAGGCTGTAGCACAGCTACTGTCCCCGTAGAAACCTGGTTATGTTTTAGGAATTTGAGAAGAGTCTCTTGCATCAGTGGTGCTACAGCTCTGCTCATGAGTCCTCAGAAGTGCTTCTGAGTGCTTGCAAAGGGCACCTGGGTTTGGTGCTACCTCCTGCTTGTTATCTTTAAGTGTAACCCAGGAGGGCAGGGCCCAGATGAGCACATCCAGTGACCAGACCTAGCCACAATATCCAGCTCTTCCCACTGCTCCACTCAGTGACAGTAATTGGTGTGGTTGATGGCTTTGGTGAGCACCACTGGGTGAGTGGGAAAAAAATTCCATCCAAAGCAGGTCAGTCTGTGACCTGCAGCCTGCTGGCATCACTAAAGCACAGGAGAATGACGTGCATTTTTCAATCACGTTTCACCTTGTTGTCCCCTTTTCTATTAAATGTCTTGCACCTAATCTTTGGTCACAGGAGACTTAGAAGTATTGTTGAGCTCTATGTGGGCTACATTAAATCAGAACATGGTGTCAGTAGGTGTGAGCCCATTAAGTTTCCTGTTGAGTGTGCAACTGTGGATTAAAAAAGCTCGTAAAACCTTGGGATAAAGCATAGAGGTCTTATGGAAACCACAGCTGTGATGATGTAAGGACAGAGGCAAGGTTTGTAGCTGAAGGCAATATTTTCATTACGTTGGTTCATATGTTTGGAATAAGTGAGAGCACTGGCCTGAGGAATCCCAAAGAAGGGCTTGCAGCTCCTGGAAGCTTGCCTGCTTTATCCAGCTGTTAAACTTAATTAATGGAAGCAGATGTAAGTATACAGTAAAGTTTCAACAGGATAACAGGAAACTGCTTAAGTCCTGGGCTGTCCAGTCTCAGGAAGGAAACTAGCTAAAGAAAGAACATTTCTGTTTTCAGGGATTTCTCAAACTCCTGTTTAGACAGCACATTCTCTGACTGTTGAGCTCATTGGCATGGGAGACAATGAAACCAAGAGCCTAGGAAGGGGCTGGAGGAGGTTTGGAGCCTTATGTGGGATACTGGAACGGACTGGTTGACAAAAGTCAATACTAACAGGCTATTCCTTATCTCCCTATTGTAGAATTACTTGTTGGTTGAACCCTCCAGCCTGGTTCTTGGTCAGTCCCCCGTCACGGTCTCAAGAAGAGAGAGGAGGTTTGGAAGGGAAGGGTTTGGGGATGGATGGACTGACGGGCTGCTCCTCTTGGCAGATCATCGACCCGCTGGCGCGAGGGCGAGCGTTCCGGATGGCCGAGGACGCGGACGGCTGCAGCGTCCCCCACACGCCCATCACGCCGGGGGCCACGTCCCTCTGCTCCTTCACCAGCTCCCGCTCGGGCTTCAACCGCCTCCCGCGGCGCCGCAAGCGCGAGTCCGTGGCCAAGATGAGCTTCCGAGCGGCCGCTGCGCTGGTGAAGGTGCGGCCTGCAGGAGGGCAGGGACCACAGCGGGCTCTGCCCTGCAAGATCGGCCAAGGCAGGGAGCTGCTCGGCACAGGGGATGGGGATAGCTCCCATCTGTGGGATGGGGTGCTGGAGGGGAGGAAATGAAGTCACCTCCTGGTGTGTTTCAGCCATGTGTGCGGGAGGCAGGATTGGGAAGAAGGCAGAGATGGTTCAGTTCTGGTACAGGTCTTGCTTTTTCTTTACTGGCCTGGGGGCTTTGATTCCCACAGCCAGCAGCCTCAGAGTGTTCTAGCAGACCCAGTTCAGCTGGTCTGGAACTTTGGGTGGTCCATCTGCACCTGGTAAGCAGCCATGGAAGAGCAGAAAGACCTGAGGCTCTTGCTGTACAAGTCTCCTCATCCTGCCTTGTGCCTGCTTTCCTGGGCTCAGTGTTTTTGCTGTGTCCAGTGGCAGACATCACTGTGGTTGGGTCAGGCACGTTGTACAGTGTGTGGCAGAGGAGCACATGGCAATCCTGGAGGTGGGAGCAGTGGGGTGACAGCTGTGTGTCTTACCATAAAGGTGATCTATCTGCTGTGCTCCATCCACCAGCATGAACCAAGCTGAGCACCTGGGCTCCCTGTGCACTGGCTGGGGTGGGTTTGTGAGCTGGGGTTCAGGTTTCTGGCAGTGCCTGCATGCCCTTGTCCCTGCTGCAGGGTCGCTCTGTGAAGGACAGCACCCTGAGGAGGGCCCAGCGGCGCAGCTTCACCCCTGCCAGCTTCCTGGAGGAGGACACTGTGGATTTCCCAGATGAGCTGGACACTTCCTTCTTCGCTCGGGTGAGGGGCAGGGCTGGCATGGTGCTGGCAGAGCAGGACTCTGGTTCTGGCAGGACTGTGTGCTGCAGAGAGCAGCGCTGCGTTCTGCCAGGGCTGCTGTCTCACATGGGATGTTGGCTTCTTCTGATGGGACTGCTGTCTCTCTGCCCAGGAAGGAGTCCTTCATGAGGAGCTCTCTACTTACCCAGATGAAGTGTTCGAGTCACCATCAGAAGCTGCAATCAAAGATGCTGAGGTGAAACCTCCAGATCAGACAGATCTCACAGGAGGTGCTTTGGACAAAAATGAGCTTGAAAGAAGCCACTTACTACTGTGAGTATCTTCATGGTAGCTGCCAAAGCCTAACATGGAGTAGCCAACTGGTTTGGAGAGGGGCCTCCTGCATGGAGGAAACCAAGACTGGAGTGCTGTGGGTGCTTGGTGCAGAGCTCAGAGCAGTGCACTGATGGGTTTTCTTTAAATCCAGCTGAAGACCTCCTGCCCCAGCTACCCGTGCATGTGAAAGGTGACTCTGAGGCCACTTCTGCAGTCTCTCCAGCAACTTCCTGCCTCGTACTAACGTGTTTTAGAGATTTTATCATGCCTTGAGGAAGCAAAAGACACTTTAGATCAGCTGTGAGGATGCTGAGGGCCCAGCCTTTGGCTATGGAGAGCCTGGCAAAGTGAGAAAGCTGTTGCCATTGCCACAGTCCCCAGTAACTGCTGTCATGCTCCAAGGAGGGGTGAAGCATTGCAGAGTGTCGAGCTGGGCTGCATTCCTCACTTGAAATGAGAGAAAGGTGTGGCACTGATGCTGGGAGCCCTACAAATATGTGGGTGGTGCTGTACTATATGCCTGGATTTTTTCCACCTGAGTAACTGGTACTGAGTAATTGCTCTGTGTTGCTTCCGAGTCAGCTCACCCCAGCAGAGAGCTCTGCTGGGTGTGAACATGGAGCAGACAGGGAGGTCCTTGTTGTGGTTCTGTGCTCTCAGCCTGTCTTGCTGTGTTGGCACTTTCCCTTCAAGTGTTTCCAAGAACTCAGTTTAAACATAAGGGGAAGCAAAAATGGTGGGAGTTTGTTGTCACTCCTCTGAGATGGTTTCAGTCTTCTTGGCTCCCTTTGAATCTCCTTAAATAGTTTTATTTATTGAGGAAGATACATTTTTTTTCACACTTCAGAGAGCTGTTACCAGAGTCACAGTTGGGTGTCCTTTCACGTGGTGAGGTGTTTGTTTGGGCATGAGGAGATTTCCAGCACTGGAAATACCAGGAAGCTGCACACAAACCAGCTGACCTCTTGGCCAAGAGCAGGCTGCAGTGTGATCTGCACCTTCTGCTGGAGAAGCACTTCCCAAGGGGAAGTTGGGAGATTCAAATGCATCTTCTGCAAGGTGCAATATGAAAAGAGATGAAGTTTCCAGCAGTATTTTGACTACGGAGGTTCAGATTCTCCCTTATCCTGTTGCTTGTACTTCAGAGCTGTCTGACCTGTCCAGATACTCTAGTCATCTTTCAGAAGGAAGATTGTGGCTGTTTTCTCTTAGCACTTCTGATAAGCACTGTCTTTGTGCAGAGTAGGACATTCAGGAAGCCAGAGGAGGTACACTGGACTAGAGCACATGTTGGGAGCATGCCTGCTGCAGTGCCAGGCAGTGAGGAGGGTGGAATGGGAGGTAGTTGGGGTTTTTGGTCAGGTCTGAGTGCTGCAGATGTGACCTTCACGCTGCTGTCTAAGAGCAAGGAAATACAAAACTATCTGGATGTCATGGAGACTTAAAAAGTATAATTCATCAGTAACCTGTGCAATGTTCATCAGACGTGTTTTGACAAAAAAGCATTCTTTTAGCTCAGGATGCTTGGGATTTTTATTGTGTCGTTGAAGCCTGCTATTTTTAATTCTGAAAAGTGCACACATTGGTACAAATAAGGGAGGAATGGAAGAGAGGTAGCTGGTACAGCTTGCAGCGTGTGACAGTGCTGCTTTCTTGGTCTGGGAAGCTGCTTGGATTCACTTTCATCCAATTTTCCAGTCCAGTCACACTGAAGTGATATTTAAAGGTAGATATTTCCACTGCTGGGCTAAACTTCACTTCCATTTCATAGCAGAGGGCAGAGTAAGAGGATTGGAGTAGGGGTGGAAGTAGATGTGCCTGAGGCTGCAGAGGTGCCTGTTGCAGCCTCCCTGTATCAGCCTCAAGAACTTAGTGGTGGGTTAGTTTGGCTNAGGTGCCTGTTGCAGCCTCCCTGTTTCAGCCTCTTGCTGAAACACTTTAAAGCCCCAAGAGCTCCTTAGTGGTGGGTTAGTTTGGCACAGCTGCCTTGTGCTCTTTCTGTGTGTTTGCTGAGCTTTCTGCCCCTTCTGTGCTTTCATTTACGGGCTCTGTGTAACCCTTTGAAACTCAGCTCCCACTTCAGGGCACCTTGTGTGCCCAGCCCGGAGAGGGTGGCACAGAACCAAAGTCCAGGGAAAGGCTGGTTCCTGATGGTGTCACGCTGTTGATTTCAGCCCCCTGGAGCGAGGCTGGAGGAAGCAGAAGGACGGGGGCCTGGCACAGCCCAAGGTGCGCTTGCGGCAGGAGGTGGTGAGCGTGAGCCCCCAGAAGCGGGGCCAGCGCATCGCCGTGCCCGTGAGGAAGCTCTTTGCCAAGGAGAAGAGGCCCTACGGGCTGGGCATGGTGGGCAAGCTGACCAACAGGACCTACCGCAAGCGCATCGACAGCTACGTCAAGCGGCAGATCGAGGACATGGATGACCACAGGTGGGAGCTGCTCTCGGGGTGTTCCCAGCACAGGGATTGCTGCTGGCCCTTGAGGACTTGGGTCACTGCGTGCTGCTGAGCCCCCCCAGCTTTGTCCCTTGGAGTACAGAGCCAGCTACAGCTGACAGCAGTGTTTGTGTCACTGGGACCTCACCCAGCTCCCCATGGTGTGTCTTTCTCTGCCACTTGGAGGGACTGCAGGTCTCTGTGCCACCACCACTGTCCTGTGGTGAGCAGCAACACTCAGCTATCCCTGCCTCTGATCATTTCCCTGGAGTCATTGTTTCAGACACATAGCACAGTTCAGTGTCAGGCTTCAGTGTTCTCATGGATGTTTTCTTGGGGAAGGATGGTTGTCCAGGGTAATGGGGGAGTCAGAGTGAACAGGTTCTGTCTTCGGCAAGACCTTAGGTCATTGCCTCCTGTCCTGTGCACTCCTAGGTGATCCTGGCCGTGTACCCCAGATTTTGGTGAGGTTTCTGTGGGAAAACAGCAGCTTTTCCCCTCTGTTCTGTTAGTAGGTGTAATATGCTTGTTTTTCTTTCTCTGATCCTTTCCCCTTCCCTCCATCCAGGCCTTTCTTCACTTACTGGGTCACCTTTGTGCATTCACTCATCACCATCCTCGCTGTGTGCATCTATGGCATCGCCCCTGTGGGGTTCTCACAACATGAAACAGTTGATTCAGTAAGTGAATCCCCCTGACATGCCTGGAGTGTGATTGAGTTTCAGCCCTCAGCTGTTGTGTCACAGCACACTGGCTCCTTGCCTTCTTGGCTGGGTGCCGGCTGTCCAGCCCTGGGGCCGGCCTGGAGGGTCTCTGGGAGCCCCCACACCACCTTCTCTCCCTCCTGCAGCCACATTGGTCCTGATGTCAGATTCTGTCTGACACAAAGCATGGTGGCTGTGCTGGCAGCACTTCCAAACAGCTTGTTCCCCTCCTGGTGGAGACCAGAAAGATGATCACGGCGGGGAAGTACTTCAAACCTGAGCTAAATTTTTGCAACCATTGCAGGATTTTGCTTCTGCCAGGAGCAAAACTGACTTTGTCTGACTTTGGGAGCTGATCTTGAAGCTGTTTGTAGCCTTCCCACACATTGTTAAAGGTTCCTTGGGTACAGATGTCTCTACAGCCATGTCCCTGCTCCATGCAGGAGATGCCCTGGAGAGCTCAGCTCAGTGTCTGGCAGCTTTCAGAGCACTGCCACGAGCCTGCACTGCCCGTGGGTGCTGCCTGTGCTGCTCAGCTCTGTGGGGCTTTGTGCAGACTCGGGCCACTCCAAGGGCTCCAGGCCTGGGATTTCTTGACAGTTGAAATAGTCAGAGATAGACATTTTAAATGAAACCTTAACATGAAGGTGCCCACATCTTGATGGGGGTTTACATGTGATCCTGCAAAAGACCAGTTGGAGAGAGCTATGGGCCCTGTCACTGACTGTGGGGATTCCTGTTCATCCTGGGGGCTGTTTTCACCAGATCCTGCTTCTTGCCCTGCCGACCCTGGAGCTCACAGGGACTCTTGCTTTCTCTCCTTGTAGGTCTTGCGAAACAGAGGGGTTTATGAAAATGTCAAATATGTTCAGCAGGAAAACTTCTGGATTGGCCCCAGCTCAGTGAGTGCTATTGATGGGACTGTTAGTGAGTGGATGGGGGACTGTGTGCTGCAGCTGTGCCACCCCATGGACCAGCCCTCTGCTGCCTGGAGCTCAGGGATCTGCTGTCACTGTCAGGGAGCAGCAGTGCTCCCAGCCCCAATTACCCTGCAGAATGGTGTGCCTGGAGGTTGGGATGGACCTTGGCTCTCCTGCTTTGCACCCTGTTCCTACAAAGACAAGTATGGGGTTAGCAAAACTGTAGGAGTTGTATGGTGTTCAACAGCTTTTCTGATGCCATTCCCCCGGGGAAAGACAAAAAAGGAAATGTCATGAAGTTTTCTTTCCCATAGTGCTGGCCTTTTCTGGGGCTATGGGCAAAGAAATCCCTGAACTTTTGTTCTGGACCTGTCTCCAAAGCAAATATGGAGAATGTGCATGATGTGTGTTGGGGTTCATCATGCAGGACTTGTCCCTGGCCCTTGAGTCTGGATGGTGTACCCCTAGCAGTTCCCCCAGGCAATCGTTGCCTGCCCCTTGGCTGAGCTGAGTGTTTCTATCTCTGCCAGGAGGCCCTGATCCACCTGGGGGCCAAGTTCTCCCCGTGCATGAGGCAGGACCAGCAGGTGCACAGCTTCATCAGTGCCAAGCGGGAGAAGGAGAAGCACTCGGCGTGCTGCGTGCGCAATGACAAGTCAGGCTGCGTGCAGACCTCGGAGGAGGAGTGCTCAGTGAGTGCCATGGCCCTTTTCCTGCCAGCCCTGCAGGCTCAGGGCTGCTTCTGCTGATGCTTCTTTCTCTGGGCTTCATGGTGACCTCTCCTCTCTCCTGCAGTCCACGCTGGCCGTGTGGGTGAAATGGCCCCATCACCCCAGCACACCGATGCTGGCAGGAAACAAGAGGCAGTTTGGCTCTGTTTGTCATCAGGACCCCAGGTAGGTCCTGCCTGGCCCAGCTGCCATCCTTGGGGGGACAGGGCTGCTGTAGAGTCAGTCCTGGGCTGGTGGATTGCTGGATGAGGCAGCAGCTGCTCTGGAGGGGTGTGGGCAGTGATGTCCCTATATTGCAGGGGGTGATGCAGGCTGATGCAGGGTGTGATTGTATTTCTGCTCACTCCTGCTCTCTGTCTCCCTGGGCTGCCCACCTGAACAGCGACCTGTTGTGAGCTGTGGGTGCCTTTCTCAACCCTCTCCCCCTCCCCAGCTGCTCCCTGCACAACTCCCTGCTTGAGGTGCAGCAGTCATGAGCCTAGCACACATCTGTCCAGGACCTCAGCCAGCTGCTGGGTACCCTGGCACACAGTCACTGTGGGCTGATGTAGAGCTGAAACCAGCTGAATTCTTGCCCCTGGGGTGTGTCCACCTGGAAAGGATCCAGTTTATTGCTGGGCAGCTGTGTGCTCTGTGCCTTTGTGATCTCTGCTGGAAGGAGGCTGAGACTTTGGCCAGCATGGCCTTGGCTGATCTGGTCTAGTGTGTCAGTGTCACCACCCAGGGACACGGGGAGCAGTGGAAAGGCAGCCTGGGCACAGGCAGAGTGTGGGAATCTGACCTGGTGCTGGGGAAGGGTGTTTCTCAGGCTGATATGTGCTTTGTTGCTGCAGGGTGTGTGAGCAGCCAGCCTCGATGGAGCCCCACGAGTGGCCAGATGACATCACCAAGTGGCCGGTGAGCATGGCCAGAGGCACAGAGCTTGCATGGGCAGCTGCAATGGGGCATTTGCATCCCACTGTGCAGAGCCTCAGCTGTGCTGCTGGGAAGGCAGGGCCTCTGGTGCAGCTTCTGCTGCTTTTCACAAACATCAGCTCAGGGCAGCTGTGCTCTGCCCAGCCAAGGCTCAAAGCCCTCCAACAACAAAAGTTGTCCTGTGCCAGCTAAAGCCCTGGATCCTGTCAGGGTAACAGGGAGATGGGAACCAACTCAGCCTCGGGCTGCAGAGGATCTCAACTGATGCTTAGGCAGATGGAGTGTCAGGCACCATCCTGCTGTCAGAGGGAGCTGTGTCTGACTGGGATCTGCCTTCTTCCCAAGGGGCTGTTTTGATTTTACCCAGCCAGCAAGCAAAGCTGTGGCTGTCTAACTGCAGCCTGTTGTTGTTTTCCAGATCTGCACAAAAAACAGTGCTGGGAATTACACCAACCACCTCCACATGGACTGTGTGATTACGGGCCGGCCCTGCTGCATTGGGACCAAGGGCAGGTAGTGAGTTTTACCTGTATGGAGGGGCTGGGTGCTGGGGTGAGACACAGGGCCTTTCCAGGTTGTAGACACAGCCATTTGCCCTCTTTGTCCTTTACACACACAGCCCAGAGCCCTGCTGGGAAGGGGAGTTGGACAGAGAACCATAACAGGTCTCTCAGATGGAGCAGGAGTCTGGGATGAGCAGGAGTTAACAGCCAGCCTGAGTCTGTGGCACAGCAGGGTATCTCACTCAGCTGGTCCTGCAGCATGGAGGGATTTGGATACCAGTTTGGAGGGCTTGAACAATTCTGCTGGGGAATCCTGCTGTAGGAGTTAGGAATGGCCAGCTTGTTCCTGACAGGCTCCATTGTCCCCAGCCTGCAGTCCCTGGGCAGTCAAAGGAGATGCCAGGAAATGACTCTGTGTCCTCTCTGGGTTTGCAAAAGAACAAAATGCCATTTTTCTGGTTTTATCCCTGAGCTTGAGTAGTAACCCCGTGCTTGGGCTTGGCTTCCCCTGCTAAAGGGAAAAATGTGTGCTGCCCCAAAGAGTTTCTCTGTCCCTGAAAGTCATGACCAGGACACTCTTGACACAGCCTCCCCTTCCCCTCTGCCAGCTGCAGAGGCACAAGACTCCCCCAGTCTGAGACACAGCTCCACTGCCTTGGAGCCTTGGCATGCAGGTCTGCAGAGGCTTTTCTGGAGAAGGAGGGCTGTGGAGATGCACTGGGATCAAATGGGAATGGGTTTGTGCCTTTGCTGAGAAGTGTCTCAAGTGACAGCATGTCAGGGGCAGCTGAAGGCATCAGTTCTCATGGAGGGGATGAGAAAAGGAGAGTGGGTGCCTGGGAGGGCACAGGAATGATCCACTGTGCTTTCCATGTGCAACTTGTGCCTCCTGCAGGTGTGAAATAACCTCCCGGGAGTATTGTGAATTTATGCGGGGCTATTTCCACGAGGAGGCGACGCTCTGCTCTCAGGTAAGGGTGCAGCTGAGGGGTTGTAGGGCTGCCCTGCTCCCTCCAGGTGCCCTCAGCAGCTTGGCAGGACCTGAGGTGGCAGCTGCAGAGTAGGTGAGGTGGGAGCCCTGTGTCCTGTCCCACCCTGAGACTGGGAGAAGCTGCTGCTCCTGACTGGAGTGGCAGAAGTGGCTGCATCTGTCCTCCTTTGGGGGTCAGTTTGGGAATTGGGCTGGCAGCTGTGAAAGCCCAGCACAGGACCACTGTGAAAGCAGTGGGAGAAGGATCCACAGTCTGCATTGTGGGTGAGCAGATGCCTCAGCTCTGGGTGCTGGGGTGAAAAGTGAGGGCCTGAAGCTGCCACAGGGAAGGGATGGGGTTCAACAGAAAGTGGGAGGGGAGCTCCTCTTCCAGAGCTATCTGCAGTCTGCCCTGCCTTGGAAAAGGGCCCCTCTCAACACTCACTTCTGCCCTAGGTGCACTGCATGGATGATGTCTGTGGGCTCCTTCCTTTCCTAAATCCAGAAGTCCCTGACCAGTTCTACCGCCTCTGGCTCTCACTTTTCCTCCACGCTGGGTAAGCAGAGGTGTAAAACTTCCACTGTTGGGGTGGGGCACCCTCAGCCCGGGGGTTGCTGTGAGGGTGGTGGCTGTCCCTCGTGGGGCACACAGGGATGCTGAGCTGTGCTCTCTGCCAAGGTTTGCTCTCCTGTTGGGTGGGAGGGATTAGTGGCGTGGGTAAGGCCAGAGCAGGAACTCTCAGCAAGGCTGGGGACAGAGCACAAGCACAGGGGTGGCTTCAGTGGCTGCTGCTTCAGCTGCTGTACTCTGCACTTGGCAGGATCCTGCACTGTCTGGTTTCAGTCTGTTTCCAAATGACGATTCTGCGGGACCTGGAGAAGCTGGCAGGATGGCACCGCATCTCCATCATCTACCTTCTCAGTGGCATCACTGGGAACCTTGCCAGTGCAATATTTCTCCCCTACAGAGCAGAGGTGGGTCTCCTGCAGCCCAGGGTCCTGGGAACTTGCCCTGAGCACAACCCTTCTCTACCTGTGTGTGCCTCCGTGGCTGAGGCAGAGCCACCAGAGCTGGGCTCACCACTGCAGCCTTGGCACTTGTAGCTCGAAGATGGCACCACCCCATCATTTAACTGCTGAGCAGCAACGTCCCCTGGGGTTCCTTGGGTTTTCCAAGTGACTGGCCTGGGCTGGCTGCAGGAAGAAGGCTGCCTCTCATAACAGATTGTCCAAGCACAGGGTGAGAGAGGCCCCAGGCAGGCTCGGAATCTGTACCTGGTGTCAGACACCCTCCATGTGAGAGTGGCAAAGAGCAGAGTTCACCTTGCCCACAGGAGACTGAGTGGCTGAACCTGCAGGAGTGCCTTTCATAAGGGAAACTGCAGGGTGGGTGGGGGGAGCCAAGAGATTGCCTTCAAGGGCTTTTCCTATCTGGTAACTTGACCCAGATCTGCCTGCCCTCTTTAGTCTGTTCTGGCCTCACACCTTGATCCTAACTCCAACCAGGCCCCTTTACTCCTGGCACCCCATTGTATGGATGAAGTTGCAGAATCTCTTTGCCAAGAACCACTGAACAGGAGTTGAGTAAGAAGTAACTAATTCCTGGAGCTGGCTGCAGAGGCCAGGCAGGTGGCATGAGCCTGACATTATCTGTAATGCTCTTCTTCTGCAGGTTGGCCCTGCAGGATCCCAGTTTGGAATTCTGGCCTGTCTCTTTGTGGAGCTCTTCCAGAGTTGGCAAATCCTGGCACGCCCATGGAGGGCTTTCTTCAAACTGCTGGCTGTGGTGCTATTTCTTTTTGCCTTTGGCCTCCTGCCTTGGATCGATAATTTTGCTCACATTTCAGGATTTATCAGTGGTTTCTTCCTCTCCTTTGCCTTCCTGCCCTACATAAGCTTTGGGAAGTTTGATTTATATAGGAAACGATGCCAAATTATAGTTTTCCAGCTCATCTTCATTGCACTCTTCTCAGGACTGGTGATTCTGTTCTATTTCTACCCCATCAAGTGCGAGTGGTGTGAGTTCCTCACTTGTATACCCTTCACAGACAAATTCTGCGAGAAATACGACCTGGATGCACAGCTCCACTGACTGCAAAGACTGGCTTCTCGAGCAGGCCCTGGAGATGGACTGTCTTTGCATTTGCTGTGCCAGTTCCATGGGGACAAAGCCTCTAATCCAATGACACTTCTAACCCTGCCCGTGGTTAATTTAAACTGTCTCCTTAGCACTTGGCAGGCGTGGTTTGCCTTATCTCAGAAGACTCTGAAAAACAGAACGTTTGTGCCTTGTTCAATTGTATTGAACCTTTTCCTGCTGCCATTATTTTTATTACACTAGTTTCAATACTACATTTTTAACCAGAGTTGTTTACTACTGCTAAGGTGGTGATTAAACTGTGAGGTAGCGTTTTAGCTACTGTGAATTGTTCTCAGTAGTCTGTGCCTACCTTTGTTACTTCATCTCACTTCTGCTGTTCCACATACCCTGTGGAGCAGCCAAACCAGCCAGATCCAGAGTGCAGCTGGAAATAAGGGGCTGAAAAGCCTCAGAAAACTAAAGGGTCTCTTTAATCCCTGGAATCCACATACAGCTCAGAGGCAAACACCACAAACAGCAACTGTAAAAAACATGACAACATCCAGTCAATGGTTTGTTCCTCTTTGAAGTGTGACATCCTGCTCCTCCAGGAAGGTGCTGAATCCAGTCTGGTCATGGTAGATGAATTCTCTGCTCTCTCTGTTTAAGAAAAAAAATATTTGTCAGTGACAATAATTACTGCATGCTGGGCTCTTCTCACCACACTGCCATGATGGTCCAGGAGGAATCAGCCAGTGCCAGAGGTGACTGCTGGTCACAGGCACCCTGAAGCAGGTGGCTGTTGTTAGGGCACACATTTTATTACACTGGAACTTGAAAATATGGCAGTGTTGAAAGAAGAATAAAAGGTAAGTCTGGCCAAAAAGGAACAGTTTTTAACCCAGCTACCTGGAGCAGCAAAACAACACAAGGCTTTGGACAAGCTGCTCTTACCCCTGCTCTTCAGCCACTGTGACTGTTTTTAAAAGCATTATTTAAAACTTACTAAGCCTGAGAGTCTTGGCCACATCTTGTGTTTGTGTGCACAACTTTCTCAAAATAGCAATATTAATACCAGAATTATGTCTGCATGAGTTACAAAGCCAGCCATGCTCCTGACAATGATTTCCAGACATTCAAAAAGCCTACAAAGAAGCAAGGTCCTAGAAGCAATCACAGCAGCAAATGAACACTGTGTTAAATGAGTCTCAAGACAATGTAGAAGCAGTCTGAGAGTCTAAACACAGAGTCAGTTATTCCTGCTGCTCCCACTGTATGTTGCCTGAAGTAGTTGAATTATCCTTCCCTGCTCTGAGAGAGCACAAACAACACTACCAGGACCTGGAAACAGGCACCAGCCCCGTGCTGACATTCAGAAATATTCTGCCAGCCAGCAGAGAGCAGCAGCATCAGCTCTGAGCCTCAGCAACACGCCCTGGGGGTGATGAACTGGGAGCTCTTAATGGACAGTCAGGACTTACCCCACAGGTTACTTCCGAAGCTTCTTTATGAAGCTGACCTCATCCCGGTTCCTGATGCCATACCTGAACAGAGAATTATGCTCTTACATGCCAGCTTCCCAGGAAAAACAACCTGTGAAACCCTATAGCTTCATCCTTCCCAGGGGCATATGGACTCCTACAGTCCCATGCTGTGCTCTACTAGAGGACACATTAAAATTCTCACTTATGTATGCAGGAGGTGCTGCCAGCACTGAATGATCTGCTCATCTGCCTTTAACTGTAACAACCCCTTAAAAGCAACATCTGTCACCCAGGCTCACTTTTCCAAGGACAGCTTTGACTATGGCTGTCTTGCTGAATTTTTAGTACTTCACAGCACCTTTTCTCGCTGATCTGCAGCAGGCTGGCAGACCCAGCACTGCAGGGAAGTGCCTCATTCCCCCCTCACCTCAAGAATGGGCAGGGAAATGTGGGAGTCACCTGTCAGTGTTGTTACCAGATTGGCTGAGCAGCTCCAGAGATCAACACCCATTTTTGGGTCTCCTCTTTGCTTAGCATTCTTGATAGAGTCATAGGGGTTGGAATGGACCTTACAGACTATCCAGTCCCAACACCCCTGCCATGGACAGGACACCTCTCACTAGGCCAGGTTCCTCAAAGCCTCATCTATCCTGGCTTTGACTACTGCCAGGGCTATGGCACCCACAACCTGCTGAGCAACCTGTTCCAGCTCCCTGTTCTTTCTTATCCTCCACCAGTATCTGTGCTGAGTACCTGTAACCATTCTGCAGGAGTTTGGGAGGGATGGCCAGGGGGTCTGTGGGGTGGTCTGAACCTGCCCCAGGATGGTGGTGGCTGAGGATGAGGAACCCCCCAAGGCCAGCCTGTCCTGCAGAGATGCTGTCAGTCTGTCTGTCCCACTTCTGCGGGCAGCTCTGTCTCACCTCCCAGCCAGTTTCCAGCACGGGACCACCTGAGCCAGGCACGACCTCCCGCCTCAGCCCTGCCCGTGGGGATGCTCAGCCCAGCGCTGGCTCAGTTACTCACTCTCTCAGCTTCTTCTTGTCATCCGCCAGCTTCTCCCCGTTGTACGTTAGGTGGTAGGTCCTCCATATGTACTTCCTGAGGGAAAAACGCTCAGGGGGAGCCGCGGAGCCGGGCAGGGATGCGCTCCCGAGCCGCCCGGCCGGCCCCGCTCACCAGCTGAGGTGCTGGACACCGCCCTGCCGCGCCTGCCTCAGCTGCATGTGCCGCCGCAGCGCCTTCTTCAGCTCCAGCACCGACGCGTTCTGCACCACCACCACGGCTGCGGGGCGGGGAGAGCC
>VZTB01012893.1:234102-274871 GCA_013397245.1 Thryothorus ludovicianus | reverse complement strand
CGGGGGGGGCGGGGGGGGGGGCCCCGCCGTGCCCGCTGCTCAGGGCCCGTTGTTCCGCTGCCCGGGGCCTCTATGCCCGGTGCTCCTGTGCCCGGGGCCCCGTGCCCGCTGAGCGGCTCCCGGTCCCGCAGGTGACGAGCAGGAAGTACCCGCGGCTGAAGGAGGTGGACGATGTGCTGGGCGGCGCCGCGGCCTGGGAGAACGTGGACTCCACGGAAGGTAGGGCCGGGCCGAGGGGCCGTGCGGGGCTCGGGCTGCCCTGCCAGCCCTCACGGCGTCTTCCCCGCAGAGCCGTGCCCCAAGTGCGAGCACCCTCGCGCCTACTTCATGCAGATCCAGACGCGCTCGGCCGACGAGCCCATGACCACCTTCTACAAGTGCTGCAACCCGCAGTGCGGGCACCGCTGGCGGGACTGAGGGGCCGCGGCAGCGCCGATGCTGCTCCTGCAATAAACGTGGCACTGCGGGCAAGCGAGCGGCTGCTGCATGGTTGCTTTGGGCCTGGCTGGGGTGGGACAGGCTCCAGCAGGGTGCTGTGCAGGGCAGGGGCGATAAAATCGTGCCCTGCACACCGAGAAAGCCGAAACAGACAGGCCTGAAGGTAACCGAGCTGAAGGACGGGGAGGAAACCCCAGCCCTGAGGCAGCTGCTGTGCCACGGCACAGAAGGCAAAGCAGAGGGGGTGCTACCACTGTGGTTTTAGAGAGCTAAAAATGAAAAAGGGGCCTTTGTTGTGACCTGCAAAAACCCTGTCAGTTAAAGCAGGAACTACAAACTATACACTGCAACCATTTACTGATGAAAGGAGAATGTACTTCAGGTAGGATCACATACTACTTGTGTTTTCACATCAAGGTTTATTATCAGTTTAAATACATTCAGAAGTAAAAAGGATAAATAACTTAATAAAAATAAAATGATGGAGCACGAATTGTAACAATCGGCATGGACACTCCCACAGGCTAAGCCAGTTTCACATGACTCAGCTTTACCCGTTCTATACAGGGATAATCTGCACCCATTTATTCCAGTTCATGTCGCAGGGGAACACTCTCCCCAGCCTGAGAGTACAGTCTATTGTGGGCTCGTAGTAGATGGTTGGGCTTTCACTCAGTTTGGGATTCTGGAGTTGTTCTTCCACAACTGGCTGAGAAAAGAGTGACACCAGGGATGGCTTCCTCATGTAGAACCGTCTGATGCAACCAAGAGTTTCCAGACCCTGCAAAAAAATTCACGTATTTTAATTTCGGCATTTGCAGAAAAAAAAAAAAGCAAAAAAAAAAAAAAAAAGCTGTGAATGCTGCTCTAGTTAAAGAGTTCTCAGAAATGTTGGACAATTTACACCTAAAAGTGGCTTCACTTGAGCCCCTGAGGAGCCCATGTTTGCAACAGAAAGGTAAAAAGGAGAAACAGGTTAATAAAAACATGCAAGCTCTGGCTATGGCTGGCTGTATCTAGTGATTTTCAAGCACAGTGATTGATACATGGTTATTGATACAGAAGGTGCTTAGCAAGAGAAGTCAACATTTAGGAGCAGTTACAAAAAATCTAAGGCTGCTCTAGATGCCAGTTCCAGACTTTTGTGCCAGTCCTTGTTAATGGTTAACAGGTGTGTAACAAGCTCTGGCTGTGGTTTCAAAATCAGCTCTCAGTGAATTTATTGGTACAGAAATTAGATTGAAGTTCTCCACTTTGTAAAATGTAGAGGTAATTAATTGCTTGATTTTGTGGGTTTGAATTCACATTGCCCAGGAATCCACACTGGAACACCAGAACAGGATGTGCACAGCTGGCAACACTCCCAGCTGGCACTGTCACCACAGGGTACAAGCCCTGGGGAAGAAGTGGCACATGGACTCTGGAAAATGGATTTCCAATTAGCAGGGAAGTCATGCTTTTGGGAATGCCTGCAGGATTACTGCTCTGCTTCACATTCTGAATATTTATAGGAAAAAAAACCAGAAATCAGAGTTCCATTTCCAAAGTGATGGCAACTGAATGTCAAGATGTGGGAACAAAATTATGAGAAACAAAATTTTCTTGCCAAGTTTTGTTTGCCCATTAAGGACCTGTAGGCAGGAGTGTCAGGATGGAAGATCTGATTTACACATTGTCTAGCACAAACACATTTCAGTTTGATTCTTACAGCAGATCACCCATCTAGAATATATATATATATAAAATTAAGACCACTTGGATTATCTGTGATTGGGGGCTGGATTTTTAAGGTTCCTTCCAACCCAAACTATTCCATGATTCTGTGATTACCACTGCATTAAATAGTCAACCTAATATTCCACAAGCCCCCACTCTTCAGCAACTACCTAAACCTTCACCTTGCAGAAGCTCAAAGTGTAAAATCAGTGACAACACGAGTAAATCAGGCTCCCCTGCTCGGTCCCTGCGAGCAGGGGCTGGCTCTGGCCTTGCTTCATTCCCAGCCAAGGCAGGAGGATGTCCCCAGCCCCAGGCAGTGCTGTCTGTCCCTGCAGGCTGTCCCCAGCCCCGGGCGGTGCTGTCTGTCCCTGCAGGATGTCCCCAGCCCCGGGCAGTGCTGTCTGTGTCTGCAGGCTGTCCCCAGCCCCGCGTGGTGCTGTCTGTACCTGCAGGATGTCCCCAGCCCCAGGCAGTGCTGTCTGTCCCTGCAGGCTGTCCCCAGCCCCGGGCGGTGCTGTCTGTCCCTGCAGGATGTCCCCAGCCCCGGGCAGTGCTGTCTGTGTCTGCAGGCTGTCCCCAGCCCCGCGTGGTGCTGTCTGTACCTGCAGGATGTCCCCAGCCCCAGGCAGTGCTGTCTGTCCCTGCAGGCTGTCCCCAGCCCCGGGCGGTGCTGTCTGTCCCTGCAGGATGTCCCCAGCCCCGGGCAGTGCTGTCTGTGTCTGCAGGCTGTCCCCAGCCCCGCGTGGTGCTGTCTGTACCTGCAGGATGTCCCCAGCCCCAGGCAGTGCTGTCTGTCCCTGCAGGCTGTCCCCAGCCCCGGGCGGTGCTGTCTGTCCCTGCAGGATGTCCCCAGCCCCGGGCAGTGCTGTCTGTGTCTGCAGGCTGTCCCCAGCCCCGCGTGGTGCTGTCTGTACCTGCAGGATGTCCAGCACAGCCACGGGCTGCAGGACGCCGCTGTAGTGCTGCAGCAGCCCCGCCTGTGTCACGCCGGGTTTGCTCATCACGTGGTAGAGCACAGCCTCCATCATCCCCTTGCACACTGGCTTGTTCAGCTTCCCATCCACGATCCTCCACGGCCTCCCCACGAAGCAAACGTTCTCACAGGCCCTGCCAAAGACAGTTCACACCCGGCTGTCAGCAATTCTTTGGGACAGGTTTCTCATCACTGCAATTTTTGCCCAATTCAGGTTCTCACTGCATCCATTTTAACACAAGTGTAAATCCTGTGGCTGCTCTGAGCGAGGGCTGGTGCTGCTCTACCAAATCTGCATTTTTCCCTCTTCTGGCACCCTTGGGTCTCGATGAGCAGGGAAGCTTTGTTTGGCATTAGCTGTAATATCCTCCAAAAGTTATCCAAGACCTGCATCACACAGCAACAGTGGTGTGATGGGAAGCAATTTTGGTGTCCAAAAGACATTCTCTGCATGGAAATTCACATTTCTCATACTGCAATTTCTCCAGGCCTTTCTTGGACACTTGGAAGCTGGCACTGGGCTTATTTGTGCAGTAAAATCAGTTTTGGTCCTCTTGATATTTGGAGCTCATTGATTTTTGGGTAAAAATATCTCTCAGAGACATTTTTTCAGCATGCACAGGAGCAGAAGGAACACTAACAGGAACAATGGAGTGGGGTTTCTCCATCATCAGTGCTCACTGCTCATCAGAGCATAAAACTGAGGTTTCCAAAGCTTCCAGTACTGTTTTGACAAATGTTTTGGCAAGTGCCAAATGTTTGCTGTTCTGCACACATCTCTGTTACTCACCGGTCCCTGGCTGCCTGGGAGACATCTGTCATGGAGCTTCCTGGAAAGAAATATTTTATAATTAACTCAAACTCCTTAGCTAATGAAAGTAGAATTAAAGGTGGCCAAGCTGTGAAGTGCAAGAGCTTGCCAGGAAACCACATCAGCAAACTGCTCCACGTGCTGCTCTCAGTTTTGGGGAGCTCTGAGCTGCCCCTCTGCCCTGCCTGCAGCACACTCTTCCCACACCTCCTCCCACAACCACATCTGTTTACTCAACCCCACTTTTTGGGGTTCCTTTCCCCAGTCCCAGCAGGTTTTATTCCTAGAAGTCTGGTGCTAGGCTGAACCGTGGTGATTGTATGGGCTTGAGGAGCAGAGGTTCACAGGGAGCTGTGCAGGGTTGCAGCCTGGAGCTCTCCCAGGGGCTGGGTAACCTAAAGCTCCTGGAAATCAGAGGGATGTTGGGTAGAACTCCAAGGAGCTGGAGACTCCAGCTCCAGTGAATGCAAGCTCAGGATTCCAGCAGGGCTCAGTTTCAAAGCAAAGGCTGTCTCTGCAACTCCCATTACATTATGTCATGGGTTTTAATTAGACAATTACTTAACAAAGTATTCCTACCACACCCAGAGGCTAACAGCTTTGGCTTAAGCACATGTAAACATTCACTGGCCAGTGAGAACTCTGTTTGATAACAGAATTCCTATTTTTTCCCTCCTATGCTATAAACAAGTCAGGGATGTTAAATCCAGGAGATTACTTCAGGAGTTTAATTTAAAAACTGCTGAAGTCTCTGCTGTTTAGACAGCCCTGAGTGCATTTCCTGCAGGAAGGCTCCAGTTAAACAATTCCAAGCTGTGGGATGTTAGGGATCACCCTCTGGTCCTGGGTACTGGCAGGGCTTGGCAAGGTACCACAGAAGCAGTGAGCTTGTGGTTCAGTCTGAGATTAGAGCTCCTAAAAACCAAACCAAAATGAAATCCCCACAAACTACTAAATGTAAAACTTAGCAAGAACATACTAGCTACTAGAAAACTGGCAGTATAAATGTAAGGAAGATGAAATCCAGTTGGGTCACAAATGAGGCTGTTAAATCTCACTGGCATGTGCTGCTTCCTGGTGAATGGTTTAATGAAGTGGGGACTTTCAGCCACGGACATTCCAGCTAAATGCACACCAGCACTGTTGTGTTTTCTAGGCTTAGAGATGCCTGACCTTTGGACTGAAGCCAGAGATGAAAAACTTTGGATCTACATTATCCTAGAAAAGTTTAAGACACGGAAACAAGTTTCTAAGGAATCTAGTTCTGGACTAGTCATTCCAGTAAAAGGCATAGGAAGGATTATGTTATGTATTTGAAAACTCTGAGACCTTCCAGATGAATTAGTGTTATGCCAGTTTATCTGTGAGAAAAGGCAATCTCTCTGGTACAGCTGCATAAGGAATCTAGGATTTGCTTATAAAGTGGAGCTACTGGTTTGAGATCAACTGCTGATGAGCTGGTTTGTATTTCAGGGATGCAGAGGGCTCTCCATACCTTTAGAGACTCCTGGGTTCTCCTGGAAGTAGGAATGATCATCATCCTGCTCACTGGCTGATTGTTCAGGGATCTGCTTGCTGATCTCATCATTCTCTACTTCGAGTTCTTTGTCCTCAGAATGAGATTTATCTTGTTCCTTGTAAGTGTCCACATCCACAGCCTCTGGAGCAGGCTCTGGGAGTTCAGCTGGAGCTTCTTCCTGCCCTCCCAGGGAGCCTCCTCCTGGAGCTTCTTCACCCCCAGTAACAGCTTCCTTCCTTGGGACAGGCTCAGAAACAGCTGAGCCCAAGTTCCTGCCATCTGCACTTTCCAGAGCAGGCTCTGCAGCCTGGCAGAGGTGACTGTCACCCTCAAGGACATCAGTCTTACATCTCTTCCTCGGGGGCTCGTCATCACTGGCACACTGTGTCTCTTTTCCCAGCTGCTCCTCCTCTCCCAGACACTGCTGTCCCCTCCCTGGCTCCGAGGGCAGGTGTTCCTGGGGCACATCTGGGACAGCAGGGTCTGCCCCTGGCTGCTCAGCATCCTCTGCTTTGCTCTTCAGGCACACTGAGCGCAGCAGCCAGGGCCTGGCAAACACTATAGCCACCAGTCTGACAGTGTGGCCTCCCACTTCTAAAACCTGCTGCATTTCAATGAGGTCCTGTAAACAACAAACAAAAAACCCCACAACAAATTATCTCAGGAGCTTTCATTGAAAAATGTCACTTTAACCTAGTGTCATGGAATTGTCATGATTTAACTGGCAGCAAGGGAGGAGCCATTTAATAGAATATTCAATTTTGCCCCCAGCTGCACTGAAGTTGAAAAGATGTTTTATCCCTTAAAGCTTCCTGAAACTGCAGCATGAGATGGTTTTCTTCAGCTTAAAGTAAGTTAAAAATGTAACTGGGAACAAGTACTTTGCTTCCAAAGGCTGAAGTTGGCACCTCTAGGTTTCTGAAAGAGTTCATTCGTATCTTTGATTAAGTGCTGCTTTAATTTTTGGCCTTCCTAACTTTGAGGCAAGATTGCTCTCAGAAGTAGTGTGTGATCTCCTGCCTACACATAAATAACTCTGTTCAATTTATAGTTGCTTCCAGCAGCCTGGAAGCTCATCCTATTCCAAGGGAACACTACGAATGCAAACATTAATGCACAGAAAGAGCTGCCTGGAAACTCACCTGAATGTACTGCTCCAAGCTCCTGCTGCGTTCAGCCTCCACCTGTTCATAGCTGCAGAAACGTTTGCTCAGCTCAGCTTTGCAAATCCCAAAGTGGGAAGTGGCCTCTATGGCCTTCCTGATCTCCAGAACAGCCTCCACATCCCCGGGGTTGTACCCATAACACTCTGTACACTCATGGAGAAACTTCTCCAACTCATAGTTTTCCTCCTGGACTTTTATCAGCCTGGTGAAAGTTTCAGGGAGGCAGGAGATGCCCACAGCCATGTGATTCAGCAGGGAAGGAGCTGCAAGGCAAATAAACCATGGGAGCTTAAGCTGTGAAGCAGCAGTTACTGTGCAACACACTGCAGGAAGACAAACAGATTAGAGGTGTTCTAGACCAATTAAAAACAGAGCTCAGCTTTCCCTCTTCATTGCTGCAGTTCCCTTTTTTCTTTCTGTCTGAAAAGACCTGTAAAGAGGAGCAAACTGGTCTGCAAGGGCTCACCCTCCCAGCAAAGTGAATTATGGCTGCAAGGCAGTGAGCACCTAGAGGTGTTCTCTCTAACATTTAAAGAGGGAATCCTCTCCTTTTTTCCTGAAGAAGGTCAAGTGAAAATTCCAGGGCAAGGAAATTCTGTAGAGGACACTTTTAATCAAAACATCCACAGCAGAAAGCAGAAAGATACAGTTTGAACTATCACTCCACAATGCTCTTGGCAATCAGTTCAACAAAGCACCTCTGTTCAGTGACAGGTCCAGCACTGCCCCAAAGTGACCCCCTGTACTCAGTGCCCACAGCCAAAGCCCTGTCCCAATCCTGGCTGATGAGGGGGCAGCTCTGGCACTCCTCTTCCTGCTCCCTCCCCTTCTATCTGCAGGCTGCTCCACGTTTGCCTCTGGAACTTTCAGGGCAGCTGCCAAGGAAAAATGAGCTCAGCTGTAATGAGCAGTCAGCTCAGCACAAGAGGGCATGAGAGGCAGCAGAGACAGGAGGAAGAATTTCTGTTTTACCTCTGTCACAACAGCAATGGAAATGGGCAGGGGCAGCACTAGAGCTCAAGGCTCTGGATACATTTGCATTACAGCTGAAAACAAGATGCTCTTTAAGAAGGGGCAGTGCTGATGAACTGCAGACAGTTAAGCTCTAAATATTATAAAAATGTTGAAGTTACTGAGGTAAGAGGCCAGACATTGGACCACTATTTCAGGCACTTGCATGAGACAAGTCAAATGTCAGAAGAGAAAGGCTGTCTGTGACATCATAAGGTATTTTAAGTTGTTGAAGGGATGACAAACCTAACAGGGCAGAGGACAGATTGCAGTAATAGTTCAACACAATATGAAATACAGGCAAGGCCTTGCTCCCAACAAAAGCCTAAGTCAGCCATCTGCTTTAAGTCAGGAGAGAAAGCCTTACAGACTTGATGTGTAATGAAAACAGAACGTTCCTGTTAAAGGGCTTTGTTTAAATCAATTCCTCAGCAGGTGAGCTCATCATCCCTCCTGCTCCAAAAGCCACTTTTATGCACTTTAGGCCAAAAAGAACTAACCTGGAGAGCTGAGCCTTCCTGGGATGGGGGTACATCTGAGCCTGACCTTCACCTGGCAGGAGTTGACCACGATGTTGTCACTGGGGCTCAGGTTGCGTGTGCTGACAATGCCAGGGGAGTAGTAGCCTCTCATCAGTAAATAATTGGTGTGAGAGGCCTGGCGAGGTTTCACTTCGATTCTGCGCTTGCCTCCAGAGCCCTCATCCAACTCCTCGTCGTCATCATCGTCATCCTCAAGTCCTTCTTTTCCCAAGCTACAGCAAACACAGCAGGTTAGACTTGTTGGGTTTTATCCCAAAAGAAGAAAGTGATTCATGACACAGAAGAGCAAGGACATGGTGCTCCTGTGCTCTGGGCATTAGTCCTGGGCAGCTGGGGCAGTGTCCACACCAGGCTGATTTAGAGCACTGAGAACAAGAACTGCACAAAAGGAAATACACTAAAGGTCCCTGGGAAAGGAAACTCTCTCTTTTTTTGGAAATGTGTTGATATGTACCCAAGATGTCTCAGCTTCCAGTGCTGAAGCTCTTTGGTTCAGCAGATGCTTCATCTTGAGGGAACATCTGTTGGACAGGGAGAGTACAAGGGATGCTGCAGGATGGGGCAGACTGTTTATTTTTCAGAGTGAAAAGGAGGAGAGGGTTACAGATTTCAGTTACTTTTAAAAATGTTAATTAAAAAACCACGAAAACCAAACTGCAGACATCCTCCAAGTAAAGAAATGAATAGCAATAGCAATAGCAGCCAGGATGGAGTTCCCAGAAACAAATTTAGTCAAACCAACACTGCTTATTCCAGGACATGACAAGAGCCACTATGGATAAAGCTGAAGGCTCTGAACAACCTGATCTAACTGTGAAGTTGCCTCCATTTTAAGCAGATTATGCCAGGGCCAGTGAAAGGTTACTTCCAACCTTTTCTAAGATGAGTTAGACCTTAAGTATCTTCTTTTAAAACGTATTTAAAATCAAAAGGGAACACATCATTTAGAAAAAACAGTGACTGCACTACTCCAAATACCCCTGCTCAGCAATGGGACCAGTCCAGGGCTTAGAGTATTTTTGTTAATGACCTGGTTGATAAAACAGCTCATTCAGTTTGCACAGGAACACCCAAGTGAGGACACTGCAGGTGTATGAGAAGCTGGGATTTGCATTCAGAACATCTCCAGCACACTGGAGAGTCAGCCTGGAAAAAGGGAAGAAGCAATTCCCTATGACAAATGTAGGTTATTTATATTACAGTACTCTGCATCTGTCCCTCCACACTGAGATGAAACAATTACCCAGATAAAGGAAAAGAAGCTTGTTAGGTGAGTCACAAGAATCATAAGCTGTGAATGGATCACTGCACTGGGGGGGGTTGGCTTCTTTTTTTTTGGCAAGGCCATGGCCCTTCAGAATCTTGGGATGCATTAGCAGGAGTTTCATCTATCTAACAGGATTTAATTGACACAGAGCTGCCAACAAGAGCATGGTATTTTTGTTTTGACATCAAAATTCAGTGCAGAAGAAAATAATGAGAAAGACTGAACTGGGTAACATGAGTAAAGTGAAGGAACTGAAGCTGCTCATTTTAAAGAACAGCATGTAATGGGAGAGAGACCACAATAACAATCCTCAAGTAGGCATTAAGCTGCTCTAAAGAGAAAGAGAACAAAGTATTTTCCATGTGTGTTCACAATAGGAAGCAGCAGGTCAAATTACTAAGAGATTTTAGTTGCACTTTTAAGAAAGCACATAATGACTGTAAGAAAAAAAGCCCACAGGCTCCCACTGCCTGGGGGACAGTTTCAGTTTATGCCATTACTGCAGGCTTACAGGAAAATTAAATCCAAGAGGAGACAGTGCACAGAACCACTGCTGTGGTGAGAGATTCCCCTGCTAAAGCTGAAATCTTGTTACCAACCCTTTCAGTCTGTGACATGCCAAGGCACAATGTGGATGAAAATGCTCCTGTAGCACCCTTTGCTCTCTTTTTCATGCCAGCTCTGATGGCACTGAAGCAACTGAGATGTCACATGTGACAACAAATGCAGCTCAGGGCTATAATGACAGGCACTAACTTAAGTGCCATTAAATCTCCTCAGAAATAAAAATCTAAAGAATAGCACAGTAAAAACGCCACAGTGAGGTGCAGGAAATGCCAATTCCTGTCCAATTTCATCCAAGTTATCCCCAAATTATATTTTCTAATAGAAATAACAGCATTTACCTTTTTATCACTTCATTTTCCACCATAGAGCTGTCCACCACAATAATCTGCTCTGGGATTCTCACATTCACAGCCACCAGTCCCAAGGAGAACAGGGACAGCATGGCCACACACTGGCCACCAGGGCCATCCATGGGGAATGCCACCATGCCTTCTGATGATGCATTTTCTTCATCTTTAAATGAGAAGCTGTGTGGCTGGTCTGATTTTTCAGCATCCTTGAGCTTCTCCAGGAACTGGAAGGACTCTGTACAAATGGTACTGGGGAAGCGCCACGTAAAAACTCTGCACAAAACCACAAAGAAGCACAAATCCTTCAAAATCTGCTCTGAGAATTATTTTATAATCATGGTAGCACAAAGCAGACAAACAGCTGAAATTTCAGTCTAGAGCTGGTGACCAAGCATGTCCCACACTTGCTTTCACAGTCCTTTTACTATTTCCAGAACATTAGGTGTTTATGCACTGTGTAAAGGTCAGCATACAGCAAATGAAAAGTAAAGGTATCATCAGCTTCACAGGAGTGCTAAAGAATCTTCCCACCACACCTACAACTGTGGTGCTGCATCTCCTCCCCTCTCCAAGCATCTCTGAAGTCCTGCCCAGCACCCTTGGCTCTATTCCCTCATTTCCCTCCCTGATTTCTCCCCCTGTAAGGACTGACATGATGTCAGCTGTTGGGAAGGATGGAACAGGGAAGCCCTGTAAATGTGATTGCCTCATGGAAGATTTTAAGAATGTAGAAACAGTGAGATTGAAATGAAGTGACATACCAAAACCCTAGTTGATGAATACTTGAAAAGCTGGTATGTCCGGGATGAGTAATCCCCTTGTTTAGATATGCAAGACCCTCTGGTTGGTGATAGGTATGGTAATGTAAGGATTCTTATTGGCTGTATGCAAATACCGTAGAATTTGTATGTTACAGGAGATTGGTTAGTGGAATTTAGAATATTCAACATAGAAAAGGATTTATTGCATTGTAACCAGAACTTAACTCTCTTGCTCTTACTCCTCTTCTCTTACTTCTCTCTCTTACTCTTGCTTGTACCCTCTCTTGCTCTTACTCCTCTTACTTCTCTTGCTTTTACTCTCTAACTCTTACCCTTACCCCTCTCTTACTTTTCTCTCTTGCTCTTGCTCTCTTCCTCCTGTTCTTATCTGCTCCCATCTCCTGCCCTTTGTCCTCCCCCACCTGGGCCTTTTGTCCCTCAGCCTTTTGTCCTCCCCGACCTGGGCCAGCTCTGAGCTGCTGCAAACAGCTCCAAGCTGGGTCCTAGCTTACCCCATACCTTTTGTAATAAAACCTAAGTTCTAAGATCCAGCTTATAGAGATCTCTGGTCTCCATCTGCTGTCCCATTTTAAGCCGGGCATGCAACAATCTTACAGTCAGCTTCACCTTCTCCTTCCTCTCCACCCTCAAGGTTCCTTGCTCTGGACATTTCCTGTGCGTTGTCACCTCCATGCCAGGCCTGGGTAGATGCCTTCCTTTGCTCCAAGCCCAGCAGTGCCTCCCCTGCCACCCACCTGTAGTAGCTCTGGGACAGCTGGTAGGACATGGGCACGAAGGGCAGGGCGCGGCTCTTCTTGGGCCCCAGCGTGTGGTTGACCCTGCGCCGGTTCACCAGGCTCCTCCTCTGGCACTCCAGGAAAGCCTTCACCAGGATGTCATCGCGGTACTCCTGGTACAGCCGGAACGTCTGCAACACACAGAGTGCCAGCCCTGCATCCCCTGCTCCAGCTCACAGGCACTCCGTGGGCAGGCAGCCACGAGCCAGAAGGAAAATCATCCACATAAATTCACTTTGCTCCTCTGTTCCTTTTATGGCCTTCCAGGCTTGCCGTGGGAAATGCCAATTTAATTAACTAAATATTACAGAACACTTGATATTCAAAATGGGATCAGGTTCCCACTGGAATTATGGATTTAAAAAAGTTCTCTGCCACATATTGGTAAATGTTTCCCCTCATTTCAGCAGGAACACTTGGTTCTGAGAGCTTGGCTATCCAGGCTCCACTCTTGCTTATGAGCTGTTAAATTCCCTTTGAACTTTGACCTTACTTAAGCACTTGACTGATGATCTCTTTTTGTAGTCTCCAGTGCTGAAGGAGAGGCCTCCCCAAACACCAGTGCCAGCTGGGAATTGGGATTGTTTTTATGATATCTCTTACATGAACACTCCAGCTGCTCAGGTGAGCACTAAAGCATGGTGCAGCTTGACCCACTGGAAGTGATGTGGAGCTTATTTCATGGGGTTTTAGGGGATTGTTTCAACCTCACATCTTGCAATCTCATCCTCAGGGAGACAACAACAAACTGAAAATCTTCCTACAATATATAATTTTCTAAAAGTAGAATACTCCCCACAGAATGGATACAAATCCGAGTTTATGAGTCTCTTTTCTCCCATTTGAAAAAGGAATATGCAAAGGGAGGGAGGAGAAACTTTAGGGTTGTATGACCACGTGGCACTTGGGGAAATGGTTTAGTGGTGGCCTTGGCAGTGATGGGCTGATGGTTGGACTTGATGATCTTAAAGATCTTTTCCAACCTAAACAATTCCATGATTCTATGAGCAATAAAGTTTGGTCCAGACACTGTACCTGAAATGACTGGCAAGATTCCATCTGGTGATCTGAGAGTGCCAGTGTGCTCAGAATCAGATTCTGCAGCACTAGGAAATGAATATCATAAATACTGAAAGAAAAACGAAAGAAGAGAAAAATATTTAATCCTGCTGATTTTTGAACATGAGGTGCCCATTAAACCAACACAAAAATCTACAAACTCCATCACCTGCTTCTGAAATAGGAGCATAGAGGCATGAGATTCTACAGCTGAGGATCATTCATGTAAAGGAATCTGTTACATTTTCCCTCACCTTCCACTGTGAATTTTTGGATCAATCCAGATAATCTGACACGAAGTTCTCCCTGATAACATCTCCTCCTCTTAAGATACAACATCCACATGGAAAATGTACACTGTTGTCCCAGTGATAAAGTAATTTTGAGGCCATCTCTGTTATCATTTTATCTACCAAATCTATGTCAGAGGTCCCTACAGTCTTGTCAAAGTATTTTTTCTGTTAATAAATTTATCCACTGCAACAAACAGATGAAAACACTGAATTAGGACACTCTTTATATGACTTCCATGGATGGGAGGGGCTGATGTGGCCTGTTCCTAATGAGGGAAATGGTGCTACTGCTACTCACCTGCTCAGATTATCCTCCTTTGTGCCTTGATTTGTGTCTTCTCCGATTGCCAGCACTCGAAATCTAGTTAAGGGAAGGGAAAGGAGAACACTGGAACCAGATTTTTTGTGATTTTCTATGATTTTGCATCAGCCATGAAGCCCAGAGGCTGAGGAGCACAACTGCTAAAGAGGCAAGTGCTGGGCCAGCCCAGGGCACAGCAGCCCTCAAGGGGCAGACAGGAAAAGAACTGTCCAGATCCATCTCCACTGAAATATCTGCTGACAAGGAGATAAAACAATGGCCAGGAGACAGCTCCAGCACTGAAAGGATTTGTCATTGTATTGAGGTTTTGGACTTCCAGTTACCACCAGCAGCACTTGTGCTGTAACGCACAGCTCTTCCCAAAATAAGAAAAATTACAAAGGTGTTAAATTTATTATCATAAAATGGTCTGACACACAATTTTTCCACACTGCTCTTCAAGTGTTAAGTGCCTTGGAGCTGGAAATGCTGTACCATGCTGAGTGCTCTTCCCTATCAATACTTTTAGCAGCACTGAGATGATTCAGCTGAGCAACCAGCTACAAATTGTGATAGAAATGAAGCCAGCTAATCTGGAAAATGCTAGATTTCTATTGCAATGAAAAGTGCAACATCTCTAACACCAAGGTTGAGGACATGACAATTTAGGAAAATCAGCTGTAGTGAATTTCTGGTTTAAAAGTCTTATTTAACAATAAGAATGGTTTGAAATCAGTAAAATTGTGCAAATAACTGCAAATCACTTGTATGTATTTAGGAAGTGTGGATATGAAAGAAACACTGCTGGTTGTAGTTAGCAAAAATCCTTTTCTTACTAAGGGCACGAGAACAGGGGGTGTAAATCATGCCCAGAGAAGAGACCTGCTCTGAATTGCTGTCCCCTCTCACTGCCTCACCCCATCTGCACAGCCAAAAGCACCATGATTAAAATACCTGGAAAAGAGCTCCTCCAGAGTGTCAGGAATCTCCAGTTTGGGATTCCCCAGGGTTGAACTGAATTTTTCTTTCAGTCTTTCCACAAACTCTTTAAACTCTTTTGCACAAACCTTAGAAAAGAAGAGACAGAAATGTCATCAACCTCAATTTCTTAGAATGGGAAAACCCCCTCCTCTACTTTTAAAGTGTGCATGAAAACTCCTGCAGCAACAGCTGAATTCTGCAGTCAGAAGCAGCCCAACAGCCAAGGCAAGGCAGGGAAAAGCTCCTGCAGTTTGTGTTTGCTGATTCAGTGAACAGTTGCAGGTTCCATCTGCAATCAGCTCACAGCTACAAGCCAAGCACCATGAACATATGTTCTAAGACAATTTCCTGAATTAACAGCAAGATCTCTTGCTAGAGCTATGTTTAAGCTTCTGCTCAAGCCCTGCAGGCTTTTCCATGTTCTCCATGAAGCCTGTTTGCACAATCATGGCTCAGAGAACACCTGTTACATCAGAGGAATGTTCTCTGGAAATGAGTTTCTATTTGCTTCCAAAGACAGACATTGGGGATGGGGACACATTTGTTTCAGTGATGTCTCATCAATGGACAACTGCTCTTCCTTTAAGCAACACAACAATCAGCAACAATCTAACAACTGAACTGATGGGCTTTTCTGACAGTGGTATGAATTGTCACTCCTGGACAAAAATGACCTTGCTGTGACACTGTCCTAGTTCAGAAAAAATTCTGAAAATCAAAATGGAATTGTTTGCACTGAAAGTGTAAACAACTTTTCAATTTGAAATTATGGTTCATTTAAATGGAAAAATAAAAAAGAAATACAATCTTTTGGCTGCTCAAATCAAGTCTTATAAAATTTGCTTCTGTTCCTGCACTCATCCACAGACACTAAGGTTCAATGCACAACTGGAATAAAAATTAGAAATTACAGAGCAAAAATGTTTTCTTGCTCAGATGACAATGAGACTGAAAGGCTAAAAAAAGAATCAGAAGATAGAAGTGTTTAGTCATGGATGTTTACAAACAAGCCCACTGAAAACACAGTGGTTGTTGCACGGCTGTTTCAGTGCCTCTGGAAAGCTGCCCTGTGTCCACTTTGCTCCAAACCAGCAATGATTCTGCATTTTTACAATGATGCTATTTTTAAAATAGCTAAAGGTTCAAGGGAGAGAAAAGACATGAAATCACAGTGCAAGTATTCAGCAATCCAAACAACATAAAGTACTCTATGAACTTATGGAATACTTCCCTCTTACCTGTGGATCTTCATAATTATTTTCTCTATTCATGAAATCGTCAATTAGGGCTTTATCTTGATAAACCTCAGCAAGGCAAACTCTGCAAGAGATACAATTGAAGGCGTTGCTCAGAGCTGAAATGTTCCCAGCTCAAAACAGTCTGACAGCAGCAGGGCGCAAACAAGATGAAATTTTTAAGTGACATGAAACAAAAGAAATACATAGGAGGACCATGCCCCTTTGGGAGAATTTAGAACACAGAAATATCTACAACACAGAAAACGTGTTACTTGTAATTGAGGTAGGTCTGTGGGTTTCTGACAATGTATCGGGCTCTGCGTCCCACGGAATGGGAGGTTTTATCCAGGGACTCCTCGAAGCTGGAGTGCATGAGGTCCCTCACCACCTGCCAGGGCACAAAGGGCCCTTTCACCTGCAGGAGGAACACAAGAGCCTGCAGTCAGACCTCGCTGTGTGCACACACACGGGGAGAGCGGAGTGCTGGGTGGTGAAACTCGCAGCACCCAGCAGCTCCGTGCCCTGGGTGTGCCCAGCACCTTGGCATTGAGCACGTGGCTGGCAATCCTGCAGAGCATGAGCAGGCTGTCCTCCTGCACCGTCCAGGTCACCCGCAGCCGCGTCATCCTCAGCAGCGCGCTCTGGTCAGCCTTGTCGTGGTAGCGCAGCCGTTTGCTTTTGTCCACAGAATCCTCTTCTGACAAAGCCAGGGAAACAGTAAAAGACACTGATCTCAGCACTTTATATTCTGATTAACTCAAATTTCTATCACTCAGTACCAGCTCAAGTTTGTAAGAATGAGAGACAAGCAGGGAAGGAAGTTGCAGTCTAAAAGTGAAATGCAGCAATAGCTCTCCCAGGCATGAGAAAACACTTTAATTGGCAAACTGGCAACCTAGAGCATCATTCCATGAGGAATCTTTAAGCCAGCTATCAAGAGCTGATAACGGATTGTAGGGAGCTGCTGTGGCACAGACTCCATGAGGATTCCTCCAGCCTGTGCAGCCATGGCACACACACAGCTCATGTGCTGCTGCTTCTCCCCAGGACACCGGAGCCTCCTCACTGACTGGGGCAACCACACACATGGCCACAAAGCTGCCCTGACCCACACCTTCTTCTCCAAAGCAGCTTCCTGCAGGCCTAGGCATAGTAAGGAATGCTCCTTTATCCTGTTTCTTACCTTTCTTTTTCTTCTTTGTCTTCTTTCCAACATCTTTCCTAAGCCTCTTCCTCTTTTGGCTCTTTCCACCTCTCACTCGTTTTGTTCGATCCTGGGCTGCTTCTTTAGTTATTTCAATACATTCCTCTCTCTGGATAAGTGACTCTGATCCTACCTTTGCTTCTCCCAAAATATTAATTTTGTTACCTAAAATGACACATATATACAGCAGTGGAGCTTTACAGCAATGACATTCTACAATGTTAAGGTATAGAGAGCAAATGATAAATTTCAACAAATTAGAAGACAGATTCCCTCTTAGAATTGCTCTTTGTTAGTCCTGTCATTTCATGCCCCTTCTCAGCAGCTCACAGAATAAATTCCTACATTAATGAGGAATCATCAAGTAATTAAGTCTAGTTTACAGTGCACAGACACAAGGGAACAGAGCTGAGGTTTTACATTCAACCTGAAGCATTTTCTCCTCCTTAGCTCAAACATTAGGCTGGATAACAGTGCTACAAAACATTGGCCCCACTGGACGTTCTGCAAACTGCACATCAGAAATTAAAAAGTATAGAAATGATTGTTCTATAAGAAATTATTTACACATCTATTTTACAGCCCAAAAGTATCCTAGATCATTGTAAGGAGACAGGGCCAACGTATGTCATCAATACTAGATAAAAAAATTATTATTACATATAGCCAGTAACAGGGAATGAAAAAATTTGTCTGTTTTACTGCCCCAAGAGCATCCTGGATTACTGGAAAGAGACAAAAAGAACTCACACCCTTCAGCTGGACCTGACAAAGGCAGGAGGAAAACTGTGGCACAGTTCCAATCCTTACCTCCAGTACTGAGTGGCAGGTGGTGTTTGGTGAGGAAGGTTTGGAGTCTTGCTGTCAGTCCATTTTCAGGAACTGTATTTTCCTAAGACAACACAGCTTTAAAAAAGGTGACATGCAAAAGGGGTGTACTGGTTTTAACAACAATCTACTTTATAATCTGAGTAGTGTCAGAAATAATTTTTCAGTTTAAAGGAAAAGATCCCTGGCTGTAAGAAAGAACTCATCTGCATTATTACTACCACACATTAGAATGGCTCCAAAGCTTTTCTTAAATCACACTGGAATGACCACTGGACTGTGAAGGTTAGAAATCTCTTCAAGTTTAGAAGCAGTAATTACTGGAAAAGAAATGTTGGATTCTTTCATTGCTACAGAGGCTGAGCAGAGTAAAACAGTATTTTGTCAAAGGATTTTACATTTCAAAGGAACTTCTGAAAAGCACAAAACCAAAATGCAAATACAAACACTGAGTAAATGCCTCCTATAGTACATTCTGCCCATCCTAAATCTGAGCCTGAACCAACTGAAATGTACTGAGAGTTTTGCCATTCTCTGCTAAACCCATTTCTCATGTGTATAGTTCACTGTGGCAGAAATTGGTCACAAGATGTGGAGAGAAAAGCAGAGACCAAAGCTGCTGGAGGTTGTGCTCAACAATGAGATGACTGAGCAGCAGACAGAATTAGGAGTGAAATGATCCTGCCTGAGGGAAATAAATTAGGAACTCTAATTTTACATCCACTGATAGGCTCTTATTTGTGCTTTGCTTAGGGGAGAGTAATTACAGGCAGTTCTATGAAAGTCCCTGCTCACTGCCTGGTGATGGTGAAAAAGCAAAGGAAATGTAGGGAATTCTTAGGGAAGTAAAGCAACACTAAGCAGCTGTAAAAGTCTCTGCTTGGCCACAACCTTAAAGCACTCTCAGATTGTATTTCCACCTTAAAAAGAACAAGTAGAACTATCATGGGTTAAAATAAAGGCAGCAAGAATGATTAAAGACAGAATAGTTCCATGCTGGGAATAGCTGTCAGTGTTAAAAAAGGAGATGAATATGAGAGACATGAGAGATGTTTACAAAAATCCAGTGAAACAGTAAGAATAATGAAGAATGCATTTTTCACAGCTTCCCTTAGTTCTGCAATTACTCATCAAAAGGAAGTGGTGGCACACAGCAGAAATTTGAAACACTTTGCCACAGAAGGCTGGGGATAGTAAAGACTTATATATGCCCAAAACCCAGACAAATTAAAGCTAAAAGAAAAAAGCTATTACTGCTTTGAAACATAAGCCTCAGATTTCGAATGGCCTTGAGCCAAAATTGCAGACAGCTGGGAGACCATTCTGAGGAAATAATCCCTTACTCTTACAAGCTTCCATCAGAGACAGGACATGATCCAGAATTCTGATTTGCATGTGTTTGGCCCCCTATTTGTTTTTATTTTTTTCCTTGTGTATTTCCTTATTTTGGATATTTTGCTTTTTGTCTGACAACTTCTACATTCCAAAAAGGCAAGAGGAACCACTGAGTGGTGTGAACTGCTCACTCATTGAAGTATTTCTCCTTTGTTTGAATGTACTAACAAATTCGTTGTCAAATTCAGTTTACAAATAAAATTTATATCCAATTCTTTCATTCAGTTCAGCACCAAGATTTGTGAACATCTGGCACTCATTTCATTCCAGTGCTGCAAATCCTTACTGAGAGCATTCAACAGCAAGAATTTGGTGCCAGTGTGTCAACCTTCAGAACATTAAAACATGGAGAAGTCACTACAGTGTATAAATTTTACAATACCCACCTTCCTGGTCTTGTTGATGATGTAGCTTGTCCAGATCCAATTGCGTTTCAGATGCCCATAAAAGCTGGAATCCAGACCTGCAGCTCCCATTCCATCTCCAGGGATGGATCCATCATCAACCACCTCTCTGCTGCCTCTACCAGCAAGAGGAACAAAACCCACAGAAAATATTTTGTACAGATTCCTTCTCTTGCTCTTAACTGGTGTGTGTGCAACATGTAGAACTTTCCCCTTGCCTCCCAATTTAGGGGGTAATATTACACCATCAATTACATCCCAAAACTGTTTCTTTCTTAAAGATAATTGCAGTCATCCCCAGCCTAACTGCATATAAACACCAGATATCCAAAGATTTACTGACACACAAAGACACCATGTGCAGAAATTCAAGCAAGGATCAGTGGAATTGGGACCCTCAACTTCATGGTTTTTTTTTTAAGATAACTTGATATATCTACCTACAATATGGAACTGATTGAGAATACTTTTAAACAGACTGTTTATTGAAATAGAATAGAATATTGACAGAACTAAACCACAGTGCACAATACAATATAAAAAATTTAGCTGGGGCTCTGCATGGCTGTCACAGGTTGTGAGCATGCAACCCTCCCAGGTATTCTGGGTGTGATTAGGCAGAAGATTAAGTGCTCCAGAGATCACCTCCAGATCACAGGGCACATTAGAAATTAATCTGCAACCAATTACAGTCAAGTGCAGCACAAAGGGACAGGATTCAGAACGTGGCACGGGGGAGCTGCTGAACATACTTGAGATACCATGATAAAAAGCACAGGAACAGAGAACCTTTACACCTGTTATTCCTGGCATTCACTGTATTTGGGAAGCATTCCCCCTCCTCCCAACCCTGTTCTCCTCAGGACTCTTAAAACATGCATCAGTACTGCTCTGGAAGGAAATCCCAACCTGTTCATCCCATCCCTCCAGCCAAACCTGCTTGGCAGCCAAGTTATTGGGAACATGAAACAGAACTACATCTCCTTTGACTCAGTTCACCTCTGAACTCCACAGAACACCCAGCTGAGATGCTCAAGTGCTTTTACTATTGAGTAACATCCTCAGCACAAGAGCAGTTCTTGCCTGCCCTGCTCAAGCAGCTCGCAGGGGCCGAGGTGACCTACGTGGTGTATTCCAGCATGGCACACTTCCTCTCCAGGTTGTGTTTGTTCACTGCTGACTCCTGCTCCTTCTCCACATCCAGGGCAGTCTCCTCCCCTGCAAGGTTGCTCTTCTTTGTCCGAGGACAGCGGACAACTCCTGGACAGACAAAGGGGTTTCACTCTCAGACAACTCAGAATTCAACACACCTTCAATCCACCCCGCCCTACTGCTCCCACACAGTACTGCCATTTTTACCCCTACTCAAAACAACATGCCTGCTTCTCACAGAGAAGGGCTACTGTAAACTTTGATACGTCCAACACAAGTGGATCACAACTTCATAGAATTATATGGACACAGCTCCCAACTTTTTTTTTTTTTTGCGATGCACAGGACAACATTCGCAAACAGCAGAAGTGAAAAAACAGAGCCTGGTTCAGGTTTTAGGAAGGGAAGAGGAATTGTGGTTTGCCCAGAAGGGACAGTGAGGGTGCTCAGAGGTCCCACTGTGCCATACCCAGGGGTGTGTTCAGGCAGACACACTGCAGATCAAACCAGAAGTTCTCCACGTCCTGCAGGGTGTTGAGGACGTAGCAGCGCCGCTCAAAGGGGCGGCTGCTCTGCGCCAGGTTGTAGTGCAGGTCACAGATGGTGGTGTCCACAATCACAGCATTTCTCTTCATGTACACAAACACCTGCCAGACACAGCACAGCTCTGGCTGTAAACAGCACTGAAACTGCCTACTTAGCAGGACACATCAGCTAGGTTAGGACTGGACAGTTTCTGCTGTCTCCTGCTCTGACACAGGCCACACCCATTCCCACGCTATTGCACTGTATTCCCAAATTCCCTTGACACCAATCCAGAAATTTCCTCTCTAGATTTAGAACAGTTTCTTTTCACTCTTGTGCATGGGATATTCCAAGTTCCAGAGAGTGGCTGCTTTCTGCAAGTCCTCACTTGGGATTTGAATGGATGTGCTTGGGGGCCTCATTACCTTTCTTATCCTCATAAAGTCTTGTCTGCCTTCTCCTTTGCAGCTGCTCTCTATCTAAAAAGATGCATATGAATCTCATTATTTTACTCTGATCACTGCCTTTAATCTGTGTTAGACATCCAAGCTAAACACCTTGATGGAAAAGAACCTGTCAGACTCATTTTTCATTAAGTCTTGCCAGTCTGGGACCTCCTGGATCATTATTGTGTGCAGTGTTCAGCATTATACATTTGAGTAGTTCCCTTCTAGAGAAAGAGGTGAAAAAGTATCTGCACAACTTACAGTGTCACTTGGATCTGGAAGTTTGCACATACATCTGAAACATCAGTACTTCATTTAAGGTAGTTATGAACCCCAGATCTTGAAAAATTAATGAAGAGTAACTGCCTTTTTAGGTTTTTTTTTAATTACCTGGTCTTTGTCTTGGAATTTCTCTGTTGGGCCAAACTGGAGCAGCCCCATGTAACACAATCTCTGAAGGTTTTCTACCACTGAGAAGATGTACCTCCTGTAACAATGGTAGGAGTGTTACAATTAGCACTCATGAAAACAGAAGAGTGATACCAGAAAATCCAACATTTTCATGCAGCAACCCCAGCATTCAGCAAACCACTGATCTGAGTTACAGAATTTCTGAAGTGGTATTTTTGCTTGAATTATCAGCCTGTGGAAAACATGTAAAGACCCAAAAATCACAAACCAAATATTTCAGCCAAATACTAAGTAAAACTTTGCGAGCAAGAAAGAAAATTAGCCAGAAATAACATATGTAAAAATGAATTAAATATGGTCAACAGCAGATCAGCAGGCAATTTCATGTTATGTAAAGAAGACAGGAGTAAAAAACCATGACTGCTAAATACAAACCTTCACACATGTATGTATCAAAAACTGGGAAATGATTCTTGGAGTTCAGGTAGTTTAGAATTACTGCTCCAAGAAACTGCTTTCTGCTCAAAGCTTTGGCAGAGCAAAAAGTGCAGCATTTTCCATCCTGCATACCTACATCTATGGCAAAATTCTGGCAGTTGCAGGAACCTCCTGCAACATTTAGTTTCTGAGACAGTTTGTAAAAAATTAGCTTTGCCCACATTTAATTTCACTAAGATCTAATTAAATGCAGTTAAATGGGAGTTGGATTTTGGCAGGAGTTTTCTCTGGAGGTCAGAAAAGATCAAGCCTAGAATTTTGGCTCAGTTAGAAGTTTTAGTGAACAGAGGCTGAAGTGACAGCTTGGTTATGTGTTGTACTGTTTTGCATCAACCCATCAGAGGGAGCCTGCAGGTTTCAGAAAACCATCAATCCAGTTTCTAATTTCTAGGATTCAGCAATAGGTTTGGAATTGCAAACCTGGGCTTCTCACGAGCCTTGGCTGCTGATACTGCCCAGCCCTGCTCCCTCACCAAAGGCACATTTGCAGGTTTGGAAAATGTCATATAAACCTCCAACCATTCACAAATTGTCAGCAATGACTTTCTGGGAAAACTAACATGGTGCTCTTGATTCCACACATTGAAATCACTTTCCTTCTTCAGTCCAATCTCAAGTTTTACATCTCCTGGAAGAGAAATGGCAAACCATGGCAGACATGCCATGGAGAGTATGAGGAGAAACTGAATGTGTGAGAGGCAGGAGCTGGGAAATGTGGCACCTCTGGAAAAATTTATGAAGGACAGCAAAACTTAGACCCTATTAAATTCTGAATTTAGCAGCAGTCAGGAATGTGTTTTATACAGAAGCAACATCCTGCTGATGAGTTATGAAGGACAGAACCTCCCAGCTCTCAAGCACTGCCTGACAGCATACATGAATATTGTTTATTAGTTTCTTATTACCTTCTATTTGGGAGAGAAAAAATACAGTTTGGCATGCTATCCTTTAAGGATTGATGATCCTTGTCTCAAGTGCCACAGTTCTCTTTGACACAAAGAGGAAATAACTGAGAAAACAATCAGGCTGCTGGGCCCTCTCTAGAGTCACTTATTTTGACTCAGCTGCTTACCTTTTGTAGAGGAGCTGCTGTCGGACTGGCCTTGGAAGAAATCTGATCAGAGTGTGCTTTTTTAGTGGATCATTTAAAAAATCTTCCAGACCTTCCACCTAGAATTATTTTAGAAGATAATCAAAATGCAAAATGTAACTATCCCCTCAAGTATAAAGCTTTGCTACCAGAATTGCCTACTAAAACATCTTCTAAGCAAACCTTACTGCTTTTGTGAAATGTTTAAACATTATTCTTGTTAATCAATGAGGCAGAGGATTTAGTGAGATTACAAAAAGCTCTTGGCAAAATAGTAGCTTAAGAATTTTGAGTATTACAGGGCTATGCATTTTTTTTTCAGTGAGCCTCAGAAAGCAACTACTTTTTCTGTAAAAGACTGAAGAGTCTCCTCTCCTCTCCAGGGTCTAGTTGTGCTAAAACAGAAAAGGGGATATTTGTTCCAGCCTATAGGCACAGCTGACATCATCAGACTCTGAAGGAAAACAAAAGAGCACCATACCTTGTAGCTGACTTGTACAATCTGAACAAAGACTGAGAGAGGCAAGCAGAGGAGAATGTCACTGACAAGAGCCCAGCCAAAGCCAAACTCCCTGTGCATGGGGAGGGGAGGGATGTAGCGCATCCACGACGAGTCATCCACGTACACTGAGAACAAGAACACTGCCTCAGGCACACCAACCAATACTGAACCAACAGCTGCACTGTGGGTGCTCGAGCACAACACAACTGGCAGTTCACAGTCTGAAAACTCTCTGCACCCTAGATTTTAAAACCTTTCTGAAGTAGACTTTTATGGGTGTTGAACCATGGTAAGGTCTGTCAGAAAGTCAGGATGTGCCACTTCTTACCTGTTTGATTAGACAGATCTACTTCAGTGTCCTGTGCAGAGGTCTCAGGATTCACCACAGTTGTCACAATTTCTAAGGTCCCATCTGGTTGTGCTTCAACTACAGCTGCATTCTCATCCAGCCCTTGTGCTTTCTCACCATCACTACCTCCTTTTTGTCGTGTTTCATTTAAAGGGTGTCCATAAATTAAGTACCAGAGGAACATGTGGACCATTCTTAAACGGGGCATTTTGGGAAGAAAGCCAAGAGAACGTCCAAGTCCTGGAACTGGGAGGGAAGATAAAAGACCAAATAGAAATAAAAAGAGGATTAGAGCAGGAGAAACAGCTCCGATATGAAGAAAACTGGAAGGAAAGATGGGCAGTTGAAAGTAAATATAAGCCACAAATACTAAAGAAGTAGTAGTAAATATAAATGCCCCAGTTCACAATTGTAAAAAACAGAAGCAGCTAATAAAACATTGGATAAGTTAGACTTATAATATAGGTTTAATATAAATCAAATTTTATTTCTGTAGGAGAAAAAAATCATTTGTATCTTAGGAGACATCTGAAAATTATTGTTAATAATAAGTGGGAAGATGGAGGATGGCAGAAACCCCAAAGTTGGCTGTACCTGTAACAGGGTGATAGTTCTTTAGCTGTGTTATGCCCATTTTTTCATCGGTTTTTCCTGCCCGACTATTATCACCTTTACATGAGCTTTCTTGCATTTTTCCTGAATCAGGAACTGCCTCTTGGCCCTGGCCTTCTTCCTCACCATGATCCTGGGATGTAGGTGTCTGGGGGACTTTAATCCTGTAGTAAAATCACACAGCACTTAAGTAAAAAAACAAAACAAAACAACGGAGTTCAATTCCTGTTCTTCCCTGACTTCAGGAGATACCAGCACGTCACCTCAGCTTTGTGCTTCCATTTCTCTGCTGCCAAAGAGGTTGGTTGTTTGGGGATTTTTGCTTACCTTGTGTTTATTTCCTCTGCATATTTTTGCACATCCTAGGTAAGACAAGTTCCCCCAAGCCATCCCAGCCACCCCAGGCATCCCAGACTTGCCTGTTTGCAGTGCTGGAGTTGGAGATGCGGAACCGCACCTGCTCAATGGCGCTTTTCACCAGGGGATCCCCGGGACTCACCGAGGGGTGCACCACAAACTCCACCTGCTCACAGCACCACAACACAAACAAAAGGTGATACTGCCTCTTAATCAGCTGCATATAGTATCTGAGATTAACAGTTAATTAGCAGTAGCCACAACGGATGAATCCTATGACGGTTTTAACAATTCGCAGAACATCAACACTTTTGGATGAAAACTCCTGTTGCTACTTTGTATTAAACAAGAGGTCAAAGTACATGGTGTTTGTACCAATAAACTGCTAATGACATTTCTACAAATGCTGGGTTTTGGGTTTTTAAAAACTGAAATATTTGAGAAAAAATACTTTGACTTGTAAATATTAAGCTGAGAGAGATAAATGAAAAACCAGAGCTCATTAGCTGTAAGGTCAAGCTAACATATATTGCTGCTGAAAGCACACACACAATTCAGACTGGTAAGATTTCCTATGTGCTCTACACTAATTAAGCAGCAGGTAATTTTCAGTGGATTCAATTCCCTGCTTAGGAGCATTTTGTAATAAGTTACAAGTCTCAGCTCTACAACTGCAGACATCTGACTTCCAGAGACCTCACTAACAGTGGATTTTTGTTCTAAAATAAAAAATAACATTCTATAAATTTCAACTCAGAAACTCATTTAGGATTTTTCATACACTCTTGGCTTTCAAAAAGGGTTTAAATAGATTTTTGGTGCAGCCTGGCAGTGCAGGGAGAGAACCATGAATCACAGAACTGATAAGCAACAGAACCCTTGGAAGGGAGATTCAGAGCCTTTGATCTGTGGCCCATTCCTTAGTCTCAATCATCTGCAGCCCAACAATGGAAAGCAGTGATCTGGCTCTCACAGTGCCTTAGTTTGACATGAAGCTTCTGGGTAGCTCCACTGGGGGTTCTGCTATGAGAAGTGAAGTCACCCCTGCATTCCAGCAAAAAGGCACTGTGAGAAAGGAGAGGCAGGCTGTCCTGTGCTGTCACCTTTTTGCTGATGCCATCCTGGATGACCGTGGTGCGGTAGAGCCTGAGGAGCCCGTCCCGCGCCAGCCTCTGCACCAGCCGCACGATGGACTTCTTGCAGCACTTGGTGGAGACACCTTCCTGCTTTTCTTGATCCATCACCATCTTCTGAAGTCTAAAAGACACCAAAGATACCTCACATTTTAAGGTCAGCAATGCTCCAAACTGTCTAAGTGGTTTGTTAGAGGATGTGGGGTGAATTGCCATTTCTTTTCCTATTTCTAACAGTCCCTGCTCCCCATTCCCTTTTGCTGGAGACAACTGGAAACTCTGCCTTACATTTCAGCTCTATTTTCTTTGTACTCAAGCTTTTCTTTGTTAGGGGAGAACTGCTGTTCTGATGACAGCAAATTCTCAATGCCTGACTCTCCTGTGCATGGCTACAGTGCATTGACAAATGCAGCTTCCCGAAGGTCAGGAGAACCTACAGCTTTTTTAGGTGGTGATTTAACAACTGCAGTCAGTTCTTGCAGTTGTGAACTCAGGTCAGCTTGAGTCAGAAAGGGTTTATTCAGTGGTTTCAAAGCACAGAAATAACTCCTGCATTCACAACACAGATACAGACACACATATGCCATCACATGAAGCCAGCTCCCTTCTCCCTTCTTCCCTGGCCACAGTTGGCAGGGATGTGCTCACACCTTTACTCTCCCCATGCCTGCTCCCATGCACTTTTCTACAAATGTCCTAGGCCCTAATTCTGGGCATTTTAAGTCCTGGGGAATCAATTCTGCAAAAGACATGGAAGATAATAACAGAATGAAGCAATAACTGAAAGTACACATGGACTTCAACAGTCCTGAAAGATTACCATATCCTGGTAATCAAAAAATGGAAGGCAAACACCAGTAAATTTCCTTGGCAGAGACTGGGGAGGGACAGAACTTCCACTGATTCTGAGGAACCTCTAAGGAACCTGTTGGCAGCACTGAAGGGACAGCAGAGACTTGAAACATCTTCCAAGCCTTAGCTTGGATGTGACTCAATCACTGATGAGGCTGGTGCCAGATGAGGCTCTAATTTTATAACACTCTGCAATTAAACAAGGTAACAGAAGGTTTCAAAAGTCTCAGACCAGAGGAGAGTAAGGCCATGATTTCTGACTAAATTCCTACAGCAAGCAGCCCTGGGTGCACTGACATGCCAGGATCTTCTGTGCTGACACAGAAGATGAATGGTGCAATCCTATTTGTGACAACACAGTACTGCCAATTTAGGCTTCATCAGAGCGCCAGAATTTCCATTTCTTTTCGGAAGTGAAATCTGAAAAAGCTGAAAGACATTACAACATTTAGGGAAGTATCTCCAGCTCAGATAAGGTGTCAGGAGATGACATAAAACCACCCCACATAAAACTGCACTGAAAAGCAAACTTTGAGGTTCCTGCTAGGATGCCAGTGACCAGTGATGAGTGACATGAAGACCTGAGTCTCTCCAGTCCACACAGAATAACACATGAACAAGTTTTGAAACCATGCAGAGATAAAACTGATGCAGATGCAAGAATCCTGCTGCAGGGAAGTGCTGTACCTTACAATATGGCCTCAAGTCTGCCCCATACTGTGAATGGATAAATAAGTTCTTTCATCTGTATTTATGAGACATAATGAATGAATGCACTCTTGTGAATTATCTGCATGGAACTACTGTTGCTTCCAAACAGCTGATTAAGATTCAACCCCCCACACCCTCTCCATCCTTCCAGAATGGTGCCAGCAGGGACAAGCAAAGGCAGACAGGAATAAGGCCACGGTGTGGCCAGCACCCCACAGGCTCATCCTCCCAGCTGTGTGCCTGGCTCACGTGAAGAGGCTCTCGATGAGGCGCAGGTTCCTCACAGCCTCCACGATGAGGTTGCGGCGCTTCAGCAGCCTGTAGGTCTCGTGGGGCCTCTCCACTGCCGCCGCCTTGGAACGCTTCTCCTTCCTGGGGCCACAGGGCTTCTGGGGACAGCACAGCACAGCAGAAGGGGACATCAACCAGCCAGTGTCTGCAGCCTAGCGGGGCTCCTCACACAGCAAGAACTGAGCAATTCCCAGTTTGGATGGATTTATTTATAACAAACGACTCAGGTGAAGATTCTCTCTCATCTCCCCTTGTCGGGTTTTCTGCTTTTGCAGAAATTCTCCCGAGCTAATAAGGTCCTTTTTTTTCACGCCCAAGATGAAAGAAGAAGCTGAAACTCTTCAGGTCTTGGTTCCAAGGTTGTTTATTTAATCTTATGTATAACATTCTCTTTCTGACCTGCTGAGGTCTTTCTGGCAGGACAGCCAAAGGCAAACTCCCCGCCCTTGAGGCAGTGTTTATCTTTTATACTAAAAACTACGTTTACATTATTTACAATTACTTTCCAATCCNTGTAATTCTTCTTTGAAGGTTGGCAATCGTTCCCATGGGCTAAAACCCAAATCACAGGTGTTTTGGGCTCTGTTCCAGGGTCTCTGAGCCCCCTGCCAGGGTCCCTGAGCCTCCAGGGCAGTCAGAGACAAGCCCTGGTTCCCACATCCCCTTCCCAGGAAGGCAGATAGTGGATGATAAGCAGCACTTGTGTGCTACATTAAGCTATGACATGCATTCAGTCAACACAGAATTTGAAAAGCACCAGGGAACTAACCCAGAACTGTATTTTGGACATCTAACCTCTAATCTCTTGGAAAAAAATTTCACTTACACCTACAATGCAGTGCAGCCAAAATATGAATGTACTTTGAAATTAATTAAAAAAAAAAAATTGATAAATAAATACGAAACCCCTAGTTTGAAGTCTTGCTATAAGTGCACAAAACTTAGCTCAGACAGCTGTACCAGCAAGAAGATGTTAAGACATGTGATCTTACCTTAGGATCCTCAAGTCTGACTTCCTCCACCTCAGCCACATCTTCATCTTCATCAGTGGGATGAGCATAGGTAGAAACACTGGACTCCTGCTTTACGGTTCCCAAAGCAGAACCATCCCCTGAAATGTTGTCTGGGAGCTCCTCAGGATCTTCAAGAATTTGAGGAGAAGGCTGCTTCTTCCCCTGAGACTTCACAGCTGTTGGCTTTGAGCCTGCTTTGAGAGCAAAAAGCTTTGTAATTGTTCTGCTCTCCCTGTTCAGCTTTCTTTCTAAGAGGCATTCTCCCATCTACCTAGGCAGCTGCACTTAAGCATTCTGCTACACATTTCACATACTCTGCCCTGCTGGAAGCAGTGGTTTGACCATGAAAGACTATAATCAGCCTCTGAAAGTTAATTAAAAAAAGAGAACTCTCTACTATCAAATAATTCTCTCCACACAGAAACCTTCTCACAGCTTGGAAAGCCATGAAGGGCTTATCCAGAAACTGCTGTCTGAAGAAAGGAGAGTTTCTGGCTCAAAGATTCTCAAGTTCTGCCAGAAACATGATTTATCTGACTCAAAGCAGAATAAGAGTTTAGTATTACTCCAAAGATAATCTACACAGAAAAATAGAGATCTCCTCTCTTCCATTGGAATTTATCAGAGAAGTTGTAGGAACATCTAAATAGGTTAAAAAATTAAGTTAAAAAACCCCCATCATATTATTTTTAAATATGTCCCCCAAAGCCTGGTAGCTTTCACACTAAGATGTTCCAAATAACTAAAGAAGCTGAGGTAACTACAGGGGACAAGACATTTTTATTACAAAATGCTCAGGCAAGTAAGACTGTGGGTCAAGTCAACCCAGCCCTGAATATCCAAGGAGCACAGTGTGTGAGCTCAGGGAAAAGAGGAGACATGGCATGGGGTCAGGAGAGGCACCATAAATACTGGGACACAGACATCAGGCCACACTTCAGCCCTGAGCATCTCCAGAGGTTACCACACTTGGTGTTCCAAAGCAGGGAAATAACCAAATAGGCTTAAAATAAATATGGCATCAAAAACCATAATGGAAGCTAACAACATGTTATTTGTTAAAATGATCCATAAGAAAAATGCAGCTTGTTCTCCAGATTTCCAAATCACAAGTTACCTTTGGCTGGTGTTGTCTGAGGAACATTATCTTGGACATGTGATTTCAAAGGAGAACCAGAGCTGGCCTTTGGAACTTTTCCTCTCTTCTTCCTCTCCTTCCCTTTTTCCTCACTGTCAGACTCTGAGGCCACAACCTCCTCTTCTCCAGGAGATGCTTCTTCCACAGGTGGGGAATCTTCTGGCACCAGAGCCAAAGTAACTGTAGCCAACTGCTCACTCCTGGCCTTCTCCCTCTCAAACTGACGGTTTAAATCACTCTCCTCTGCAAAAATGTAGGAAATGTACTTTGTTGTCCTTTGCCGACCTTCATCCTCCATAAAACCCTAAGGAAATGGTTGGAATGTTATTTTACCACCTTGCTTCTCCATTCTATCAGTGTTCTCCAGCATCAACAGTGGGAAAATGTTCTCAGAGTTATTTCCCCCCATCAAAAGATATCATGTTATTCTTTTTTTCTTAAGTAACAAAATGTCCCTAACCTTCATATAGAGAAATCAAAAGGAATTCTGTGCCTGAAAAATAAACAAATCTGCATTACCTGTGTATTAGAATGAAACTCCCACAGTATGTGGGATGGAAAAAAAAGTACAAGGAAGAACAAACAGTGGGTATTCAGAGTGGAAATCAATTTTTTTCAAAACAAAAATGTTGGTGAAATAAGGGCACTGCAGCTCTCTGGGTGACTCAGGCTTCAGTGGAAGTGCTGCTGCCCTGTCTGCTCCAACAGGAGCTTTCAAGGATCTACAACCTCAAACACTTCACCAATCAATAAGGGAAGATCTCATTTTCACAGCTGACCAGGGAAAAATATGAATAGCTATTCCAATGGTTTATACAGTTTGTTTTTAACTCTACAGAAATTTTTACTGAATGACAAGATTTTTCTAAAAGGATTCCCCATTGAGGGAAGATGGCAATTATCCTGCTTTTGTGCAAAGAGACTATTGGGTGCATGCAAGACATGACAGCTGGATTTGCCTTGTGAAATAAAAAAAATTGAAATATCTAGAAATATGCAGTTTAATCATCATAACTCCTAAAGAATTAACTGTTTTGCTCCAGAATTTCCTGGTATTTTCAAAAGCCAAGTAAATGAATGATGTTCAAAGGACACAGGGTCTTTGAGAAGATCCTTTAGTGCTCTGATAGGGCAGTCTGCAATCCTAATACTGAACTCTTGCCTTACACACCCTTTAATCAACTGAATTCTCTTTTCAATCTCACCAGATTCTCAAATCTCTGAAACAAATCTCTGTTTCTAATGATTGAGGCTAACAATGTTATTCCCAGAGTAACCAAAAAGGTACTTTCATTTTCAATAAGTATCTGAATTATTTTATTTTAGCTTTACCTTGACAACTTTGTACCTCTCCAGAAGACGACAGAGCATTCTGGCTTCCAGCTTCCCCACATTCATAGCCAGGCGAAGTTCTGCCTGAGAAATACCTTTGGTTCCTCTACTTTCAACTGTTGCAAGAAGGAAAACAAAAAAAAATAACTCAGGGAAATAATCTGACTGAAGTATATATATATATATTAATATTTCCCTGAACAACAGTATATGCCAGAATATTAAATTTAAGATTCCCCACTAACTAAAGACAGTTTTACAGACACATAAAATATTCAGCCAAATACTGTCATAAACCAAATTTTACATGAGGAAGTACCCAGCAGAATGAGGCATGGAGGTGACAGCTTCAAATTAGAAGCATGGATGTTTTTTTTCCCTGGCAGTTTTCCACAGTTAGATATTAATTTCTTCATTTGGAAAGGAAAAGAGATAGGAGAATAAGGAACATTGTTTGCTTCATCTTTTCTCATCCCATCACAAAATCCTGTTTTAGTGGGGTGGGTCTGAATAGCTGCTAGGAAGGGCTAACAGGTGGCAGCACCTCCAGTCTAATCTGGATATAAAGCTCATTTTGCTATGAAAAATTTCGCTGATACAAAAGCAACCAGAATGTAAAAACACCTGCAATATACACATTTCTTTTATACTACAAAGAGTAAGGTGGCAATGGGAAAAGTCTTCAGATGTCTTGAATCACCTACTTAGCTGATAAGCCTGGGTGAGCATATCCCTTTCACAAACGATGTCCACAGGCTGAACAACTTTTGTGATGATCTCTTCATCATCATCATGATAATCTTCCATTTTCTTCCGAAATTCCTTCAGCAGTTTAAGGCAACGGACCATGACATCGGTCCCTGTGAGAAATGAGTGTTAGTAACAACTCCTAACAAAGTGCAGGGGGTTGCACAGCTCAAAACAATTTTATTGCTTTCAGCCACATGAAGAAGTAGCAGTGCAACAGGGAACAAATGACTGAAGAGAGCTGGGTATTTCCAGGAAAGGTTTGCAGCAGTTTTTCCCTTTGTATGAATCTGGCAATCAGGGGAATTTTTGAGGTGCTCCAAACCTTCACATCTGTGCCAATGCTGGGACTGTCCCGTAGGAGAAACTTCCATAGCACAAATAAATCAATGGAGGGATTTAGTGCTGATCCCCAAAATTACACCTGGACAACACATATTTGACTGGGGATCACTCAGTGGGTATAAACCCATTCCTTTTTACAAGGACAGAACTCACTGACACCTATCAGCCACAGGATTCTTGCAGATTTAATTCCACATCTTAGCATGGTCCTGTCCATCAGCTGTGCTGTGGTAACTCTCCACTCACTGGGACTCTCAGCAAAGGGCAGAGTGAGCACAGATGGCTGCAGGAGAGCTGAGCTCCTGCTCTCCTCAGTGTCACTGAGCTCCTGTAGCCACTTCACACCAGTAGCACAGCCTGGGTTACTGGACACTGCACCTGGTCAAGTTGCTGTGATTCAGCTGCTGCAGCAGCAGCCAGTTCATCCTGCAGCAGTGGGGAGAACACCTCCAGCCATCCCTGCTCTTCTGCTACAGACTGCTGGCAAAAGGCCAGGTGAAGGCTTTGGCTGCAATCACTAAGGTTTCAGCCAATGAATTTTGTCTTGTGTTTATTTATCTGAGCAGTTACTGATGCCCAGCTGACACAAAGTTAACCCACTGTCACTTCACCATGTGACTGTGCCCCAGGCCACATGATTCCACTATTTTTCCTTGAGCTGAGTCCTTTTCCTAGGATACTGCTTAGGATTTAAGTGCTGACATTTTGGTAGGGCTGCAAACACTGTTAGAATATCCTTTGTATTTCTACATCCCATTAATTTTCACTGCAAGCAGTACTTGAAGAAACAAAAATCTCTCATAGAAAAGAAATCCCCTAAAACAAACCAATTCCTTTTCCTTTAGCTCTGGCTGCCCAATAATATTCTTCCCATACCAGATGCTCTGGCTTCATCCTCAGTGAGTCCCACATATTTCTATCTTCTTTCCTGTATAACCCCAGAGATTAAACTATCTTGATCTCTGCTGAAAATCAGCTATTCATCCCCACTTTAATACCTAGTGTTTTTAAGGCATTTTTGTGGATTTTCAGCTTTTACATCTGTAAGATGGAATTATCATTCAAGTGAAAGATTCATCAAGTGGCATTTTTCCCAAGAAATTTAAGCAGTAAATGCAGCTGCTGTTCTGCCAATTTCTGACAGAGCATAAAACATAGAACACCACTGCCTTGGGGGCTGCCACCAGGTTTATAAGTGGACTCATATTTTCTTGTCTTCTAAGTAAATACCTTAATTGGAAGTTAAATACTTTTGCTGCCTATAAACTGTTTTTTAGGAGTGCTGTCTAATCTTTTGGGTTTTATTTTAAAGTGTTTGCAGCTCATTAGAACACCTCTGAAAGACTGGGTCATTTCTCTCTATCATGCTTGATGCTGTACCTACTTCTGGCCTCTGCTTCTCTTTGTTCAGAACACGCTTTCCCTTCAGAGAATTTCCTTTCCCCAGACTTAAAAGATTTAAAGGAATTTGTCTTATTGAGAGCTTTAATCCAACTCCATGTAATCAGCACTCTTTTTTTGTCATCTGGAATTTTTCATGGTTTTATTGTCTCTTTGACTTGCTCCTTTAAGATCACTCCTATTCACAAAGACTATGTAATTTGCAATGTTTAGTTCATATCAGATTTATTTTCTTTTTTCTCACAAACAGTTAATTACATCTCTAAAATAGACACTGTTCATCTTTCAGAACTATTTTCTTTTTAACCCTGCAAATCTGCCTCTTAGGGTTTTCTGTGATTAAGGATTTGGTTTAGATTTCCCTCAGGAACTGCATTAATTCCATTGGTGGTACTATCCCTCCTCATACTTTCCATTATTATTTTTTGTCATTTTCTCCCTGTGCAAGTTTTATCTGTATCTTTTTTCTGAGAACAGATGCTTAATTTTGTTCCCTTTCCTCATGCAGTCCTGCTCTTTGTCTTTCCACTACATGTTTGGAAGTTATCAGCAGTTCTTGTGAACCAATTAAACTGGCATTCAAAGCTGATTATGCATTAAACCACCCCTCAGCAGACTGAGGCTTTTTTGGATAGCAGTTTTTGGGTATCTCACTTACCTCAACCCTGGTATCAGCATAATGCCAAGGGTGTGGGTTTGACCCCTGTATAGGCCATTCTCTTATGAGCTGGGCTCAATGATCCTTGGAGATCCCTTCAAACTCAGAATATTCTGTGTTCTGTAAATTCCAAGTGCTATAAGACTTTACTTCCATAATTTGATAGGACACTTTCCAGAGAAGCTTTGCATTCTCATGGCTTTCAGGAAAGGTCATAACCAAGAATGGTCTGTTTTCTAACTTATTTCATAATGAGCCTTCTTTGCAACATAACTTTTTGTATTTTTTGTCAAGTTCATTGACTTGTCATTTAACATCAACCCGAAAGGTCAGCAGACTGCTGCTCCTACTCTGTATTGGCTTGAGCAGTCTTACTGGGTCCCAAGACCACAGCTTAACTTGACATCCAACAAACTTGATGACATTTATTCCTTAAAAATCTCTAACAAATACTCAATTCAAGTGAGCTGCAGTATTTCAACTTTAGCAGCACATTTATCTACATAATTGCATGGACAGATTTTTTTACTTACATCTCTTTTAATTTAAGATATGAAGCTGACAGATAGAATGGCATCAGTGTAATCACACAAAACCAGAGCAAAACCATTGTTCCAGTCACCTTTCTTTGTCTTGTAGGGTCCTCCATTGGGGTTCATGTCTTGCAAAGGGACAGACACAACCTTGGCCAGGCCAGCATTCATCATGTACTGATAGAGACGTTTGAAGGTTCTCTCACAAAGGCCCTGATGCAAAGAGAAATGGCAAAAGTCACTGCAGCCCAAAAGCTTCACCTGCTGCTGACTGGTATCAAAGGCACTCATACCACCTGTTCTTACAACACAGTATTTTGGGGTAGGATATCCATGAGAAACTTAAAAGCCTTTTAGTGCAGAACCTGAGATGTTCCTGAGTGTGTTGTATCCCTTCAGCTCTGCCATCCCCATGAAGAGCAGCAGTGGAAAAGTAAAAACTGCATGATGACATCCATGACAAAACATTTCTGAGGCTGTGGTTGGAAGAGAACTGCTTCCCTATGACAAACACCAACAGCAGCTCAATCTGGTAGGTTTTTAAGATCCATCTTTTGATATCCTAGCCCAGAATTTTGTGAAGCAAGTAGTATGAATGAGTGCCTTTAATACTCAGCATCTAGATTCTACTGAGTGAGAATTTGAAAGAGTAATGAATCTCACCAATTCTTCCCTCAAGTTTCCTAATGTTTCCATCTGGTTTGAACGAGCACTTAGCATACTTGAAAGCTTCTCCATCAGAATATCATATTTGCTCCTCCTAACCAAAAAAGAGAATTATTCTGCATGTAAGTATGCATATAACTTCATAAACACGAGTTGTAGCTTTAGAAATTGTCAGTCACTAGAGAAAGTATGCTAAGTGTTCTCAGATTGGTTTAGGAATTCTAGTTTTCTTTTCCTCCTGTGGATAGCACATGAGATAATTTGTCTCTAAGAAAAGACCTCATTGAGGAAACAATTACTGTAACTTCAGTGGCAACCCACAGAAGCACAAGTTGTAATCATAAACAAGACAGGAAAACAAAACAAAAAACCTACTAGAAATGTGTTTGAGTGAAAACAGTCAAATTTAATGGAATGATTAGTGCTACAAAAAGAAGTGTTAGGTTTATGTAGTCAAGTGACAGGCACTAGAAGAACCTGCTCTTCTAGTCCAAGGTAAGTTTCAAAACGCCCAACATTTGGAAAAGGAGTTAATAAATTGGTAAGCATCAACTCCAGGAAACTTTGATGGTTCTGTGACAACAGAACAATCCCTCATCACAGTAAAAGGTCAGAGTGCACCCAGGTGAGCCTTAAAGCATACCTATCAACATGGAAGCGAGTCAGGAGTAGCAGAATGGAGTACTGCTGTGCTCCACTGGGCAGCCGGATCACATGGGACTGCATCGTTATCAGCCCACTCCTGTCCAGCACTCTCCTGTGATAATGAAGCTTCCCAGCATCCACTCTAAAGAAAAGACAGCAAGATATCCATAGGAACAGGAGCTTCTGCAAACAAATTCTAATTATCCAGTACCCAGAACACTTTACCTGTATTAGCTATAACCTTAGTGACACGTGCTAATTTTCAAAACTCCAAGTCAGGAAGTGCCACAATTTAGAAAACTTGTGAAATTTATTTTCATAGTTAATCCAATTAAAGAGAGAAATACCTCTGATTTTAACCTAGAGCCTTTAGGCACAGAGTGTCATGGCATGGTTTGATGAGGGGGTTGAATCAGCATTGTATCCCCATGCTCTCCTCTTCAATCCTCTCTTTCTAACTCTTGGCTATGCTGCAGTCACTGTTATCCTTGGAACAGCTCTGGGATTCATCTTCCTCCTTGGTGAGCTGGCTAGGGCCACCAAACTGACAGAAAAGCATCCATAAAAGTTTTCCCCTCTGTCCCCATCATCTTAGATACCTACAAGAGCTCCCTAAGTAGCAAAAAACAATGCCAGGTAGTGTGCAAGCTACAACTCACTCATTTCCTAAAAGCAGTGAATCCTCAGAGCAAGGCTGATATTCTCCAGAACTTCAGGATATATCCAGAAGTTCTCTAAGAAGGTGTGTAATGCTCCTCATCAACAAAATACATGGCCTGGTTTGGGAGCTGGTAACTCAGGCTCCCACTCAGTGGACGAGATGTGACACAGGGAAATGCTGTGGACAAAAGATGGCCATCCAAGAATTCCTACAAAACTTGGGTAAGATACTTAGACAGCAATTTAGAAAAGGAAATTAAATCATTTTTCCATCCCAAATTTGAAGAAAAAGTTATTGAGAAAAAGTAAGAACTTCCACAAATTAGAAACCTGTGTATTGACCCACCAGACAAACTTTTCTGGCTCTATGAGAATATCAGGAAGGACAATGAACTCAAGGAGGAGACCAGTACAGTTCTACCAAACAGGCTCCCAGAAACAAGCACTCCTGGTACTAAGAATGAAACACTACAGTAGAGATGAGAGTTCAAATATTCACAGGAATACTGAAAAACAACCTTGGATTTAAATCTCAGAGCAAGATACAAACTTACTTGAAAGCCCCACTGTGAAGGTCCCTCTGAAGCTCTCCCTGCCACCGAGCTCGGCCCAAACGCTCCAGAATGCAGTAGGAAAAGTCAGGGAGTTTCAGGTCAGGGTCCCCCTCCCAGCCTATTAAAGCTCTGTAACGCTGCTCTTGGGAAGCAACAATGACTAATTTCTCTCCCCATCTAAGAAACAGAAGGAAAAGTAATGTATTGTTATTGGCTCCACAAAAACAAAAAGATGGATCTCCTTCTCTCCACAAACATCATTCTTGATATAACTGGAACAAACTGAGCAAAGACTAAATTTTAGAACTTAGAAGTATTTTAATGCCAGATATAAGCATTTCACTACTCACTTTTCAACAGCTTCTTTGTAAGTGTAACAAGGCTGCAAATCCTTCTTCCTTATTTGTTCAGTGATATCTACTCTCTCCTTAAAATACTGGCAGGAACCTTGTATGCCATCCTTGTTATCCAAAATCATGTGGATAGGATAAATATCATCTGAAGAAACAGGATCTCTTTTGGTTTCCAATATTCCTGTTTCAAGGTCTATTTCTTCATATCTGAAATAAAAATAAAGAGTCAATATTTAATCAAACAAGGAGAAATACAAGATTGTCACAAACAATGCTGATACGTCCAGGAAGCATCTTAGAAAAAATGAAGCTCCTCTGAAAATTCCTGAGTAGAAAAATATGAAGAGCAGAGCTGTACTCCTCAAGCATGACCAAACCTTTTCAGCATGCAGACTGCAGAAGGCAGGAGGGAGATGCATTATTTAATCTTTGAAAAGTCAAAGATATGATGGGAATAAGAGAAGCATATAGTTTACAGCTAAGGAAAATGACAGGTACATCCACCCTGCTGACCAGGACATCTAAATTCTGCCTGTACCTAAGCAGCAAGCAGCCATTTGAATGGAAATCAAATTAGGACTCATATACACGTCTCCTAAACCACAGAATGGTCAAAATTGGAAGAGACTTTTAAGATTATCCAGTCATCCACCAGCACTACCACTGTGACCCCCAAAACCCATCACCCAGCGCTGGATCTTAAACATCTCCAGGCACGGTGCCTCCACCACCTCCCTGGGTAACCCATTCCAATGCCTGAGCCCTCGAACCGTGAAAATCCTTTTTCTAACATCTGAACAGCAGCCCAGAGCCACTCTCGGCCCTGCCTGCTGCCAGCGGCTACCGAAGGGCTGCTGCAGCAAAGCCTGGGCGAGAACGGCAGCTCGGCAGCCGCGCCGGGTTTAGCCGGCACTGAGCTCGGGTTTAGCCGGCAATGAGCTCGGGTTTAGCCGGCAATGAGCTCGGGTTTAGCCGGCACTGAGCTCGGGTTTAGCCGGCAATGAGCTCGGGTTTAGCCGGCACTGAGCTCGGGTTTAGCCGGCAATGAGCTCGGGTTTAGCCGGCAATGAGCTCGGGTTTAGCCCCTCGATCGGGCCGGGTTTAGCCCCTCGGCCAGGCCGAGTTTAGCCGGCAATGAGCTCAGGTTTAGCCCCGCGGTCAGGCCAGGTTCAGCCCGGCGACCAGGCCCATGTTTGGCGCAGCAGCCAGCCCGGGCTGTCCGGGAAGGGGCCGGGTTTAGCCGCCCGGTCGCTGCCCTCACCGGTCGTGCAGGCGGAGCGGCGGGCGCGGCCGGGGCAGGAGGTAGAAGCGCACGTCGGGCTGGGCGCTGAGCGCGGCCCAGAGCAGCTGCTGCGTCTCGGGCTCCAGCGGCAGCGGGAAGGGCGGGGAGCGGGCGGCCAGGCGGTGCCAGAGCGCGGCCGCGGTGATGCCGTCCAGCCCCTCCAGGGCCACCTCGTCCAGCAGCGCCCACAGCGGCTCCATAGCCTCCATCCCCGCCGCCGCTTCCGGGCCCGCGGCGCGCAGGAACTGACGGCGGCGGCGGCGCGACCGTCGCCAGGGAGACCGAGCAACAGGCGCGGCCCGGCCCGTGCTCCGGGGGTTGTGTGTGTCCGGCGGCTCTGTCCGGGGGCCGTGTCCGCGGCCAGTGTCTGCCCGGGAGCCCGGGGACTCTGCCCCGGCATCTGCGTCCGTCCGGAGTCTCCTTCCCCGGTCCGTATCCGTCCGGGGGCTCTGTCCGGGGGCTCTGTCCGGGGGCTCTGTCCGGGGGTCACTGTCCGTCCCAGGTTCGNCGTCCCAGGTTCGTGTCCATCTGGGGGCTCTGTCCGGTGCCAGTGTCCATCTAGGGTCTCGGTCCCGGGTCCGTGTCCCTCCTGGGGTCTGTCCGAGGTCAGTGTCTCCCAGGGCCTCTGTGGTAGCTCTGTCCTGGGTCCGTGTCCATCTGGGGGTCCAATCTCGGGTCCGTGTCCGTCCGGCGGCTGTGTCCGGGAGTCTGTCCTGAGTGTCCAGTCCGGGGCTGTGTTCGAGGGCTCTATCCCGGGTCCGTGTCCATCTGTGAGTCTGTCTGTGTGTGTGTCCCGGGTCCGTGTCTGTCTGGGGCTCTGTCTGTGTGTCGGTCCCGGGTCCCTGTCCCTCTGAGGGCTCTGTCTGTGTGTCTGTCCCGGGTCCGTGTC